>CM040127.1:9501639-9847489 GCA_022559845.1 Amorphophallus konjac | reverse complement strand
TATATAGAATGACCTGTTATTGGGGCGTCCAGGCGCCTGGACGCCCCCACAATTTTTAATTTTTTTCAAAAATTCAAAAACATAGGGGCGTCCAGGCGCCTGGACTCCCCCAAAAATAAAATAAATAAATAAATAAAATATAAAAAAAGAAAAGAAAAATCAAAATATGGGCCTCCAGGACCCTGGACGCCCCCAAAAATAAATTGTCAAATAATAATAATAATAATAATAAAATAATAAAATAAAATTAGGGGCGTCCAGGCCCCTGGACGCCCCCATGATAAAAAAATTTTAAAAAAATATATATTTATATAAGAATATGTATATAATCCAAACAAAATAAAAAACACAAAGAAAAAAGAAAAACCATAAAAAAAGATAATAATTAAGGGGACGGGGGTCCGAAACATCCATGCCAGATTTTATTCCATCAGAAAAACAGAGTGAACTACATCAGGGGCTTAGGCGCTTTAGGCCTTAACTTCCCCAGTTCGGTTACATAAGCCCTCCACGGCTCGCATTCTTCCACCACGTGCGCTGAGGCTTTTCCCGCAACACTTGTCTTCCAGGGAGCTTTAATGGCCTTCGCTTCCTTCGCGTCCGCTTCAGTGCCCAACTCCCCTTTCTTCAAAGGAACAATGCCAGTCGGTGGCGGGAACGAATGGCGTGGGATGCCAATCTGGAGGCAGCACCGATGCGCGTTGTAAAGAACAAACTCGGTCGCGCCGATCAGTTGAAGATCAACTTCGGGAGAAGGCCTCATGAGGAGATCAAGCGAAAGCAAACATGCCGGTGCGCAAGTGAAGAAGCCTTGTGTCACGGTGCGGAAGTGAGACCGCCAGTCTTCACGTTTCTTCAGCCACGGAACGCGGTTCACTACAGTACCACCAAAGCCTAACACGTCGGCTATGTGGTGAAGCGGGCTTTGTTGGAAGAGCTTCGAAGCGGTTGGCATTCCCTCGCGGTGGTCGAATTTGAAATGCAAATCCAGCCAGCAATTTAAGACAAGTGCACAACCAAATGGAGGCTTACCCATGCTCGAGGCAGTAAGGCCACTATACAGGTAGGCGAGGACAGCGGGTCCCACCCTCTTTCCACGCCAAATCCCGCAGATAGCACTCAGTTGGTCTTCCTCCACTGTGTTGTCGGTATAAGGAAACAAGAGAGCACCCGCCAGACAGATAGTGAACCCCTTCATGATTCCCTCCAGATAGTCATCGTCTGGTGACCCTCTCAGGGCGTCCGTGACCCACTCCGCAAGCTTTTGGAGATCGATCCCCTTTTGAGTACGGACCTTTCTGGCTGCGTCGGGCGGCATGAAGCTTCCAAGGACACTTTCAGAAGTCACCCATGTCAGCATCCGCATAGCGTTCACCTTCCCGTCACTCTTGAATTTCTTCAAACCAAGCAGAAGTTCCACCTCCTCGAGGAGGATGGTCACCTCGAAGGTCGGGAAAATAAAAGTGTGGGTATGGGGATGCCAGATCTCCACTAGTGCGCCCATAGCCGCCCAATCCATACGAATCTTCTCGTAATGTTTGGCATGAATAAGGAGCCCCTGCAAATGCCACTTTGAGAGTATGGCCCTCATGCCAATGGAGATGTTGGAAGTCAGCTTTGAAAGCCATGGCAGCTTGGAAAACTTCCTCGGGCCTGGGAAGAGTGGATATGGCTGGAAGAGGAAAGAAGAAGAAATGAAGGAAGTAAGAAGAAGGTTCACGTGGAGAAATTTGAAAAGAGTCAGCTTACCATATGCAACATGATCGTCCCACTCAGATGACCCTCGAGGTCGGAAAGTCGCCTAATCTCGCTGCTAGGCTTGCTCCTCTTCATAACGCGGGAAGACTCTCCTTCCATCCTGAAGATCTCTAGATTCTCCTCTCCTTCCTCTCCTGCGCTTCCAAAACCCACCTTGGTGCATTTGAATGAACTAGCCTAAGAGGAGTTCTTATAGGAAGGGAAGGGTGCTACAGGACAGAACATGTCACATCAGTGGTCATTGTCAAGATTTTGTCTGGATCTCCTTTGAACCGAGGTGCGATTCTGCTACCTTTTGATGTTGCTAACCTTTGCTGGCCTGTGCAGGTTTTACTAACGGACGTCTTTGTCCTATCTCCTATCCCACCTTTCATTGGTTGGTCCCACCATGTCATGCATCATAGTATATGATACCTACGCTACTAGAACATGTCAAGGACCTTGCGGCCCGAATGAATCTGGGATTTGAGTTCCCCTTCAACAAAAACGGTGATGATCCCGGAAGAGTTTGGGTTGTACGGATAGGCCGTTAATTTGTGGTAGCATGGGGATGACGGTTCCGTTCAGTGAGTTGGTGCGTGGATAAACGGGCCCCAGCCCAGTATCAACTCACCGGATCGGTATCCTGACCCGTTCTTCACAAGTTAACAATATTATCCTTGGCTATTTTCTATTTTAGTTTGTTTTGAATTTTTCTTTAAACCCGGCATGCATTCATATAGGACTTGATTTATTGCGGAAGATCATTCAAGTGATTCGATTGTGAAAGCCATTGTGTTTCAATTCTCACAAATATGAGATATTCCACTCCGAATGAAATACCGAGTTTCCTAGAGACGGCCCCGACGCTGCTCTTCCAAAGGAGACCCTTGTTTGGACAGACCCTCAGATATTCCTTTACCTTTTTTGACCCACCTTGGCCGCAGCACTTCCACATTGGCTGGTAACCGCTCCCCAAAGGTGAAACCTCCGGTTTATGACCCAGGCACTTCCACACCGAGAAGTTGGTCCCTTTTTGTTTCGTGCCTGAGCGCACATCTCACCCTCCCTTATTTGATCTCCGTCCAAGCAATCGCCAATATTTGAAAGACCTTCTTCAAGGTCACCTCATTGAAACTCCAGGAAAGATTCCAAACAGTAACGTCAAAAACGTGTCTCATCACACCTTGGCATCGACTTATCAGTCCGCTCCCACTCCATTTCACTCCACTTCGATACCATTCCACTACGTATCGCTCCCTTGCAAAGCAGACGCCAAGGCGGGGCAGCTGTAGACACGACATTCCTGACGTCTCCTGAGAAAGTCTCATATTACTATACAACGCCCCGCGACGGCTTACGCGTTTTGAATCACTTGAGTACTTCCTTTTCTTGAGTCTTCTTCCGCCCTTTTCGGCATCCGGAATCGTCTCGTCACGGCATTCGGACGGCATCAACACCAGTCGGACGCATCAGGAGGTTCCGGAATCAAGAAGGGGGTCTACCGGGCGGCCACCGACGCCTGATCCGAGGACCCGGGTGGGTCTTAATGGGGGCGTCCAGGCCCCTGGACGCCCCCATCTTTTAATTTATTTTATTTATGTTTCTCAGGGCCCAAAAATAAATAAAAAAATAATATATTAATGGAGGCGTCCAGGCCCCTGGACGCCTCCATAAAAACAAAAATAAATAAAATATTTGTAAAATGCCACTTGGCATAAAAAAGATAAAAATAATTTAAATATATATATATTAATGAAGGCGTCCAGGCCCCTGGACGCCTCCACAAAAACAAATAAAAAAAAATTAAAAATGCCAGCCCTATCATAAAAAGACAAGAAAAATAATAAAATAATATATTTTTGGAGGCATCCAGGCCTCTGGACGCCTCCATCAACTCCGTCACGGGCGCCAGCCACCGAACGACGGTTTGTCGTGTGTGAAAAAAGCCAAATTATAGAGACGTCCGGTCAGCTGGACGCGCCCATTTCTGAATCACGAGGCGTCGCTCACAAAACCACGCGTTGTGCCGAACCGCGTGCGGCCGTCGTCGGTTTTCGGTGGACCTGCTTGAGGCGTCCGGGACCCTGGACCCCTCCACAAAAGTATTCCAAAAAAATCAATAAAAATAGAATAAAATATTATTTCGGCCCTGATGGAGGTGTCCAGGGTCCTGGACGCCTCCACCTTCCGGAGCTCTATAAATAGAGGCCCACCCCCTCAGTTCTAGGGGAGCTAAGCAGTGATCCGATAGGCTGCCGGAGCCCAGAGGCTACGGAGTCATTTTTCTAACCCGTGGGATCTTTTGTATGTGGAGGTTCTGCCGGCTTCTCGGGTGCCCACGCTCGCGAGAGGAAGGTCGTCTTCATCCACCGCGCTTCTACGTCGTCCCCACGCTGCCGGAGCTCCGCCAAATTTCACCACCGGCACATCCAATAAGCCAACTCTTTCCTTTTCTTCGTAGTTCTTTGCATTCATCATCTCGCATCCATCATCTCATTTTCCTCCTACTCGAGTCCGAGAGGGGTTTAAAAGATAACACCAACCAGGTGTGTGTCTTCCCGTTATTTCGTCATTTTTATTGCAAGGATATGAATACTACACATTCATCTTTCTAAGCCACTTGTCATTTGTTTGTCGTTGTTTTGCAAGGGTAGCCGAGGAAAGCCCTCTCCGTCGGCCGGCCGGAAGGAGAGGAAGAAGCAACCCGCCATCTCCCGCTCTTGAGGTAGGCGCGATCACTTTCTTATTTTGGGGTCTTTCGGCCCCTGGCGATCACATCCTTTCATCGAGGCCGCGGCGAGTCACTTCCCCAATGGCCGTTTAAATTTCTGTTCTCATATTCTCTTTATATCCTGTTATATTTCGTTCATATCATCGAGGCCGCGGCGAGTCACTTCCCCAATGGCCGTTTAAATTTCCGTTCTTACATTCTCTCTATATTATGTTATATTCTGCTCATATCATCGAGGCCGCGGCGAGTCACTTCCCCAATGGCCGTTTAAATTTCCGTTCTTATACTCTCTCTATATTCTGTTATATTCTGCTCATATTCTCGAGGCCGCGGCGAGTCACTTCCCCAATGGCCGTTTAAATCTCTGTTCTTATATTCTCTTTTATATTCTGCTATATTCTGCTCATATTCTCGAGGCCGCGGCGAGTCACTTCCCCAATGGCCGTTTCAATTCTTGTTATTTAATTTCTGCACCATTCCCGTCCCCCCGAGGTCGCGGCGAGTCACTTCCCGCTATGGCCGTTTGAACCCCATATCTTGCTATATTATACTTGTCCCGCTCGCCCCGCCGGAGCAATCTCCCGTGGTGGCCCCTTCTCTCTCTTCTCTCATCTCTGTGTTGCAGCAAACAGCAAAACAAACAAAAGAGGAGCCCGCGCGCTCTCCGCATCCTCTTCCCCGCTCCATCGAACTCCGAACCGCGTGACGTCGCTCACACGGTTGTACTGGTGATTTGTTGGTACAATATAGTACGTTATGGTACCATTGTGTATCTAGAAAAAATAAGACATTTGATACATCTATTATAGGTAAAATAATATACATGTCTTGTTAGCTCTCTTGGTTAAGAGGTGTGTTATTAAACAGGATGGTCGGTTAGACTCTTAGAAATGTACATGTTTTACTTTTTTTTTTACTTTGATTTCTAAAGAAAAAGGGAAAAACATGGTATTTATTTCAAACTTGAGACGTCAAGTTAATATGAACCACTTTCAACCAACTTAACTATCAAGATAAATTTAATAAAAAATAGAATATAGAATATTTAAAAGGATATGAGTAACATACTGATTGCATATCATGCACCGGTCATATTGATCACCGATTAGTATAATCTGTTATATGACGTATCATCGTATCGATTTATCAAATCTTGACGCAAAGTCAATTACATATTAATTATTGTATCACAATAAACAACCACTTTAAAATTATCTGAAATGAAATATAATACAAGTGACTCCATTCTTCAACACATCTATATATCTAATCACAATATCCAAACAAATTTTGAAACATGCTTATAGATCATGTGGGGGCTATGTTTTATATATTTTCAGCTTCATTCTGGACAATCACAAAGAATTCTCAAGCATGGCTTCTATTTTTTCAAGTGGGTGATGTCCATAAATCTTGAAAGGTTCAACTATAGGAGCCCAAAATTCAGAATAAATTAACAAAATTTATTGCGGAAAGACAAGCAGCTTTGATTAAGAAATAGTTTAAGGGCATCATTCCATAAGATCGATTGTTGGTTAAGACAAAATCTACACGTGATGCCCTGTATTTATAGACAGTCTCCTTTCAATAGTTATAACTCTGTAAGTGCGTGAACAAGCGAGAAGTATTATGTTTCAATGACATCTAGCATCGGTCAAATAAAATGAAAAAGGTCATTCAGTGTCTCAAATGAAAGCTCGGTGAAAATGACAACTCAAAGGATAAAATTGATGTCAACGCCACGAATAAAAATATATATGCTCAGTGATTTGAAAGACACACACCTAGGCCTACTATGATAACATAATAAGTCTGGTTAGGATGTCTTATTCAGGGTTGGGTGAGTTGTCCTAATTTGATTCATTTGACTTAATCGGGGTCGGATATGGATTACAATGGATTTTCTCATTCCCGTAAAAAATGTGGAATAACATAACTGGGGTCAGATAAGAATAGAGGGTGGACATGCCATTCCGATTAGACCACCCTCCTCTATTCTAATATGTTATCCAAGTGAGCCATATAGAACTAAAAGGTCACTTGCTATATTCTGACTGAGTAAGCTTTGTACACAAAAATATCCATTATACACATCATAAGGTCATTTATTGGGTTGACTAACTTTTAACGAGTCACCCCAGCATTCTTCAAACTGAAGAGCATGCGCATATAACAATAGAGTGAGCCCATGATCAGTGATGACAACGGTCTTGTCATCGTTGGGTTCGTGTATGCTTATCTGGTGGTATATGAAATACGCGTCCAAAAAACTCAGCATCTCGTGCATGGATGTCACGTCTACCGAAAGGTCATTTATTGGGTTATGCAAGCACGTCCATCACATTCACGAAAACTATTGGAAATTGAATTTAGAGTATTGAAAAAAGTTTTCCATTACTAATTCACTCGAGCATTAAGGCATACTAATCCAATAACTTGCTCTACAACATTGCTAAATGTTAAAGCTTTCCATTCATGTGTGCTTTGATACATGCAGACTCAATAAGTACTGATAACAGACACTGGGATATTGGATCGAAGAAAACACCAAAATCCTACATAGGTTGGAGATAAAACATTGGGACACAAATTAGTTTAGTTTAATATATATTTTAGTCTTATTAATATATATACATATTTTTCATTATATATATTTAGCACTTGATAAAATTTCTCGATGAAATAAGATTCATGTAGCCGACTCCAAAGAACAAGTAAGACTTTGATGATGATGGTGATTTCATTATATATATTTTGTTCTCAAAATATCGTCTTTAAATTCTAATATATAAATGTCATTCCAAATATGCATGTATCATTTCTAGACCAATTTTTCATTCATGCAAAATAGGTCCGGATTCATTGCCATGTTTGACGAATCACATGGATTTGTTGCATGCCACATTGTTCACATGAGGGCTCCACGTGTGCAAAGTAAAGAATGATGTGCAACAATGCTACAAACATTACTCATTTTACCTCGACCTCATTTGGGAACGAATGTAGGTACTATTTTTGGGACTTCTAATTATCGGGTAGTCGCGACATATTGTAAGCGTTTCCAAACCGTTTACACACATCTTCGGTTTATGTGTATGGATGCTTTTGGGGCGAAGAAAGAGAAAAGCTCGTGTATACGTCAAGTTAAATTTGAGGAAGCTCCTCTTGCCCAACTTCAGACGCTTCTTCATTATTAAAAAGTCTTGACTCACTGCTGTCACATGTGAAGTGGACTTTATTGAAAAGAGAGCGCCACAGGCGAGATACCAAATGAGACCTAAAATATCTCGGGGATTTGGGTCCAAACATAAGTTGTAAATGGGTCCCATACCAAATTTGCAAATCTCAAATTTGCATACTAGCGCACACCATGATCTAAGTATTTATACAATTTTTTATATCGAGTTGCTCGGATGGACACCACTCCTCCCTGCAAGGAAGGACACCCATATTTGGGTCATGCAACACCCACGACGGAGGTTGCAACTCTCTTGATCTTTTTTTGTTCTTTAGTGGGGGTAGCTCAACTGAAGTCTCCACTTATCCACGTATTTGGGAGATGTTAGTGTAAATGTTTTCCAACATCTTCATATAGACATTTCCCATAAGCATTTGGATGTACTTTTCGATAAGGTTTGCTGGCTCGATCGTATTTGCTATATCAATTTTTTGTCGGTACGATATAATACGACATCACACCTCATTGTATCGAGACGTGTCATGAACGAAGAGTTATTTAATAAATATATATATTATTATAAAATATAACAAAAAAGGTTGTAGTTCGGTGGTTAGTGGATGTGTTAGGTACGTGTGATGTAAAAGATTCAATTCTCATAATTGACATGAATTTTTTAGTTTTTTTCTTAAAGAACAATGAAAAAACCAAGAAAATGGTGTGGCTAACGTGTTTCGAACTCGGGTCTCAACATTCCAAAAGAACACTTCGAACAAAATTACCTGTGAAAAAATATTTAACATAAAATAATATACATAATATTTAAAAGAAGATAAGTAATGTATCGGTTACGTACTACAGATCGATCGATCTTTGACTAGTATGATCTGATGTGGACGGTTAGTCCCGTATTTAACCGATTTGTAAAGTACTATTTTGTTGATCTCAAACGGTTAGTTATCTCATTCCCATTCACCTCCCTAATATATCTCACGACAAAAAAATTAAAGTATTTATACAATCACGGTGTTGTAATTCTCACGATGGGGTTGTAACTCTTGTGGATTTTTTAGAATTAACGAGGGTGGTCTCATTGAAAACTCTTCTCATCTGTGCATTTAGCCTCACTTTGGTATCGATTTATCTCAGGGTTAGCTCTAAGTTAACTCCGGGATAAGCTTTTTTGTATTTTGATAAATAGTTAATGTTAATCGGTTTAGGTTAAGGATTAACCCAGGGTTATTCCTGGGTTTTGAAACCCACACCGAGAGGTGGGTTAAGGTGGGTTAATCTCCTATCCTCAATAAATGCTCAATTAAATGTGTCTCTCTCTCATAATTAATGCTATTTATCTCCCTCATTATTATTGGGTTAACGTACTATTTATCAAATCATACTAGATTAAAAGTAGGTTATCCCACATCCTTACTCCCCGATTAACTACTTCCTATCAAATTAAAAATGAGTTAACTCCGGACTACTTTAATCGGGTTGAGTTAGTCCACCTTTAACTTAACTCCATATCAAAGTGAGATTAATAGGGGGTGCGCGTGTAGACATCTCCGTGTGTCCCTAGAGAGATGCTTTTCGAAGGTGTTTGAATGTATTTTTTGGAGCTCCAGTTGTCATTCTCTCACCTATTCTCCTATTTGGTATCTATGGTGAGACCCATAAAGAAGTATTTATACAGCCTTCGCGTTGCAACGCGTGTACGATTGATTTATGTACGTATATTTTTTATTTATATACTAATAAGTCTATCATTTTAAGCGGTTCTATCCCGAATGCACTTCTGACGATGACCTACGCCCAGTGCTACCCCGGAACGGAGAAGAATTAAATGGGATCCCGTGGTGGGCCAGGCCAATCGGGCCGGGCCGGATGAGACGCGGCAGGAGAGAAAGCTGCCCGAGCATGCAAAGGCAAAGCTTCATACGCGCGGCAGCGCCCCGGAAGCTCTCGAGCGCCAAAACCGTTCCCTCTCCAGAGTCGCGTTGCAGAGCTCCCGAAGCATCGAGAGAGCAGCCGCCGCTTGCCGCTCGCCGCTCCTGTCTCCCTAGCTCCGTCCGCTCCCTCCCTTGAGGCAAGTGGTGCCGCAGAGCAGGGGGGCTTGGGGTTCGGTGATCTAGGCATCCGGCTGCCGAGAGGGGTGGTGGAGCCATGGCGATCGCAGCGCAGACGCCCGACATCCTCGGGGAGCGCCAGTCCGGCCAGGACGTCCGCACCCAAAATGGTGGGCCAGCACCTCCTCTTCTTCCTCCCCTCCGGCGTCCTCCCTCCTCTTTTCTTCATCTTCTTCTTTCCCCTTTCTTTTTCCCGCCCGTGGTGCTGATAGTATTGCCAGCCGGGCACACTTGTCACCCACAAACATTTGGATGAAAGAATGCTGGGATTCTTCAAGTTACCACGTCATCTCTGTTTCGTTTATCGTTTTCTGATTATGATTACTCTTTTCATTCGGGCTGTGGTTGGTGGGCAGTGATGGCATGCCAGTCGGTCGCAAACATCGTGAAGTCGTCGCTCGGAGTCTCGGACCGGTTGGGCTCGACAAGGTGATGTGCCTCACCGCGTCTTGCTTCTGCTGCTACTGTTTTCTCTGGTATCCTTTTGCTGTAGGGGTCAAGGAAGGTGTGGCCTTGTTGGGAAACTGGTGGTCTCCATGCTCTGTGCACTATTTGCAGTAATTTATATCTGTATTTTAGATACAAATCTGAAGTATTTCCAGCTTCTTTTGGGTCTCGTGTGCATATTGTTTTAGACACTGTCAAATGGCATTGGGAGCTCGACCTTCATTGAAGTAGTGGCGGAAATAGGTAAAATATTGAGTCTGCTGGACGTGGAATTAGCAAAAGCTCCCTACAGTCTACGGTCAGAAGCCAGCTGAAATATCTAAGTTTTTTGTGTATCACTCATAATTCGAAAAAGCTAGCTGCCTTCGAAGCCACCTAAAGTGACTGAGTTTGTTGTGTGTATACCACTTTCGTAACAGTGAGTACTCAGGTGGAGTGAAAATGATGGTTCTGCAACTTAGTTTGTTGTGTGTATATCACCCTATTAACCGTGAGTACTCAGATGGAGTAAAAATGATGATTCTGCGAGCACTCTTTGATCCTCCAGGCACCCCCTCCAGTACTCTTGCAATTTCAAAGATTTGGAAATTCACTTGCAACATATAAGCACTTTCTGTGAATGTTACATGCCTATTGGCCCTACAAACATACATATTTGTTGCCATTTATGCAGCCTGGTTACCTTTTTTCCCATAATCTTTCAGATGCTAGTTGATGACATTGGTGATGTAACAATCACCAATGATGGGGCCACAATTCTTAAGATGTTAGAAGTTGAGCATCCTGCAGCAAAGGTTGACAATCTAAACAAGTTTCTGCTGTTCATGTTGGATCGCTATTGCTTCTTACATGTTTGGCATTTCCATTCAATGAGTCTCAGGTTCTTGTTGAGTTGGCTGAACTTCAAGATCGAGAAGTTGGTGATGGCACGACCTCCGTTGTCATTATAGCAGCAGAATTTCTTAAGGTTAACTACAAGTTGAGATGTAGATTTGCTAGCTAGATATTTGTTCCCTTCGATATGATTTGGTATCAGAAAAATGTGTTTCTGTCTTGTCCACCTATGCAGAGAGCAAATGATCTAGTAAGGAACAAGATTCACCCAACATCCATTATCAGCGGATATAGGGTAAGTTTGAATATGTCTACAACAAGTGATTGCAATTCTTTGCAAATAAAGGGGCTTCACATACTTGCCAATATCAACATTTCTAAAATATTAATATGATGTTCAGTGGCAAGAGAGAAAGGAAATTTAGCTTTATGAGTTCCAAAGTTCTTCTCTTTCTAATTTTTTGTCCACAATTTTCTTTTGAACAGCTTGCAATGAGAGAAGCTTGCAAATTTATCGATGAGAAGCTTGCAATTAAGGTACTTATATGAATGTTCAAGAATGACTCACAACTTCAGAATTCACCAAGTGAGCAATTTGTTCCCCCTTGAATAGCAATGCATCCTTTTATGCATATGCAGGTTGAAAAGCTGGGGAAAGAGTCACTTATAAATTGTGCTAAGACAAGCATGTCATCAAAGTTGATTGGCAGTGACAGTGATTTTTTTGCCAACCTGGTAAGTTGGATTTAACTTTATGCATGATTTAATGTTAGAACTTTAAGCATAATGCCGCCAATAAGCATCACCGTTTGTTTGCCCTTTCCTTTTGGAGGAAGGGTGGAATGCACCACCAATTTGATTAAAATTAAGGGATTTTTGCATATATACCCCTGTAAAGTTTGATTTTGTCAAATATACCCTTCATCGGAGCATATTATCATGAATATTCTCGAAATATGGGTAATGTCACGATTATACCCTCACCGTAACTCCCGTGTGTTTAACCCGAGTTAAGTGTGGGTTCAAGAGTAAGATTTTTGTATATATATCCCTACAAAGTTTGATCTTGTCAAATATACCCTAGATCTAACGACCGTAGATGGCATATTTCACGGAATATTCTCCTCCGTCGACGACAGTAAACTAAAGGGTTATAACCGCAACATTTCTATCTAAATGAAGGATATTTATGATCATATGCTCAGATAAGAGATATATTTGACAAAGCCGAACTTTATGGGGGTATGTATGTAAAAATCCCTAAAATTAACAGAGGAGGTACATCCAAACATATGGGGGAGGAGAGGTTCCTAACGCATTTAAAGAAAAATGAACAAAAGATTAGGAGGATAAAAATTTAATTTCTCTTCCCCATGCATCAGCATGTATGTTTAGAAAAAAGCCTGCTCCAAAAAAATAGAACATGAATCACTTTAAAGCAAATTTTCTTTATATAACCCCTGCTTCCTTGGAAGAGACCATCATTCCTTTCTCTCCATATCTTCCAAAAGATGGCATGAGGAATGATGAAGAGTAATTCAATTGTTAGCACTTCCCCAAGTTGGTTTTTAAACTTCTGAAATAAGTCAAATTGACTATTTTCTCATTAGGAAGGTCGATGGAGTTTTATGTAAAGATTGTAAAGTTATTCCTGGTGAGAGTCTAGCCCCTCAACATAGGTTGTTAGTAATGGATGTCACTATCCCTAAATTCAAAAGAAAGATCATTATAAATAATTATTACAAGATTAAATGGTGGAATTTAAAAGGTAAAAGTTTAGAAACATTTAAAAATCATCTATTAAAGAAAAATATTTGGAATTTAGAACAAGAAACTAATGTAATGTGGAATAATGTTACAAATTGTATAACGAGGGTTGCAAAATAACTCTTAGGCGAATCTAAAGGTAAAAAGAATTTAGAAAAAGAGACTTGGTGGTGGAGTGAAGAAATCCAAAATACCATTAGAGTAAAAAAGGAATGCTTTAAAGTTTGGCAAACTAACAAAAATGATCAAACCCTAAAAGCCTATAGAATCGCTAAAAAGAGAGCTAAGAAAATAGTTAGCGAAGCTAAATCAAAGGCATTTGAAGATTTATATAATAAATTAGGAACCCGAGAGGGTGAAAATGACATATTTAAACTTGCTAAATTAAGAGAAAGGAAAACTAGAGATTTAGATCATGTTCGGTGCATTAAAGGTGAAGATCAAAGGGTTTTAACTAAGGATCTTGAGATTAAAGGGAGGTGGCATAGCTATTTTCAGAAGTTACTTAATGGAGATTCCGTCAATGATTTATCTTTAGAAGGTACCCAAGAGTCCACAATATTTGATAAATATCAATATTTCAGGCGTATTAAGATGTCAGAAGTGGAGGATGCTTTAAGAAAAATGAAAGTGGGTAAGGCCTTAGGACTAGATGGCTTACCTATTGAAGTATGGAAAGGCCTAGGAGATATTGGTATTCAGTGGCTAACTAAATTTTTTAATAAAATTTTAAAGGAACGGAGAATGCCAGAAGTTTGGAGAAAAAGTGTTGTAGTTCCTTTCTATAAAAACAAAGGAGATATTCAAAGTTGTAACAATTATCGTGGAATTAAGCTTATGAGTCATACTATGAAACTTTGGGAAATAGTAATTGAAAAATGCCTCCGATGTATGACTACTGTATCGGAAAATCAGTTTGATTTTATGCCAAATAGATCTACTACAGAAGCTATTTTCTTACTACGGCAGCTAATGGAGAAGTATAGAGAGATGAGAAAAGATTTGTATATAGTTTTTATTGATTTAGAGAAGGCGTACGATCGAGTACTGAGTGAATTGATTTGGTGGACATTAAGAAAGAAAGGAATCTCTCAAGGATATGTTGATTTGATTAAGGATATGTACGACGGCGCTATTACTAGTGTTCGAACTATTGCTGGGGAGACTGGTGAATTTTCCGTTTCTATAGGTTTGCATCAAGGTTCTGCACTAAGTCCGTATCTCTTTGTCTTAGTTATGGATGAAGTAACTAAACAATTGCATGAGGATATCCCTTGGTGTATGCTTTTTGCAGATGATATTATTTTAATTGATGAGAGTATTGATGCTCTAAATGTTAAGTTAGAGCGTTGGAGACTTGCCTTGGAGTCTAAAGGTTTTAAAATTAGTAGGAATAAGTCAGAGTTTATGCATTGTAATTTTAGTAATGGGAGAGTGGTTCAGGAAGACATGGTTCTAATTGATGGACATAACATTCCGAAGAGTAGTAGCTTTTGATACTTAGGGTCTATCATACAAGAGAATGGGGAGATTTATGATGATGTTACACATATGATTAAGGCAGGCTGGTTAAGATGGAGAAGTGCATCAGGTGTCCTTTGTGATCGTCGTATGCCTGTGAAATTCAAAGGGAGGTTTTATAGAACGGCTGTGAGACCTGCTTTGTTATATGGTACCGAGTGTTGGGCAGTACGAAAGGAACACATCCACAAAATGTGTGTAGCAGAGATGATGATGTTGAGATGGATGTGTGGCAAGACTAAGAAAGATAAGATTAGGAATGAGCGTATCCGTAAGGACTTGGGGATAGCTCCAATTGATAGTAAAATGAGAGAAAATAGACTCAGGTGGTTTGGACATGTGTGTCGTCGTCCTAATTCAGCGTCGGTTAAAAGATATGACCAAATCTTAGTGGATGCTAGTAAAAGAGCTCGGGGAAGGCCTAAAATGAGATGGTGCGATGTTATTAGGAAGGACATTAGTTTCTTGGGTTTAAATACGAATATTGCACTTGATAGAAATCTTTGGCGGAACATGATTCATGTAGCCGACCCCAATTAATTGGGATAAGGCTCTGATGATGAAATGTATCCACATGTCCTGAAGAGATGTAAAGTCATACTGAAAGAAGCCATGTTTCCAAAGACTCCCCATACCTGACAACTGAGTGGACAGTTATAAATAAATGCTTTACATCCTCAAGGAATTGGACACACAAGAAGTACATGCTTTCAGTGTAGGTTTTACCAAGTCCCTTCAACCCGTTCACAATCTTGATGAATCTTGTCAACATTTTGTTGAATCGTTGATATACTTGTGGGACTCCATTCTGAGCATCTTGTACTTTTACCTGGGTTGTTCCTTCATAAGTTACTTCTAGGTTGTCTCAGATCTCCTTAGCTGAGGAGCAATCAGATGTTGATCCAAAACGATCGCGTTAGTGTTCCCCTGTAGCATGTCAGCATGAATTGAGAACACGATTAGAGGGATAGAACAGTGAAAAAAGATAGAGAGAGAGGGGCAACATAGAGTGAGATAGAGAGAGGGGGCTCAGCCCCTCTTTGTGTGTGTTTCTGTGTGAGAGAGAGTGAGATAGAGAGAGGGGGCTCAGCCCCTCTTTGTGTGTTTGTGTGAGAGAGAGTGAGATAGAGAGAGAGAGCTAGAGAGTGAGACAGAGAGAGGGAGAGAGATAGAGAGTGAGACAGAGAGAGAGAGAGGGGGGGCTTGGCCCCTCTGTGTGTCGTGCATGTGTGTGTGTGAGAGAGAGAGAGCCCCTCTTCTGTGTGTTTGAGAGAGAGAGTGAGACAGAGAGGGGGTTTCACCCCTCTGTATGTGTGAGAGAGAGTGTGTAAGTCAGAGAGAGAGAAACAAAGAGTGAGACAGAGGGAGAGATAGATAATGAGATAGTGAGACAGAGAGAGGGGCTCGGCCCGTGTGTGTGTGTGAGAGAGAGAGAAGGGGGTTCGGCCTCTCTCTCTGTGCATGTGTGTGTGAGAGACACAAATAGAGAGAGAGAGTGAGACAGAGGGAGGAGGGGCGAGAGAGAGTGAGTGAGATAGAGAGAGAGGGGGTCTGTGTGTGCATGTGTGTATATGAGAGAGGCAGAGTGAGACAGAGAGAAGGGGGTTCGAACTCTCTCTCTATGCATGTGTGTGAGAGAGAGTGAGACAGAGGAAGGAGGGGTGAGAGTGTGAGTGAGATAGAGAGAGGGGCTCTGTGTGTGCGTTGTGTGTGTGTGAGAGAGAGTGTGACAGAGAGAGAGAGAGAGAGTTGTGTGTGTGCGCGTGTGAGGGAGGGAGAGGGGGCTCGTTAGCACATACAGGGCGCTCGTTGCTGTCCACTGTCGTCTGCCGTTCGCACCAGGAGGGGGAGACACGAGAGTGGGAAGAGAGGAGAAGGAGAGGGGCGGCTAGGGTTAACAGAAGGGGGTCGACCCCTTTCATAGGGCTGAACTCGGTTGGGCCATTGGGCTTGGAATGGGGTGTGCGAGGCCAGGCGGGCCGCTGTCGGGCCATTGCCCCGGGGCTGGGCACGCGAGGCGTTTGAAGGCGCAGAGGGTATCGCCGAGGTGATTTTTGCTGGAGTGAGACGGGTTATTACTTCCTCGCCTAGGCGACTGCCTTGGTCACCTTTGATAACATAGGACAGTAGTGGTCTTCTTGAATTGTCTGTCAGTTATGCGGTACTCACTTGGTATTCCAGAAATCCACCTTCTATGTCTAGAATTGATCGTGTTCTGGTTGATATTGAGTGGGGTTTACTTTTTCCAAAGGCTATAGTTGATGGGCAGCCATGGACAGTATCACACCACCGCCTTCTAATTATTGATTGGTTGCATACCTGCTATCACACCAGTCAGTTTCACTTGGAAAAAAATGTTGGTTCCATCTACACGAGTTTAGTGATTTAGTTATAAGTCACTGGGGATCAGTGGACCCTCAGTTTCCAGCTGCTAAAAGACTGAAGTATAGACTGAAATATTTGAAGGCCCTGATTAAAGCTTGGGCATTTAACTATAATCAACAGAAGTTTATCAAGAAGATGAGTTTGATCCAACAAGTTCAGCTGCTTGAGTGTAAGGAGACAAATGGCCACTTACATATTATAGAGCAGCAGCTTCTTGCAGTTCTGAGGGCGTAGTACATTATGCTGTTTGCAGGAGGAGATTCATTTGAAACAGAGGTCTAGAGTACAATGGTTCAAGGAAGGGGATGGGAATACTAGGTTTTTCCACCTTGTTGCTAATGCAAGAAACGGAAGGAGAAGATTGCCCTCCTCGGGAAAGGTGATATATGCATGGATAATGAACAAGATATTGCTAAGGAAATCATTTCCTTTTATTCTACATTGTTTGATAATGAGATAGATAGTATCATCCTGGAATGACCCCTCATTGCCGAGACTATTAAATTCCCAAGTCCAGTTCCTGCAGCAAAAGGTCTCAGATGAGGAAATTCAGATGGCAGTATTTGAAATGGGGGGTGATAAAGCACTTGGCATTGATGGCTTCCATTTATTATTTTACCAGAAACTTTGGGAGGCGATTAAACAGGACATTGTTGAGAACACACAAAAGTGCATCCATTCTGGAAGAGGTTGTGAAGTATTGAATCACACTCTGCTGGTACTTCTTTATTTATTATTATTATTTTACTCTGCTGATGCTTTTACCAAAGAAATCTGATGCCATTGAGCTTAAGGATTACTGTCCCATAAGTCTGCTAAATGCATCTTACAAAATTATTGCTGAAGTTCTGGCCCCTAGAATTTCGACAATTCTGGAGGACTTGATTGAAGAGAACCAGAGTGCAGCTATGATTTATTAAAGAGCGTCGTCTAAAGGACAATTTCCTACTGGCTCATGAGGCTATTTAATTCTCTCCACATTGCCAAAAAGATATGATGTGTAAACTGGATTTTAACAAGGCATATGATAAGTTTCAGGGAAATGTCTGGTGAATTTGCTACAGTACATGGTTTCCCTTCAGATACGAGCAGAATTTTAAAAAATTGTATCTCCACTGCAAAATTCTCTGTTGTTCTTAATGGTACTATACATGCCTATTTTTCCAGCAATAGAGGTCTCTGCCAGGGAGACCCATTGTCTCCTTTATTATATGTTATTGTGGCCAACATGCTCAGTAGGATGTGCAAATGTGCTGAAACAGGAAGGATGGGTCCATACAATTCTTGATTTTTGGACTTCATCACATTTTTCACACTTGCAATTTGTTGATGATACAAATATCTTTTCAGAAGGTAGTGTTGACCCGTTGCAATTTTTTGGGTATATTCTTAAATCTTTCGTGCGTGTATCTGGCCTGAAAATTGATTTTGACAAATGTTCCATAACTGGTATTAATCAAGGAAGGAAGGATTGGATCGGATCTGCCCGGATCGGCTGATCTGATCGGTTTTGGGAATGGCCGATCCGAGTCCGACCCCCAGGATCCTGATCCTCATTGGGGATCAATTGGATCGGCCAGATCAGCCTGGAATTGGACTGGATCGGTCGATCCCGCCCGATTGCGGCCAGGAATGGCCCTCCCATATCCCCAGCCAGCCCATGATTTAAAAATGGGAAAGAAGAAGAAGAAGAAGAAGAAAGAAGAACTTAACCTATTAAAAAGAGTAAATGGTGGCCAATCTGGATCACATGGGGATTGGGCTTTGGATCGGGCGCTCTGGATCGGGTTTTGGGCCCCCGATCCGAGCCTGACCCGCGATCCTGCCTTCCTTGGTATTAGTATATTAGATGAGAAACTAGCAATTGGCGTGGATAATTTGGGCTGTAAGATAGCATCTTTCCCTATTTCGTATTTGGGCCTGCCACTGCATTATCGCAGACTCAGGGCCTCAGATCGGAGCTGTCTTATTCTTTGCATGCAAAAAAAATTAGCAGCATAGAAGGCCAGAACTCTCTCAATGGGCAGACGGATGACTGTTAAATTCAGTGGTGTCTTCTTACCACATCATTACTTATCTATATTTTTTCTTCTGAGTAATGTCCTTCTGCATTTGTGCCGTACACGCACAAATTTCCTTTGGGGTGGCCACAATCAGGAGAAAAGGCCAATTCCTCTCGTCAAGTGGGTTGTGGTTTGCTGACCTTTGAAACATGGGGTTTTGGAGTTGGAATTTACGAGTAATGAATATAGCCTTGTTGGTCAAGTGCATATGGGAGCTCTGTTCTGATAATCCTCTTTGTGGAAACAGCTTATTCGAATTAAGCACTACAAGGCCACTTCCAAGCTTTATCTTTGACTGGAAAATCAGACAATTCTCTCTCCCGTTTGGAAAGGGATCCTCAAAGCAGAGGACTGGTTTGAAAATGGTTTGGTTATCAAGATTGGAGATGGGTGAGATACATTCTTCTGGTAGGAAAAGGGGCCAGGAGATTTCATTGAAGGATAAATTCCCCATCATCTTTAGTGTTGTGCATTACATATGGCAACTGGTTAGTGATTGCGATGTTATCAACAATGGTACAACACATTGGGAGATTACTCTTCAGCAGAATTTGAAGGATAATGAAATTGTGGAATTTGTTGTGCTCTTATGCCTGATGGAAACCACATATCAATGAATCTTCCAAGGATTCTATTACTTGGACAAAAAATGGGGGCATCTTTCTGTTAAATCTTTATACCAGCTCATTCTTACAGGCAGTGCTTCCCTTACTTTGGCCAAATTTGGGAGGTGAAAGCACCACTTAAAGTAAAAGCTTTCACGTGGCTTTTTTCTCATTGGTGAATTGCCACCGAGGTGTATCGCAGAAAATGGGCTCATAGCCGTGACATCCAATGTGCTGTCTGCTCTCAGCATCCAGAACATTTAGATCACCTCTTTTTCCAATGTCCCCTTAGTCAACAAGTCTGGTCTGGTTTTGGATGTCTCAGTGGGTTAAACCTGGCCTTCGCTACAGTTGAGGATGTGGGCATACATTCAAGATTTGAAGAAGAAACAGTTGCCATCTGCTAGTCTCAATTTATTCACTGCTTCCTCATGCAGTTTGTTGGAGCATTTGGAGGCAATGCAATGACAACATTTTGGGGAAGTAGTGCATACTTAGATAATATATCCTTGCAGGCACTCTATTTACTTCATTTCTGGTCTAGTTTCTTCTTCAGGTCACGGTTGAGTCATGGAAGCGTGCAATCAATTCCTTGTAATTGTCGGTTAAATATTGATATTTTGTTCATGTTTGTTAATTTTGGTTGTTGAAGAACCTCTTCTCTGCACCAGCTGCTTGTACTACCTCTCTTTGCAACAAAATTGGTGGTACAAGCCACACTTTCCCCACCCCCAAAAAAACATACCAGATGTCCATGGTTTCACTTATGGTGGTTTGGTGTGCTGCCATTGTTTCTAAGTTGTGCTCCCCTGGAAACCTGATCTACAGTCACCTTTGTCACTGCTTGCCTTAGGAAGGGAACTAAGAAGTATTACTGCCTGGAGTGAGGTGCCTGGTGGGGAGTTTCCAATGACAAGGCCTAAAACAGGAAAACAAGGGAAAAATGTCTCAATCCTAATGTAATCGAGAAATTCTTTACATTGTATTCTTTACTTCATGATCTCAGCCATATCTTTCAACATCTCTCAAGAAATTGAACTTTCAAATATTGGAATTTGATTAGCCCCTTGTACTAAACTTTTAGAGTTTGAATGCATTTACTATGCACACATGTTTTTTTTTCTGCATAATAGAAGCAGATAAGATGTTTGTCTCTGATTATAACATCATGAAAGTACAAGTTATTAGTGGCAGAAAGGAAACCTATTTTATGATCGAATCCTATTCCATAAGCTTTATCCAAAATAGAGCTTTGGCATATGCTAAAATTCTATGAAACGACAGTCCTTGAAACTGAAACATATGCTTCAATTGTAATGCTAACCGTTGTGGATATTGTTTATGAACAAGGTTTTAAAAACCATCTCTGGGACTGCAACTGGTTTTGGCCAGTTCTGTTCCAAGGCCGTTTCTGGCAGGTTTCCTCCCTATTGGTGGACCGGTTCCTGCCGGTTCCTGTTCAGTTCAGCCAGTTTCTAGTACAATGTTTATGAAGCCAACGGTACCTTGTGGCTGGAAACATCTTGGTGCTCTAGCTATTAGACAATTGATTCTATGGGAAAGATTTGACAGATTGCATATTGTAACATATTCATTTTTCTTGGTGAATGGCATGGCATAAGAACTTGAATAAAATATTGCAGATTTAGGAGCCAAAAGGCAAGATGCTTCATGGGACATTCATGCATATTTTGGGAAAAATTTTAGTGGACGTGGTGGTTTTTTGCCATGGAATGGACAGGTGCAGAGTTTTCGTTAGACTTGTGTTGATGATACTGATTTTTCAGCTGTTTTTGATCTTTTCCTTTTCCCAAAATAGCTAAGTTGGTTTCTTCTCTAAAAAACATTTGTATTGTTGGTATTCTTGTAATTGGTAAATCAGATATCCATAAACATACTAAATTTCTTTGTTAGGTTGTAGATGCAGTCCAGGCAATAAAGACTACGAATGCAAGGGGAGAAGTCAAGTATCCAATTAAGGTTTACCTTATTACTTGTCTTTGTTGATCTTCTCTTTCATTAATGATTTTATTTTTTGGTGATCCCTTTATCTTTTCTGTTTTGGACATGAAAAAAGTCTTCCTGTGGTCCCCCACTCTATCTATCTTTCTATATATAATCTTTTTCTTTTCTGGTAGCATATGGTGTGTTCCAATATCATATGATTTTGTTGCTTATTTTTTCATATGTTAGTTTATTTCCTACGTTGATTTTTCCTCCTCAGGGCATTAATATATTGAAAGCTCATGGTAAAAGTGCAAGAGATAGCTACTTGCTCAATGGATATGCTTTAAACACAGGTCGAGCTGCACAAGGAATGCCTATCAGAGTTGCACCTGCAAGAATTGCTTGCCTTGATTTTAATCTACAGAAAACAAAAATGCAGATGGGCATACAAGTCTTAGTCACTGACCCCAGAGAACTCGAAAAGATCCGTCAAAGGTATTCCCATTCACAATCATTTGCAATCCTATTATGAAATCATGCATGAGGCAGTCTGTACTGAACTTCAGCTTGTAGTTGTCAAGGCGGTGAGGCGACCCCAGGTGTACTTGGGTCCCTGAGTACCTAAACGCTTAGGTGCCAAGTCCATAGGATCTGTCAATAAGAAGTGTATATAAAATTTTCCATATAAAGGTTTATCATGATCATTAAACTATATGAAACAACACTAAGATGGCATCTAAATCAAAAGTTGTAGGAAGTGCCATTGCAATAAAGTACCAAATTTAAATATGAGATAAAAATAATCACCATCTATGACAAACACCTTGCAATAAAGTACCAACAAACATCACCATTTATCACAAACAAGCATATCATTTGACAACAAACAAACATCACATACACATCAAACATTAACTAGAAAAGTAACAGACAATAGGGTAGCCTTGTGTGTGTGCCTGAATCTGTGTATGGACAGTGTCTCTATATGAAAGAGCATAATGGCCTGTTGCAGTAGAGCCCTTGTTGAAAGAGTGTGTGGAGCCTGATCTACCTTTTACTTGGCCTCGCATCACAGATGGACCTGCAAGGTCAGGTTGGGGGGGTCTTGAAGGGGAGCAGAGCCCCTCTGGCCGAAAATTTTGGGTGGCCCACGGCACGAAGGTGGGTGCCTTGGGCTGCCTGGCTTGCCTTGGCAGCGCCTTGGGCCACCTTTTGCAGGCCCAACTAGGCACACTATGCCTTGACAACTACGGTTGGTTCACATTGGTCAACATATTTCTTGTGTATGGTAAATTGTCTTGGTTAATATTTTCATCCCGTTCTTACAAGTGTTCGTCTAATAGTCGCAGAGGTCTTTTATTTCTGTAGTAGCATTAGTATAATTGATCGTCTTTTACTCGCCTAGTTTGATGCTTCCACATAAGTCACTTGCTATACAGCAGTCTTATTGATTCATGTGATGAAACTATTATTCTTGTTTCTTTTACACACTTTGTGATCATAAGTTACAAAACTTCACGGATACTTGGTTTTGAAAGTGGACTGGTTTTTCTTAAGATGTCTGTTTTTTAATAGCTTCTGATGTTATATTGTCTTACATTCAAAAAGAATTTTGCACTTGCTGTCTTTCATCCAAAATGCAAGGGGATGCAATTTTGAATGTTTGATTTTGCCATGTTCTTTAGTATTTTTTTGGGGTGCCATCTCCATTTGTATCTTTGTATCTCCACCCCCTCCCCCCACAAAAAAGGGAAAAATCCAAAACAAAATACACACATCATGCTTGCATTGTTAAATAGGGATAATTTTGTATTGAACAAACAGAGACTTTAACTTGACAAGCATATGGAGTTTCTAGGTTTGATTTTTACAACTTGTTCCTTAATTCTATTGTCTAATGTAATATTTGTGCTTTATCAGGAGAATATTTTCTTCCCCCCTTGGTAGGAGCCCCCCATCACCCTAAATTGCTCATACAGTTGCATGGCATTCCATCCACCATATACACCCCAGGGATGGTAGTATCGGCCGAAATCGATACGTTTCGGCCGAAACCTATCGGTTTCGGCCTACACCGAAACCGTTTCGGACCTGTTCACTGTAGCAGGTCCGAAACCAAAAAAAACATTTTTTAACGGTTTCGGTCCGAAACCGTCTGGTTTCGGACTAAAACCGGTCGTGGTCACTCTAATTTTTGCCTTTTTGAATGTTTTGAACCGGTTTCGGCTGAAACCGAAACCGGTACGTTTTGGTTTTGGTCCTAGTCAAAACCGAAATCGAAACCGGTACTGCATCCCTTGCATGGAATGCCATACCATACACACCCCTTGGCCTCGCCAACAATGTAAAAGTTGCAACCCATTGGGAAAGGGTGATCCAATGGATCCTCTTGTTAGACATCAAGGCTACCCACACTGAGACAACAGTGTAACATCTACAACCCATTGGCAAAGGGGGATCCGATGGATCCTCATCTCAGACATCAATGCTTCCCACGCTGAGATGGAGAAAGAAAGTGCACCAGCAAGTGATCCAAGCTCTCATCGGCATTGTCATCGTATAGATAGCCCTCACACCTCCCATGAACGAGGTCTGATGGATGCAATTGGGTGCCGAACAAGTGCGTGAATCTCACCCCCCCAATCTGCAATCTCTCTGTAAGTGGGTTGTCGTGGAGGAGACAGAACCATCCTTTCCCCAAATCTATGTCGCCTGTACTGTTGAAGAGTCCTTCCCCAAAGTAAAGCAAGCAGGTTAGCTAACTGATCAATGCCCTCCTAGTATGAGTCTCTTCTAAAGGTAGGGGATCGTGCTTCTCCACTAATGCAATGATCATAGAACTCTGCTGACATAGCATTAAGGGTTCCAGCTATGCTAAACAAACTAGGTTATAGCTCTAAGGACAGGGGGATCCTCCTTCAGTAACAAATGATCATAGAACTCTGCTAAGATAGCATTAAGGGCCCCAGAAATACTAAATAAACTAGGTTATGGCTTTGTGAAGGGCCTGTAGTCACACCATGTATCATGCCAGAAAAAAAGGTTTTTAGCCACACCTGACCTAATCACATCCTTGGCACTCAGAATACCCTTCCAAGGGCTTAGGACTTTATATGTAGTGCTGGGGTTAATGCCGCAAACTCTTTAGAGATATCTGATACTATTAGAATGATACATATCAGAGGAAGCTTTTCTATCATAATATATTGTATATTTTACTGATTTTAATCTTCACTTTTTTATCTAGAAATGCCATTTGGACAAATTTTAATTTTCGAAAGTGGATGGTACCACAGTTGTATTAAATGTAAACGGAGGGGATGTACAAGTATATGCAATGTGCTCCCAAAATATCCCCGTACAACTTCACACCAAGGCGCTGTGTCACACACTAGTCATCCAACAAAACAAAAACAGGAGTTGTGGGAGTCCATTTCACATAGATGTTCAGCCCATGTCTCACTCTCACACAAATGAAAGAAACAATCTATTCGTGACTCTTGCTTCTCTTCTGAATATTCCGTTGTTCCTTTCTTCCCATAATGCCCTTAGGGTAGTATGAAGGATAAGCCACTAGATTGTCTATCATCCTTAAGAGACTAAATTCTGTGCCATTGCCCAATCAGTTGCTGCACACTTCCCTGTGCGCTGAAAGTACAATGAATCCTTGTGGCAACCCTAATCCATATCTGCTGAGAGGAGCAGCAGCCTATGAAAAGGTGATTCAAGGTCTCCTCCTCATCTCCACAAAGGCAACAGAGTGTAGGTATGCCCTGTAGAAAAGGGGCAAGTCTTTCACATGTCGGCATCTGTCTCTGTGAGATCCTGTAGATAAGAAGCTTCACTTTAAAGTGAACTCTTGGGAGACCACATTTGCGATTAATGCTATCAGACAGAGAAAAAAATGAGTTTTCCTTATTAATCTCTTAAGAATGGATGCAGTTCCACATTTAACCCACCCTCCACCAAAAGAGAAAGACCCTTTACACATTTGTTCCAAATAAAATCACAATCCAGTTGGTCCCATTTCCTGGCTACTAGCTATATCCTCATCCTTAAATTACTGGGAAATAAAAGGTTAAAGTTTAAATAATGGATGAAAACTGTTTTTGGGTTGCTCTTATTTTATTTTCTAGAAAATCATAATCACTGAAATATTTTTTTGGTTTTACTTCTATATGTCACAATATGATGAAAATATGAAAAAGTTCAACCATTCATCAATTTAATATGAATCTATTAATGGTATGTATGGATAATCTGATATTCAGGTTTGGACATTCGCTTTCCTTCTTTTAGGGCCTGTTTGATAATCGTGTAGAATAAGCCACCCTTACCCATCCGAGGAATAAGTGATTCGACCCATATAGGTCGAATGATTTATTCGCCCAAAACATGCTGGGCCTTCATGTGAAATCTGGTTACATATGAAGTTGCCAAAGCCGATTACGTGAGAAACCGGCGAATAAAGATGGGAACCGGGAGGGCACCGGCGAACACACCGCCCTACCCGGTTATCAAACAGGGCCTTAAGGTTTGGGAAAAGGTAGAATGTTGGATTATCAGTTTTGCATTTCTATTCATGGTCATGGAGATTCACTCCTGTAAGTGTGGTTTGGTAGTGGAGTTGTATAGCTGGGCACATCAATTCAGTCTTTGACTGATATTGTAAACCAGATAAGTTATTATGGTTTTGTTTGTTTATAGGTTAGTACTTCTCCTGAATATGTTTTTTTTACAAAGCAATAAATACAGTGGATCCAGAGTCTTTGGCTTCTTCTGAGAGAAGAAGTTGACTGGCTGAACAACTTTGATTCCACACATCCCTGGGAATATCAGTTCTGGTGGAATAAGAAACAATAGATGTGTGAGTTCTGAAGTTGTTGTTGGTTAGTCTTTGAACAAACATAATAAATGGTGGGCCATATGTATTAGAAGCAAAATCTTTGGTTTGCTATCAGGGATCCAAAACCACACTGTAATGTGTAAAACATTTCTGCAAATGTTCACACCCCCCGCCAAACCTAAACAAATGCAAAATGGAGGACAACATCTTTGGAGAAGTTTTTATGATTGTATATTGTTTGGTATGGATTCAACTTCTATGTATGAATTATGAAACCTGTCTTATCTGGTTTCTCATAAAATTCATATTTAGATCATATTCATTACCTGGGAGTTATTTTTCCTAGGAGAATAACTCTAAATATCTGTGCACTATATCCGCTGAAGCTAGTTTTGATACAAAGGGCACCATTGCCTGACTTCTTTTTCCATTGCCTGACTTTTTTTTTCCCATGGCTTCTTCTACATAATTTTTTAGCGTGCTTTGGATCATTTCTTCTTGTTCTGAAAGTAAATCTAAATCTATTTTTATAATCTATGTCAGAGTAGGCATGTATCCAAAGAGGCCTGGAAGCAAGAGCACCAATCTCTCACCTTTTTTACTGTTGTTTTTTTGTTTGGTGTGTCAGATTGCTTATTTTACCCGCTTTATGACAGGGAAGCTGACATGACAAAGGAACGAATTGAGAAGCTTCTAAAAGCTGGAGCAAATGTTGTACTAACAAGAAAGGGAATTGATGACATGGCTCTTAAGGCACGCTTTCGTTGATGATTTAGTTGACTACATAGCTCTATGAGTAACTTTCGCATGTTATTTACACTTCGTATATGCTATTTTACTTGAAGATTTAGTTGACTAAATAGCTCTGAGTAACTTTCGCATGTTATTTACACTTCCTCTATTCTATTTTACTTGTATATGTAAGTTGTTCAGAATGATGATGTGCCAGAATGACATAACTACATTGGTAAAACTTTTAAGCCAGCTTGATCCCGACTGAGTAGAAAGGAAAAGAGCTAGCCGAAGCTATAGCACTTGTTCGTGCTACATCAACATGTACTCTCTCTTCTGAGAGGTTTGGGAGATGCATCATCATCATCGGAGTCTTATCCCAATTATTTGGGTCGGCTACATGAATCCTGTTCCGCCAAAGATTTTTATCAAGTGCTATATTCATATTTAAACCCAAGAAACTAATGTCCTTCCTAATAACATCGCACCATCTCATTTTAGGTCTTCCCCGAGCTCTATCATGAAGCCAAAGATTTTAGACTTTATTTGGGAGATGCATAAGCTGAAATTTTGACATGATGATGAGTGTTGCATAGTTTAGATGGTCCTGGCTTTCGTTTAAATGTGTCTCATGCAGTGAAAACTGCCAATGTACCTGCATGTCTAATTTGTGACGCGGGACGGTGTACTCAAACGAGTCCGACTAGGCGGCTAATGAGATCAACAAGCTCGCTATGACAGGCCGACAAATATTCCGTCGTGTATTCGAACGTCAGGAGATAAATTACCCCAAATAACATTAGCTACGCGTTAAGAAACCGTCCCTCGCAGCGAGAAACGTCGAACCGATCGGTAGGTAGAACTACCACGGTCCAGGGTATCAATCATGCACGATTAACATATTCAAATCGGTACACCTCAGGATAGGATAACGCACAACCTCACAAGACGGCAGCAATCATAATATACGAGCTAGGCGTCCTAACTCACGAACGGCGGCAGAAATGACATAGATACTAAATTAGCAAATGAATTAAGCGAAACTTCCAGACTAACCGACTCGCTGAGGAGCGAGGCCCAACTGAAATCACATAACCCGAGAGGGGGAGGAGCTGGCGGTCAAGAGTCAGTGGTGTCGGAACCGCTGGGTGACAGACGTGTCCGCCGCTGTCACTCCCGACGAGGGCCACGAGCAGTCGCGGAAATCCTGGACTGAGCACCGGCGGCAACGTTAACGGCCGCTGGACGATTGGCTGGGGCAGGCGACTCCCCGAGAGGCTGGAACAGACGTGGCCCGCGGTGTGGCTGGGCGCGCGGGCGGGTGCAGGCGAAGCTCCCTGCTGCAGCGGTCGCGGCGGGTGGAGGGGTCGCGGCGGCTGGGCCCGCCGTCGATGCCGCTGCAGGTGGGCAGTCACGAGCTGGGTCGCTGCTAGGGAAGGGGACGTTGCGGGGTCCTCCGAGCCTCACCGGGGCGCCGCGGGAAGATGGCGGTGGGATGCCGCCGGGTTGGTCGTGAGGACCGGCGTTGGCGGGGACAACGACCACGACGGCGGCGGAGGAGTAGCCCTTGGCGGCGGTGGCCACAGTGGACCCTTCCCGGAGCAGCAGGGGCGTGCCCCGATGCCGGGGAGGTCGGCGGAGAAGCCGCAGGTGTGGCGGCGGCTCCCTCTGACGCGGTGGGACTCGCGGGATGGGAGGAGGGGGAAGGTCACGGCGGAGGAGGTCGGTGGCTGGGCCTGCCGCAGATGCCGCCAGAGGGATGCGGTCGCGAGCGCGGCTGCGGGGCCGTCTCTGTTGCGGCCGGTGGGGAGCCGGAAGGGGAGCGTCCGCGACGGCGGGACCGGGCTCGCAGACGGGTGCCGGTGAGGCCCACGGCAAGGGAAGGTCCTGGGGCCGACGGAACCACCGTCGCCGCGACCGGTGGTGGGGAGGGCGAGGGTGGCCCGACCGGCTGCGGGGAGGGAGACGACGGGGAGGAAAGTGGCTGGCTAGCTGGAGAAGGTGGCCTCTGCGTTGGACATTGTAGCGGTGGGGGTAGATCGCGGCGGCTGCTGGGTCCTGCCGTCGAGGCGGCTGGAGGCGGGCGGTCGTGAGCTCGGCTCTGCTTCAGGGTTGGGGGTTCAAGCTCAAAGGCGGGAGAGGGAGGAGGACGATGCAGAAGACGGGAGCGGGAGGCGAGGGAAGTGGAGACGGAAGTGGCGTGAGGCTTCGGGCTGCGGAGCACGTGGGTGAGATGGCAGGGGAAATAAATGTAGGGGCGGGGGTTCGAACACGGAGAGAGATACGTGGAGAGGGGAGGGGGAAGGGGGCTCCACGGGATCGCACAGGAGATGGGATGGGGCTTCGCGCCCAAAGAAGACTCCATTCGCAGGAGGAAGAAACAAGTGCGGCGGCCACTGTACCCAAATAAATTTTCTTTTCTTTTCACCATTACCCAAAAAGAGAGCTACAAGAGTATTTATACTAAAAGAAAACCCTAGTGGTCTCCTCACATGACTAAATACCAAAATGTCCTTGAGACCTAAAATAGTGCTAAAATCGCACCCGAAAATACACAATAAATGGAAAATACATCAAATGGGCCCCAAATGGGCCTCTCTCTCAAATAAATGTCAAATATTTAAAAGAAAAATACATCAATGTGCTAAGTGTCATCATCAAGCCATAAGGATGCCGAAGTCGCTGCTCGGGGCCTCCGTCGACGGTAAACGCGGGTCGGGTCGAACCGGATCCGCGCTCGGGTGTCCTCACCAATTTGCTGTATATGAAATACTTCTGCATTGACATAAGCAATGAAGTACTAGCCACTGTTCAATTGCATATGGGTAATGGATACTCTCTTTCTTTGTTTTAGAAAAGTTGGTTGCTAGTTTTCTTTGGTATGATCAACACTTAATGCCATTTCAGTATTTTGTGGAGGCTGGGGCTATTGCTGTAAGGCGTGTGTGTAAGGAGGACTTGCGCCATGTTGCAAAAGCTACTGGTGCCACTGTGGTAAGCTTGTATCTAACTACTCTTATTAGTTTTTCCCCTCTAAGTTGAAAGCAGTATATTTGTATTCCTTTTTATGTTGAAATTCTTTAAATGTTTATGCTTGCATTTTTCTGTTCACTCTATTTAGTTTCTGGTGATTTTGATCATAAATTTCTTGTTTGTGCTTTTGTTTTTCTTAAAAAGTTATGGACTTGTGGATGTATGGCTGGGTGAATTCAATGGTGTTGAGCGTATAAAAGACCTCAAAAAACAAAAAGCCCTTAATATCACTGAATCTTTTTGCTGTTGTGTACGCTAGTCTCCAACCATTCATTGGGGTTTCAAATGTGAAAAGGGTTCATTTTGGCCTACTTAGATTTGAATGATGCATAGTTGTCAAGGTGACACATGGCATTCTTGGGGAGCATAAGTGCTTAGACAGTAAGGCGTCCGCTTAGGCGTTGCCTACGTGACATCTTGGTGCCTCTTTAAAAACCAAAATTATGTCTTTAATAAAGAAATTAAGACTACAATATGAAAAATTACATATTTTCACACAAAATGAAAGATAATGAATTACATACTCCATTGCAGAAAATTGAGCATAAAATTTAAAAATGGCACTGAGATGATAAATTAGATATATAAAAAACAATGATAAATGATATTGACCTCGACACCGAGGTGATTGAGGAGGCCTTGAGGTGATGATCTGAGGCAGGATGAAGGATCCAGACTGGAGAGGGAACCAAGCCTGGGGTAAGACCGGATTGGATGACTGGTAGGAAGGCGAGCCAAGCTTCAGTGGGCTTGAGGGCGGCGGAGCTTAGCTGACGACATGTGCTCCGACCTGCGCTCCGAGTTGGGACCTAGGAGGAGGAAGATAGGGAGTGAGGCCCAAGATGTAGGTTCTGGGGTAAACCCTCTGATGTCCAAGTCAGTAGGTGGCTAGGTGTGATCTCTAAGCCTCACTTTGATATGGAGTTAGGTTAGAGGTGGGCTAACTCAACTTGATTAAAGTAGTCTGGAGTTAACCCATTTTTAGTTTGATAGGAGGGTAGCTAATCTGGTAGTAAAGAGGTGGGTTAATCTACTTTTAATCTAATGTGATTTGATAAGTAGTAGGTTAATCTGGTAATGATGACAAATAAAATATTATATTTATATATCTTTTTAAAATTTAAAAAATCTAAAAAATTAAAAAAAATTATTCTCACAATCCTCAGAAAACGTACAATGCGCCTATAACGTTCCGGAGCTAAAAAACATAGCGATTCGTCCTACACGGGGTTCCGCAGGCTAATCAGCCAAAAATTCGAGTAAACCGTAAAACGCACTCCGGAGTCCACGAAAGCGATCCGAAACTCACGGATCCTGATCTGAAAAATATCTAAAAAATCTAGAATGTCACATTTTATATGATAAATATATTTTTATAATTATAAATTTTCTAATAAAAATGTATATAGAAATATTTTGAGATTTTAAAAAATACAAAAAATATAAAAAATGAAAAAATCATCCCCACGATCCTCGAAAAATGCACAACGCGCCTATAACGTCCTGAGTTGGAAAACACAACGGTTCATCCGACACGGGATTCCGCAGGCTAATCAGTCAAAAACCCGAGTAAACCGTAAAACGCACTCTGGAGCCCACGAAAGCGATTCGAAACCTACGGATCCTGATCTGAAAAATATCTAAAAAATCCGGGACATCACACTATATATGATAAATGTATTTTTATAATTATAAATTTTTTAATAAATATATATAATTATATATAGAAATATTTTGAGATTTTAAAAATCTAAAAAATATAAAAAATTAAAAAAAGCATCCCCAGAATCCTCGGAAAACGCACAACGCACCTATAACGTCCTGGAGCTGGAAAACATAGCAGTTCGTCCTACACGGGGTTCCGCAGGCTAATCAGCCAAAAACCCGAGTAAACTGTAAAACGCACTCCGGAGTCCATGAAAGCGATTCGAAACCCACGGATCCTGATATGAAAAATATCTAAAAAATCCGAAACGTCACATCCTATATGATACATTTATTTTTATAATTATAAAATTTTTAATAAAAATATTTTTAATATTACTAACTAAACATTTAACAATGATAAAAATTATTAAACACAAACTTTCGAGATTAAGAGAGAGAGAGGATAATATTAATTATAGTAGAGAGAGAAGTGTAGCATTAATTAGGAGAGAGAGAGAAGAGAAAGATATATTATTAATTAATGGAGAGAGAGAATAACATGGGTTAACCCACCTAAGGGGGTGGGTTTTGAAACCCAGGGATAATCCCTGGTTAACTTGTTTTTAAACCTAGTTAACTATAACTCTCAATCAAAGTATAAAAAGGATTATCCCTGGGTTAACTTTAGGCTAACCCAGGGATAAACCCATATCAAAGTGAGGCTAGGGCAATTATCAAGTAGATAGCTTTCCTTCTTATCTGGGTGAGAGTATTCCTTTGTCACAAGACGGGTAAGGGCGAAAGCAGTTAACTTCCGATGTAGGACTATTCCCTTTACCAGTCGGATCTGACCTTAACCCTGGACCTGGGCTGAGGGTCCAACTCACAATGGATCTAGGGTCGGTGTGGGTTGAGGGTGAACAGTGGATACTGGCAGAACTTGGGATGAGGGGTCTGGATCCGGTTACCCACCAATAACAGTCAATAATGACAAGGAAGTGATTGTTATTCAATTAGGGTACAAATAGCCAACAATATGTAACTAATAAAGGAAAACCAATTCTTCAAAATCAAATTAGAGAGTGTGGTTTTGTGTGTGAGAGCAAAAGAGAGATATATTGACTGTGACAATGTCACAATGGTGAGGGGCAAACAAAGGAGGGAAAGAGCAGAGCCCCTTGTGGGCTTGGGTGGAGAGAGATAGAGAAAGGGGGGAGAGAGAAGGGGGAAGGGGTGGAGCCCTCTGTACTCATAGGCTGGAGAGAGAGAGAGGGGGGGAGGGGGAGAGAGAGAGAGGTCTCCATGTGCTTGTTGGCTTGGGTGTGGGGGAGGGGAAGACAAAGGAGGGAAGCAGGAGAGAGAGAGAGAGAGAGGGAAGGAGAAAAAGAAGGGGGAAGGGGTGAAGCCCCTTGTTGCAGAGGCAGATCCCCTTGTGGGCTTGGGTGGGTGAGAGAGAGAGGTGGGGATGAAGCTGGTGCGGGAGAGAGAGAGAGAGTGAGTGAGTGAGTGAGTGAGCATGTGGTTGAGGCAACGTCGATGGTCGGAGACAGCAACGATGCCGAGAGATGGCATACTCCTAGCTGCGAAGATGGGGAGACTTTGGGAGGGGGTCAGGGGGCTCGGGGGAAAGGTGAAATGCCAAATGGGGTGGGGCCGCAGGTTTTCATATTTGGTACTGGATCTAGTTTGGTTTGGGTCGGGCCAAATGGGCCCAAGGTACATAGACGGGTTCCTTGGCCTGTGTGGCCCAACTAAGTTGTGCCTTGGGCTGCTTATATTGGGCCCTACTAGGTCCCAGCTCACCTGGCTGCCCAGAAAATGCTTTTCTGCCTAGGGGTGCACCTTGACAACCATGGAATGATGTAGCTTATCTGTTGGAAATGGCCATGTCTAATGACCATAGACTTCAACAACCCATTCTTCATTAGGAATGGATCTTAAATGATATTTCGCTGAGATGCAAATACTGCCAGCATGCTTTTTCCCCCTAGTTTATCTGGTTTGGATGGAATGCTCAACCATCAAACTCTAACCGGGAATCATTACTGGCTTCATGGAACTTGCCATGGACCCTCAAGGGAGATCACAAAGTTAGGTGGTTAATTTTGGATGTTACTCTTTGGTGATATGGAGGAAATAAACAACATGGTTTTTAAGAGCCAGAGTTGGTCTGCAGTTGGGGTGAGCACTTTTACAATTGATAAAGTGAAAGAAGTTTTTTTTTTTGGTAAATTGGATAGTCATCATTCTTTCATTTTGGGTTGCTGGGTGGAGTTAGGCCCATCACCACCTCGCTGTGGGCTGCCTTCTTTGTGTATGACAGGATCTTTGAGAGCTTATTGACATTATACTTGTACATCCCTTTCATTTTCTCATCTAATAAATTGTAGTACCATTGACTTTCAAAAAGAGCGGGGCATGGAGAAGGGTTGTCTACAGCTATATCATATGGCCCTTGGGCAATAATGCTTTTATTCTGGGGGACGTATTTTCTCTCTCTAGCTGATTCTAGAGAGAGAAGCTCTGAGGATATCGGTCTATCCCCAGTAGGCTCTTGCGGTGTAGGGCTCAGGGATGCCTCTGGCAGGTCCCCGGGGTTCTTTGGGGCCAACCTGTTTATGTTGCGGGAGGAGGGGTCACATGAGTCGTGCTTGTTGGGGGTGGGGAGCCGTGTGGTGTGGTGGTGGAGAAGCCAGTTGGGGTGGGTGAGAAGGGTTTCTTTCGCGGATGCTGTGCCGGGTGCAAACCCGGTTCCGAGCCCTGGGTGGTCGGCAAACATGCGTCTTTCAGCTGGTTTCTGGCAGGGCTTGACCTGCTTTTGCTGTGGCCTTAGGGGTCATGTCCAGAGAAGTTGTAGGATGACGGTGTCCAGGGGAAGCACAGGGGCGTCGGACGGCCAGAGTGCTCCAGGTGGGTTCCGTGTGGAGGACACTTGAGCTAAGAAGGGCGGAGTGCAAGAGGTTCGGCAGGACTGGGGGTGCTTGGACGTCGGCTCCCCTCCACCGTCTTTCATCCAGGAGAGGCTCCGGTGGCTCTCTCGTTGTGTCTGGGTGATGGTGGCAAAGGGGGCGACTGATGTTCAAACAATGAAGTCGCTCATCCAAGTCAATAGGCTCTTCTTGTAAAGAAAAAGTTAGCTGGCTTTTCTGTTGGTGCCTCATTTTGCAGTATCTGATCCCAGTGCTCAAACCCTGAATCAAGTTTCTCTCTTTTTGCCTCCTGAATACATTAAAGGTTCCTCAGCTTTAAACTCATATCGTAGTGGCAAAAGATCAATTGCTTCCACTATGATGACTTCAGTCTGTTTCTCTACTTTGTTTGAATCAGATAGAATGTACTCCTGTTTCTCTCACATTTTGAGCAGAGATCCTTCAATTCGTTGCATGGATTGAAGCATGTACAAGATCCTCAGAATCTAGGGCCATCATATGGTTAATCTATCAACCAACTTCTAGAATTTAACTTACAATTTTAGTGAAGTAGACAGTGAACTAATCATTTGTCATTGACCAACTAACCTGGAGAAATGATTATGGAGCAATATCACTCCCCTGTGCAGAAGATCTGAAAAGAAATAACCCCAACTTTTAGTCCTAATTTTTTAGGAAGTGTTTAGTAAGATAGATGATCAACGATGGTATTCTCCCACGTAAAGTTGCATTGGCCATCACCTATAATCATGCATTTTCTTGCATGCTAGTATGACTTTCCTCATCTGCTAGTAAACATCTGATCACATTCTTTGCCCATTCAACACACATCATCATTTCAATATCTGGTCTATACTGCTCCGGTTGGAAAAATATCTTAACTGATAAAAAAATAGTTAGTAATTTATGAAATAGGTTTGTAGAATATGCTAAATATACAAGATAAGGAGGCTTATTTATATGTCGCATGCATGTTATGGTGAAGTACCTTATCCACCTCACATTGATGATGTTTCACTGTTTCATCTATCGTCTCATTCCTTTCTTTATTTTTTTGTCTCACCATGGCCCATCACTTACATACAAAATATCCCATGCCAGCTTTGTTCTATTATCAAAATCTTCACTAATGATTTTGCTACACTAAGAACCATCTTTAAATTCTTCAAAGGGAGGGTTAGTCATGAGTGACTTTAGAATACTAGATTGTTTTCAAAAAATACATGTGATTTAGACAAAATCTCGATTATGTTGAAGTATACAATTGTATTTAGAAATCAACTAGGTGTGATTTCAAAATGCACTGGATGGTGCATAGTTTAAAATCACAATGATTTTAAAATCTAATTGGTGTAAGATTCTAAGAGGAGAGGAGACCAAAAAGTGGATTTGAAAATACCTGGTCATTGAGATGTGTTTTGAAATACACACTTTCTTTTGTCTAAATCCAAATCATAGTGATTGTGGTGAAGATCATCGAAGTCATTTAGGGAAGGTTCTGGTAGTGGGGGAGGAGTAGGGGTTGGCACGGCATTAGGTGGGGGAGGGTGGCTGCTATTAAGGAATACGGGGGTATTGGGATCAAGAATCTCGGTGACTTTAATTTAGCTCTCTTGAATAAGTGGTTATGGGGGTTGGGAGCAGGAATGAAGGGGTTTGGGCACAACTCATCAGGCAGAGGTACTATGGCAGGAGAGTTTGGGACTTGGACCTTCTAGCTCCATCCCAGACGTCCCCTATTTGGCACGACATCTTGACTTGTAGGGACTTCATCTCCTCCGGCGTTCAGGTCCATCTAGGGAAAGGCAATCAATGTTTTTTCTGGAAGGACCGTTGGTGTGGTGACTTTACCTTGAAGCCCTCCTTTCTCAGTCTTTTTGCTATCTCCGCTGATCCTTTGGGATTGGTTGACCAGGCTTTTGACCCTCACCTTTTAGGGGACACTTGGGCGCTGAATTTCAGGAGGGATCTCAAGAGTTCTGAGATAGAGCAGTTTCAGAACTTACTCCTCCACCTCTTTGACTTTGCCCTGCATCCCCTCAGGGAGGATGCGTGGACTTGGAGGTGAGGTAGGGAGGGAATCTTTTCTGTTAGGTTTGCCTACCATTATCTCTGACAGTGGAGTGCGACACAGTCTTGCCCCTAAAATCTAGAGGCCGGGGAGTCCGTTGAAGGTCAAGCTTCTTGGAGGATTTCCCACGGGAGGCTTCCCACTCGTGACAGGCTTCTTCACTTCGTCTCTGGTATCTAGCCGATTTGTTGCTTTTGTGGACTGGAGGACGAGATTATGGACCATCCATTTGTAGGCAGTCCCCACTCACAGGCAGTGTGGGAGGGGTTGGCTACAAGAGCCCAATGTGCACTTGGCTGTTCGTCGGAGGTGCAACCCGTCATTGGGCCTGGGGTAGGAGTTGGCTCCTCAGAGGTGATCGTGTTGTGTGGTGGCTCATCCTGTATGCCACTCTTTGGTCCCTATAGAGTGAAAGGAACAACATGGTCTTTAGGAGGGAGGCTAGAGTGGAGGACTCTTCTTTCTTTCATTTGTACTAGAGTGAGGAAATGGGTGGAGTTCCTATGTAATGTGAATGCCCCCAACTTCCCTCTTTTTGTTTTGACGGGGGTTAGTCTGCCCCACACCGCCTTGGTGTGGTCTTTTGTATAGGGTCTCTTTTTGGGAGCTCATTGATTATACTTGTACATCCACTTTTTTACATTTAATACAAACAGTGGTACTACCCACTTTCAAAAAAAAAAAAAATCCAAATCACAGTGCATTTTAACTAACGAATGACTTCAAAATCACACGTTAAATTCCTCCACGTCTAACAATGGATTTTAAAATCCATCAAAATCACAGTTGTGCATTCTGAAATCACACGACTAACCCTCCCAATAGTTTTTGGTTTTTAATCACTTATTTCATAATTTTATCCTTTTATTTTGTGTTCTGTTTTGCAATTTCTCTCATTCAGGAGTCCAGCTGTTGGATCCAATAATCCTGAGCAAACTATGCTTTTAAGAATCTAGCTTTCAAAGGAAATGTAAGTTGATGGAAATGGCTGTTTCCAGATAAGGAACTCCTTATCCACTGTCTGTGCCTGTGTAAACTCTAGAACATAGTGATGGTTGTATATGAGAGGTAATAAATTGTGCAGTCTGGACAATCTTAATTGTTTTACCATCTTTCTATGTATGTCCTATCATTAGATCTAGTCTATTCTAGATAATGTACATATCGAAGACTTCAATATAGGTTATGACACTTCTCTGTTAACTTCTGGTTTGTAGCTTTATACGGTCCAACCTTGTTTGTTACTATTTGAACAACTCGGCTCTCTGTACCTACTTCACAATTTCTTCTACTAGTTTGAAGAGCTTGTCCTCGTTTTTCACCTTCCCACTGACATCTACTGATTTCTAGATCATCATCCTAGACTGACGTTGTATGAGAAAGTTGATCATAGTCTGGGACCCCTGGGTAATACATGTTCCGAAGAATGAATATAGTCATCTCTGTCCACCATGATTAGGTTGTGTTCACAATTTGGTTATACTAAACCAGTTTTGAAAGAGACTTGTTCTTGCATCACTCATTATTCTGCCATCTCTTTCATTTCATATTCTCCCAGAAGATTTAGGTGGTGTTTGCATTCCCAATTTTTTTTCTGGGAAACATTTTTCTAACCAATGTACACATGATTTGGTAATGCAGAAAAAGAATTTAGTTGGAGAAGTATTTCCTAGATTCTCAGAATATTCTCTATTTCCCCGGTGTTTATTCCCCCACCCCACCCCCTGGGGAAATAGTTCCCAGAAATATTTTCCACCTCCCCCCTCACTCTCTCTTCTTTTCCGCCTTTTTTGCACTCACTGACGTATATCTTGTTTCCTATGTTAGAATGCAGACGTGTTTTTATTTCATGTTTTTTCCACGGTTTGCAAACACATTTTTTTTCGCAGGAAAATATTTCCCACAATTTTTTCACTTTCTAATGAAATAATTCCTATGAATCTTATTTTTTACGGAAAATTTGGGAATGCAGATATTCCCTTATTCTAGTCCTTGAGATTCATTGATTTCTTGCGGTTGGTTAATCTTTTGACCTCTTTATGAGTTTATCCAAACATGTCTTTACTTACATTTGCAATTGTCTTGATGATGCCCTTATAGTAGGAACCTTTTGCAGCATTTTCTGGGCCCATATTGATTTTTTCTTGCACATCTTCAGGTTCTTGAATGAGACAGTTCCTTGCTCATGGTCTTCCTTAGATAAGGGTCCAAAGGACCACTTGGGTTTGTCCAAAGGACCTGCTCTTGTTCTTTTCAGTCCACAAGGCCCAGAGTGTGGCATGGAGGATCAGCCACCAAATGATATTATCACCCTTCAGGTTCCATGCCCTGTGCCACCTGGTGAAGAGTTGTTGCACCCCCACAAACTGACGAACTGGCTGTTGAAATCTCTGCTGTAACCTTGTCCATATACTGCTCACATAGACGCACCCAATGACTATATGGTCTAGGTCCTCCTCCTCACACAAGCAGCACAAGGAAGAGATATGCTGAAGTTAAGGTGCCACCCTATCACCGGTGGAGAGTCGCCCATGAGATTCTCTAGACTAACAACTTAACCTTCAGTGGGCTCTTGGGTCTCCAAACTCGAGGAAAATAAGAGTGTCGCACACCCATCTTCGAGATGAGAGCATAGGTAGATTTGACTAAAAAGGCCCCCTCCCTTGCCCACCTCCATACCCAAGTGTTTGCCCAGCCCCTCACCAACTGAAAGTCAAGAAGAAAAAACAAGAGAAGCTGCATCTGGTCCATCTCCAGAGGCTGAAGATTCCCCTTGAAGGTGGGTGCCCAAATATCCCCAACGAGGTTTGCATCAAAGGATTGAGCCACAGAACCTCTAGGTGCCCCTGCAACAGCGAACGAGGATGGGAAAGCCTCTGTTAAAGTGAAATCACCACAACACCTGTCTTGCCAGAATAGACTCCTCTAACCATCACCCAAGCTGACCCGAACAGTAGCTCTGATAAAATCAACACCCTGAAGGATACCTCTTCAGATCGGGGAGACATTGTATAGAGTGGACGGAAACAAATCCCAAACTCTGGAAGAGTAGTATCTCTGACTGATAAGCTGCGTCCAAAGTCCTTCTTCAGTCCCAAGTCTCCACAACCATTTGCACAGTAGCGCCAGATTAAAATATCTGATGTTCTTGATTCCCACCCCTCCACCCACCTTGCTCTTACAAACTCTTCCCCAAGATATGTCATGCCATCTTTTGTCTTTGTTTCCACTATCATGCCAAAAGAATCTAGCCTGGATGGAATCGAGTTTCTTGGCCACTGTCTTGGGGATCCCAAAAATGGAGAGAAATACGCCGGGCCGCCGGCAAACTATCCAACACAGATCTGCACAACACCAACTGACCTCCATAGGAGAGCAGTCTAGTCTTCCAACATGTCAACATGGATTCATATTTCTGTACCACCACTTGCCAATCCCTGCAGTGAAGAGCTCCTGGGGACAAAGGTAGGCCCATATAAGAGAAAGGAAACTGCCCAATCTGACACCCAAAGATACCAGTTGCTCGCCTGAACGCTGAAGCCTCCATGTTAATCTCGATTATATGGCTTTTGGAGTAGTTAACCTTTAGCCCAATGATATCTTGAACCATGTGAAGCATCCAACCCAACTGGCATCAAACATTTGCTGCTCCTCATCCGCAAGGAAGAGGATTGTATCGTCTGCATACTGGAGGTGGGTAATACAAGTACCATCCTGACTTGGTTGGAAGCCTCGGATACTCCCAGCCATAGTTGCAGGGAAACACTCGAGGAAGTGGGAAACGCATTTCCTGGGAAACGCGTTCAGAAAACGAATTCGATGTATTTGGAAAATGCATGAGAAACGTCCCATTGTTTCCCATATGTATTTTATGTCATCTTGTTTCCCATATGTATTTTATGGGTATTTTAATCATTTTAGGAAGGTATGTTAGTAACTTAAGGGGATTTTCATCATTTTAGAAATACGGGAGATACACTTAAAGAGCTAAATCATCCTAAAATGATTAAAATTCCCCTTGTTTCCCATACGTATATTGTTTCTCGTTTCTCACTAAATTTTAGAGCCTCATCTCTCGCGTTCGTTTCACGTTTCGTTTCCTGCTTTCGTTTCCCATGTTGGTAACCATGCTCCCAGTAGCCTCAACCCTCATCCACAGTCTACTCAAAATGTGAGCAACCAACACAAACAATAACGGAGACAGTTGGCCACCCTGCCGAAGCACTCTCCCACTCTGGAAATATGAGGATGGCTGCCTATTAATGAGCATAACAAAAGATGCAGACGAGATGCACTCCCGTATCCATTTTAGCCACGTCTGGTGGAATCCCATCTTTTGTAACACCTGAAGAAGACATCGCCAATTAATCTTGTCATAAGTCTTCTCAAAATCCAGCTTAAGGATCACTCCTCTCTTTTTCGCTGCTTCATATCATACAAACATTCATGAGCAACTAGAAACTTTTCTTGGATATGTCTTCCCTTGATGAATGCTCCCTGGCAATCACTGACCGATCTTCCAATGACCCCATTAAGCCTCCTAGCCAGCACCTTAGAGATGATTTTGTAGGTGCTATTCAGTAAGCTAATCGGTCTGAAGTCTGTTAGGTGTTGAGCACCCATTTTCTTAGGAATTAACACCAGCAGAGTTTTATTAATACCTCTCAAATGTGCCCTGCCTTCTTGGAACTCTTGAACTTCTCCGACAAGGTCTTGCTTGACAATGTCCCAACATTGTTGAAAGAACACCATGGGGAAGCCATCTGGTTCAGGGGCCTTGTCCCCTGCCGAAGAGAAGATTGCTAGTCTGATCTCCTCTTCCAGAATGGGACTCACTAGAGCCACGCTCTCTTAAGACGAGAGAAGTGGAAGCAAATCATGAGAGAAATCCGGCCTGCTCATCTGCTCTTTCGTGAAAATCCTAGAGTAGAAGTCCATGGCATATCGTCTGATGTCCTCCTCCCTCTGGATAGATTGGTCTCCCACCTGCAGAGAAGCAATATGGTTCACCCTCCTCTTGTCGAAGCCATCCTGTGAAAATACTTGGTGTTCTAGTCACCTTTCTTAAGCTCTTTCTCCCTCGACCTCTGCTTCCAAAAAATCTCTTCCCTAATGAGAATCTCATCATATTGGGTACGAAGAGAGTCCCTGTTCCTTCTATCAACATCATCTAGCAAACCCACCTCCTCCAGCTGGTCTACGACTTCGAGCTGATGAAGAATCCTTTCCTTCTCCTGCCTGTTGGGAAGGCACCTATCAACACTTCATATTCTGAGTACAAGGGATAGATGCTTTAGTTTCCCAATCAAAGTGGCCATGAGAGTAGCATGAGGTCTGCACCTCTCTCACTCCCTCCTCACTATGTCGAAGAAGTCTGCTCTCTAAGCCAACACCTCTCAAATCTGAAAATCAGACTCCTCTCTTGACCTTTGCTGGTATTCAAGAGGATAGACTTATGATCTGAGGTCAGCCTAGCCAAGTAGGAACCTTGCACAAAAAGGGAAGCGGGCCTCCCAGTCCATAGACACCACGAATCTATCAAGTATGGAGCAAGATGGAGTCGCCCTCAAGTTGGACCAGGTGAACTGTGCGTTCACCAATCCAATGTCGATGAGGCTAATCTGCTGGATGAAGTCACATAAGTCCTCAGTCTCTCCAGCTTGGGAATGAGTCTCGGTTCTCTCGGAGGCTGATGTCATCGCATTGAAGTTACCACCCATGCACCAAGGGCGGCCTGAAGATAAATGGTAGTCGATCAGCTCCTGCCAGAGCATACCCTTCCCTTCTCTGGTTTGAGGGCCGTAGACCCCCGAGAAGTCTCACGAAAAATTATCCCTCAAGCAACGGAAGTGAAGAGAAACAACCCACCTGCCTCTCCTCCTCCACCTCGAAGGGATTCCACAAAACTATAATCCCGCCAGCCCTACCCACTGCCATGGAAGCCACTCCCCGAGTAAGTCTACCACCACCTATCTCTCTCATCAGCCCCTCATCATCCCCCTCACACTTACTCTTCTATAAGCAAAGGATGTCTATCTTGCACCTTCTCACCATCTCCCTCATCATTCTCTCTTCTCCCCTCCCGCTAGATCCCGCACATTCCAGGAGATAATTCTCATGGGGAAAGAAAAGTGATCCCCTCTCCTCTCTCTTGCACCTTCCCCTCCACCCCCCTCTCTGCTCTCAACTCGGACTTCTCCCTCTTGGCCTCTCTCGCCAGCGCTGCAAGCCATCTCTTCTGGATTAGGAGAAGAGACCCGTAATCCCCTTATCCACCGCCTCATAAGAGACACCCAACTTCCCTGTCAGATCCCTGAAGTGATCCTCCATCAGTCTCTCCACCTCGCCCATCATTACTTTGCCTTCCTCCTTGCTTGGGATGTCTTCCTCCTTCGGCTCCCCAAAGCCCAGCATGCCAGCGATAGCATTAGACGGCTCAACCATAGCACCATCTTGGGACATCGCACCCCATAGGGGGTCTTCTGAAGCCTCCATGAGGGCCAACTCTAGCTCCCCAGCTCCCTGTTGACCATCACTGACTAGAGAAACCACCACCGGTGCCCCTGAAGAAGACTCGGCCAGCTAGCAGGAATCAGAAGGGGCACTTGTTGCAGCTACAACTTGTGGGGCCTCCCTGGGCCACACTGGAGTGGGAGAAGACCGGGTCTGGCAGAGGGCAGGAGCCCCCTGACCCTCCTCTGCTCTGCATGCCATATGGAGAGGGCGCACAACAACAACCTCCAGTCGATCCCCAGGGAGGGAAGCCGATATCGTGGAAGGAATAGGCCTATAGATATCTCCGGCTCCCCCTTAAGCCTTGGTTTGGCGAGGGAACGACGACGCTATCAGTGCCTCTCCCGCCGTCGGCGGTAGGAAGCCTCCCCTGTACTTTCTGGGCAGGTTGAAGAAGGGGTCGTTCATAGGTAGGAGGCGCCGCCCGTCTGCTGTCGGAAGGGAGCTGATGAAGGACGGCCAGCTGACCACCTGTCCGTCGTCGGAAGGAGCCGGTGAAGGACGGCCGGCTGACCACAGGCATCGAGGGGAGCGTCTGCGGCGAAGGAACAACCAGCGGAGTCGGGTGGGGGAGAGGAGACATATCGGTTCCCTGGGACCTGATACGCGACGGGTTATTGGGTAAGTCGCGGGCCTGTCCGCTCGAACCGTCCACCGATCCGCTTCCGACCCGGTCAGCTGCAGCCCTGTTCGAATGACGAAACCGGGGCGGTCGATTCAAATTTGAATTGACCGCCAAATCGGCACCAGGCCGGTGAATCAACTGCCAAATCGGCACCAGGTCGGTCGTCTTCCACCTCCTACTTCTGGTTTCATAGCCCTAACTCCACCGTCGGTGTCCGTGTCTCCTCCTCTAGTAGCCACACCCTGACCACCACTTAGATCTCTTTGAGGACAACTGATATGACCGTTGGAATCTTTGCCGGGCTGGCCATCTGAACGACGGTGGCCAAAGCCGTTCGAGTGCTCATGGGAAAGAAGGTTAAGGTTCCGGCCTCCACCTGCCCGAACCCCTTGGCCAAGAAGGAAAGACCCCCATGATCACAGAGATACATTGGAACACCTTCGAAGATTACCCTGCATCCTCTAATCGGCGGGTTGGGGAAAGTCCCTCTCATCGGTGACCACTGCTGAAGGCGAACTAGGGCCCTTCCCATCGACAAACAACCCAGCTCCACCAACCTCTCCATTGCTCCTATGTCTCCCACCACCAGGATAGATGCAGAAGTAACCCTAACGCAACCACCACCAGAAGCCTCCACCAGCCTCCTCCGGACCTCCTCCACCTCTGCAAGCCCTTCCAACATGGAGACACATAGGCACCTCCGCAACCAATCTTTCCTGCCCCGCAACTCCTTCGCCGTGAGATGGCCAGCCTTTGTCCACCTCCTACTAGCCACTCTCAACGCCGGTGGTCCATCTCTGAGAGCATCACAATAGGAACGATGGCCGACTCTACCACTAGTAGATCTAGCAGAGTGCCCCCCTACCAGGGAACAAAGACGCTGGATGTGGCCCCCGGGGGGTGGCCGGCCAACCGCCCCCCTGCAAACCGTAAACCCCCGCCTGAGCCAGCTCCTACGGAGAGCGGCAAAACATTGACCCTGGAGCTTCTCTCTCTAGAAAGCGTTAGAGAGAGAAGATGAGGGATTTTATCCAAAGGACCTGCTCTACGACTATGGTTATCATCCATGGCTAAGTCATGAACCTTGTTGTCTGATCTTTGGCAGGTTCCACTACTGTGACCAAGGTCTTGGACCGTGCATCTATAGAAATGATTCCTTTTAAAGGACTTCTGGTGCATCTTGCTTTAAATAAGAATAAGTAAAAAAGAAGCTCGCAAAGGTGATGTAATACTATGATTCCTGATTTAAAGTTTACCTTAATTAAAATCCTTGAACACCATTGATCATCTTCTGGCTTCTTATTGGGCTCACGTTGCACCCCATATATGTGAATTCAAGGGTACAATAGGCAAGTCAATTCTTTTATTGTTTGCACTTTTTCCTAGTGCTTGCTCTATTGTCTCCATTAGAACAAGTCAATTCTTTTTGGTTCAAATAATTCCATTAAAACAATGACATTATTGGAATTGTAAGTTGGATAAGCTTGTTGGAAAAACTACATGTTGCTATAATCAAACGTTTGGCATGCACTCTATAGCAATCTTCAGTATGCCAATCTGTGCTTGATAGTGGTCACTTACATTTCTCAATGCCCAGTAGAGATTCAGAAAATGCAGGCATGGAATCTTGCAGAAATGATTGCAAGCTAGGTTGTGCACATTATCTTACATAATTTTTAAAAGCCTAGAAAATGATGTTGCCAGAGTGAAAACTTACATTCTCTATCTGTGCAGAATCAACTTATGTCCTCCCTGTAGATTGTCATCATCTTTCACCATGGAACTACTTTCACGATTCCTGTCCTTACTGGAAAATATTGTATGTACTTGTTGGTGGGTGTTCATAAGAGTACTATCTGACTATATATATATGCATATTAGTTTATATTAATTAATGTAGTGTAAAAATTTACCGCCACGTAGAAACTTTTTGGTATGGTTTCCTTCTCTCTCTCTCTCTGTGCCGCCAATTTTATAAAATAAATAGAGGTAGAACAATCAATATGAGAGAGGAGAGATTCTTCTATCTCAGAGAGAATAAAACAAAAACACACTTCTACAGCAGGTTCAGTTCTTTTCTCTAATCATCAATAGAAATGTGTGAAATGAATATACTCCAATTATAAAGAAAAGAAAGGGCCTTAAAGCAAATATTCTCAACATAAATAGGAGCTCCCCTGAAGATGCATTCATTCTGCTCCCTCCAAATGCTCCAGCAAACTACATGGTGTAGAAGGCTGATTATCTGTGCTCTTGTGGTAGCGCCATCTACATTCCCCTCTATATGATGAGCTATTGATGCTTTTGCCCTTTGGAACTAGACCATTTATATTTCTGATCCTGTGGATGTCCATAGTGACTTTTGTCTGGATTTATCAGATGGTGCTCTCTGTTAATAAATTAGTTTAGTCCAGGATTGATTGGTGGTCTCCAACCACTTTTTGTTTTTGAATTATTATGATTATTTTTTTCTGTAAATTTGTGTACTCTAAGATGGTTTAGCTTATCAATGATTATGCAATTTTGACATTATTCAAAGTTTTCCACTGTATCAGGGATGAGCATGGTTTAGCTTGTCAATGAGATCACTTCAAAGAGGAGCCATGTGGTCACTAGGAGAAGATCACTTACCTTAGAGGAGGGGCTATGTAGTCAGTAGGCTTATTTATGTTGTTCTCTCTGTGAAGAGGGAGTGTTGTAGATAACTTTAATAGCCTTACGCATTTAGAATGCATTGTTTCTTTTCATTTAAATGGAACATCACTTAAACATTACGTTGTGGTAATGACTTGACCTGATGGACATAATCAAAACAGTTCCTAACCACTGAAGAGGTATGTATGAAGAATCATGGAATGCAAAATCGGTTGAAATCGGATCAGATCGGCTGACCCGATCGGATTTTGGTCGGTCTGATCCAATTCCGAGCCGACCTTGTCTGATTCCAGGCTGGGATAGGCTGGGTTGGTTTGGATTAGCCAGAATCAGGCCGACTCCGCTGATCCAACCTGATTCGGGTTGACCCTGCCAAGTGCAGGATCGATCTGGACTGTGCTCTCAGTGTGTAAAAAGAAAAACAAACTAGAGAGCAGCAGTAGCAGAAGAAGCAGCAGCGGAAGAAGGATCGAGGAAGAAAGGGGTCGGGCTCTCACCGGCTTGCCGTTGCTGCTCCGGCTCTGCTGAAGCTGCAGCCGTTGCGAACAGAGGCGGCTGCTGCCACTGAAGCTGCTGCCGTCGGGAACAGAGGTGGCCGCTGCCGCTGCCGCTGCTTAGTGGAAGATTGAAGAAGGGGAAGATTGAAGGATCAGGGTGATGAAGATTGATGATGAAGAAGAAAAAAACTCACCTATTTTTGCAGCTCAGCATCGGCAGTCGCTGCTCACCGTCACCGGTGCTGCTGCAGACGCCGCCGCAGCAGACATCGCCGCAGCAGCCGACACCTCCTCCTCCTCCGCCATGCCGCCACCGCAGTCTCCTCTCCACCTCTTCGGCTGCTGGGGATTGTGCGAGAGAGAATCGGGGTGAAGTAGAGTTTCCTAAAGAAATTGCACAAAACACCTTAAAAAGTTCAAATTTAACACTTAAAACTATTAAACTTATTAAATAGTGGCCGATCCAGGATCGCTTCGGGATCGGGCTCGTGCTCGGACCGGCCGATCCGGCCGATCTGGATCAGGTTTTGGGCCCCTGATCCGAGCCCGATTCGTGATCCTGCCTTCCTTGTGAAGGATATGCAACATTGGAAGGTATATGTATGTTTATGCCTTTTCATTGATGTTTGGTAAAAAGAATATACTACTGGTTCTTTTGTCCTATACCTTGTTAACCTTTTCTCCACATTCATCTTGTAGACTTGTATAGTGGGACAATATGTTCTGTGCTCCTTTTTTTTACTGGGAGAAACCCACCCCACCACTAACCTCAGCTTGTGGCCGCTTTGGACCTATGGAGCTGACCGCTTGCGCATCATCGGGTCTGCTGACTGGGTCAAGGGCCGGGCTTGGTAGAACCCCCGATTGGTGCTGCTCAGACCTGAGCCAGGGAACCATCTATGGTTGCAGACACTATGGTGAAGGCACACCACGCTTAGCTACCGTGAGGAATTGAACCCGTGACCTTGTTGTCACCAACAAAGTGCGGCAGATGTTCTGTGCTCATGTCTAAGGGAACAATTTATGGGCGGATTTCTTTTCTGTTTGTCACCTTGTACTCTCAGTACAGAGCTTAAGTGTAGCATAGTGTGCATCATCAGCAACACTGTACTGGAAATCCATCCGTGGTACTTAGTGTGACTGGTTGACTTATTCCTAATGAAGCATACGCTGATGCCATAATTAAATCTGAACAAATTTTTTTTTGTTTCTACTACATTTGTAGCAGCATCCTACCTTGATGTCTTTACAGGCTGACTTGACCTAGTTTATTTATTTATTTGTTTTGTCAATCAACAACCTATTTGTTTGCAGTTGTGCTTGTGCATTTTTTTAATAAACATAGCTATTAAGTATGATTCTATTGTAGGTAAAACTTTTACAGTATAAACATATGGAATTTTCACTTGCTATTTCTGAATAATTTTCTTTTTTTGAGATTATCTTTCTGCACTTCTCCAGAATTTTTGGGTCCCCTATGTTCTTATTAGATCTTTTCCAAATATCGTCAGGTGACAACATTTGCTGACATGGAAGGAGAGGAAACATTTGATTCCTCAGTTCTTGGATATGCAGATGAAGTTGTAGAGGAGCAGATTGCAGATGATGATGTAATTCTGGTGAAGGGCACAAAAAATACAAGTGCGGTTAGTGCCTTTTTTTGACACCATGCTTCTATTCTTGCATCCTTGGTCAAATTCATTTTAGAAGATGATCACCTGTGTTTTTAATCTTTCCGTTCAGGTTTCCGTGATACTTAGAGGTGCAAATGACTTTATGCTTGATGAGATGGAACGTTCTTTGCATGATGCATTATGTATTGTGAAGAGGACTCTTGAATCTAATCTGGTAATTTTGTTCTACTTGAGAATTCTTTTCATGAAGCATACTTTTTACGACTTATTGCTTATTTACTAGTGTAGTGAATACAAAAAATGAAATCTTTATGTCTTCTCAAAAACTGTTCTTATGGGACTTTAAATGATATAATTCTAGGCAGCTGTTGCAGGAATTCCTTTATAAATTATCCAATAATAGTATGGTACATTATCAAATCTTCTGCTGTACTTCCCCCCCCATTTCCACTACCGGGTCATACGCGCCCAATTACAAAAGCTAGGCAACTCATACCGTAGGGAAAAGGTGGTGTGAGAGGAACTGTGGCAGGTTTTGTACCACTTCTCCGAGTTATTTATCTATGAGTTGATATTTAGAAAACTGGGAGCATGTAACAGTATTTGGAAAGAGGAGATTAGGGTAATTTTAATGTAAAAATGATATATGATTCATGCTGTGAACCCTGAATGATATGATTTGGTGGATGATGATGATGATCGTGAATCATCATCACTGCTAGATATTAAGATAGTCTGTATAGGGTCACTTCTCTTTTTTATGCTTTTAAATACTTTATGTAACCACTTAGGGCCGCTTTGATAATGGAATGAGACTCGGGTAAGGTAGCTTATCTGTCTTATTCGGCCTTATCAGCCTTTGGTTGCAGGGGTCAGAGAGGGTAGCTTATTCAGGGTCGGGTAGGGTAAGTGAGTTAAGGGCAGAGAAGCTTATTCGACCAAAATGGCTGAATAAGTTACCCAGGGTCGGGGTAGGGTAAAGTTTTATGGATTTATTAATTATGGTATTTTTTATTATTTTATCCATTTTATTATTTTTTTTAATTCTAGGTTGGGTAAGATAAGATTATCAAACTCAGTTAAGCTTAACCCTTGGATACCTTGCCCGGACTTACCCGAACTCGCCTACCCTAGTCTATTATCAAAGCGACCCTTAAAGGATACTCCCTGGTCCCCTCCTTGGATGCCATTATGTTAGTGTACCATTTAAGTGCTACTTATCAATCTTGTTTTAAGATCTGCTTACCTTCTGTATGAATGATAAGATTGATTTCAGGATGAAAAATATGGGCCTTATCCATGGTGCAGGTCGTCGCTGGTGGTGGTGCAGTAGAGGCAGCATTATCGTGTACTTGGAACATTTTGCCACTACTTTGGGGTCGAGAACAATTGGCAATAGCTGAATTCGCTGAATCTCTTCTGATTATACCTAAGGTTGTCACAGAATTACTTTTATCTTGGAATACTCTGTATATTTACAATTATTTCCAGGAGTGCATTCTTGAGTGGACCATGGATTTCAGGTTCTTGCTGTGAATGCTGCAAAGGATGCTACCGAGTTGGTTGCAAAACTTCGAGCTTACCACTATACTGCTCAAACAAAGGCAGATAAACAGCATCTTTCCAGGCATGATGCGATTTCATGGCTCATTTTTCTGTTAAGCATTTTCTTTACGCAGACGAATATTAACCTTGTTTTGAGCATTTAATAAGATTTAGAAATAATCATGATTAGGATTCACATGATAGTTGAGTCCTGTTACTCTATATTTGATTATAGCTTCTGGTAGGTTTTTTGTGTCCTCTTTCTGGAATAAGGATCCTCACTCTTAAAAGCCGACCGTGGGTAAGTTCTTATCTTTCCCTCTGCTTTTAGGCCCTTCTCCCATAGCTTCTTTCTCAGTTCCTTTATCACAAGAGTTGGAACTTGGGACCTTGGGATGCTGATTAGTGGTGGCTGACATCTGATTTCTATGACAGTTCAAAACATTGTTCTGACTTCTGTGATTAAAGTTGGACATGCAATTCTGATACTGGCACTAAGCAAGAGAAAAAAAAAACCTTTTTGTTGATGATGTATTATTCTGAAGCCATACTTTCTGTAGTTTTATGCTGGGTGTAAGAGAGTCCATAGCAAGGAAGGCGGAATCGGGGATCGGGATCGAATCACCCGGTCCCGAACCGATCCGGGTCGGTGGGATCGGCCGATCCCGGCCGAGTCAGACCAGCTGACTCGGCTAGGGATACAAATGTCTAAAAAATCTAAAAAAATCTGGAAAAAACCTGAAAAAACCTGAAAAACTAGAAAAATTATTCTAACATAGATCTATATCAAATTTAATGTGAAATAGGTGACATTTGCTCATCATTTTGTGAAATAGGTGCATACATTGATTACGTGCATGTATCTATATGCATCAGTCTTATGGACTAATTGGAAGTCTGCAGATTGTCTGACCCATTTATTGGTTGGGATTCAATAATTTAGCAGTGGAAAGATATGTAATGCATGCTCTTTGCTTGAACATCAAAGTTAGAGACATGATTAAGAAAGCTAAATGAAAAAACAATATTAATGCATAACATCAAAGTTAAGAGGCAACTATCAACAAGGCAATCTCAGATTTTCTGCATCTGTGGCCATCTTCCAAATTGATAATCATAAAGAATGAATCGTAATGAGGATACGATGTGATGCAGATGGGATGATTAAGAATGTAAAAAGAAACAAAAAGGGTTATGAGGAGACATGATTAAGAAAGCTAAATGAAAAAACAATATTAATGCATCACATAATTCATGGTTTAAACTTAGAAATAATGTGAATAAAAAAATCCTGCTTTTTACTTTAATCAAATTGCCCCTACAGCTCTCAAAACTCCACATTTGTCTCTTTTGATGTTGGTTTCCCATCTAATGTTGTAAGTATTAACATATAGCTGATTATACTGGAATCCACAAGAAAAATGCACACCGGATACAATAATTTTTTTGGAGTACAGCCCCCCCCCAAATTGTATTGCATAGGAGTTTGACTCCAGACCTTGCGTAGAAGCTTTTTATTGTGAATATGGATGTTAGAAACCTTTACAGCACTATGCCATATTGTTTGAAGTACTACCCCTTTACCTTGTAATGAAGGGAAGGGAAGAATTGTACGATACATTTCTTATTATTAACTGTACATGTCTTTTTTTTGTGGGTGGGGGTTGGGGGGTGGAATAGGTACTCAATGTACAAAACGATATCATTTCAAAGATTCCACCCAAACACTGAGTACAAATAAGTTTTTTGTAGTGGACAGAGACAGACATGGGACAATGGAATGCAGAATCGGCCTGGGATCGGCCGATCCGGGCCGATCCGGCCGATCCCGGGCATGGATCGGGATCGGATCGTTTCGCCAGAAATCCGATCGGATCAGGCGATCCGATCCGATCCCAACCGATTCTGCCTTCCATGGTCCATAGAAACTCTCTCTTCTCTCTCTCTCTCTCTCTCTCTCTCTCACACACACACACACACACACACACACACACACACACACACACACACATTCTTATTGTTTCGCTCTTTTATGATTTTGTTTTATTATCTTGCAGCATGGGACTGGACCTGTCCAAGGGAGCCATTTGTAACAACCTTGAAGCTGGAGTAATTGAACCTGCAATGAGCAAAGTTAAGATAATACAGGTAACACAATGAGACTTTAGTTATATGCACCATGTATGAACATATATACATATGAATGCACATAAAATATATTTTTTAATACTGCACTAGAACATTTTCTAAGGCATTGTATATAATGTCCGAATCCTACTTAGATTAGGATCAGTCTATCCTAATTGTATTTAGATTAATATGCTACAGTTTTTGATTGGGATTGTAGATGTTTGGTCTTCGTGGATTTGTTTATATGTTTCCTGCTCTCATTAGTATTGAGAGGTGTCTTATTCCCACTTCTATTTGGATTTTTCGTAAAATTGTATATGTTGGGATTCTGCCCTTGTGTTCAATAGAAGGTGTACTAATCATATCCATAATGATTATTGCCTTTCATTATGTACAATTGGCACCTGATGATTGGGGGTCATTTTATATATCCACCATCTCTCTATACCATCATCATCATCATCATCATCATCATCATCAGAGCGTTATCCCATTATTTAGGGTTGGCTACATGAATCCTATTCCGCCTGAGAATTCTATCAAGTGCTATATTTGTATTTAAACCCAAGAAGCTAATGTCCTTTCTAATAACATCACACCATCTCATTTAAGGTCTACCACGAGCTCATTTACTAGGATCCACTAAGCTTTGATCACATATTTTAATTGGCATTGAGTTAGGATGACGGTGTACATACTCAAACCATCTGAGCTTATTTTCCCTTATTCTACCATCAATTGGAGCTACACCCAATTTCTTACGGATGCATTCACTCCTAATCTTATTCTTTTTAATTTTACCACATATCTATCTCAACATCCTTATCTTCGCAACACACATTTTGTGAATGCGTTCCTTTCTTGCTGTCCAACATTTTATACCAATGTTTTGAAAACCGGACCGGTGATTAAACCGGAGAAGTCCTCAATTCGGTCTACTTTGAACCGACTGCTCAAAATGGTGTTTGCACTGGACTGCTTTGTTTAATTAATGGGATACATACATATTTTATGCATATATACTTAATAGGACTTAATGTGCTGGGGTGGTCTGTGGAGTCCATAATTAATTTATGGGTCTTGAGTTCAAATCATAAGAGATTCATGATTTTTTTAAAAAATAGTATATGTCTTTGAGCGGGACCAGACCGTGTTGAAATAATCAAGTTATAACTGATTCATCTATTTTTTTTAATTTTGGTTTTATGATGAACCAGACTAGAGTGGCCGGCAGTGTTTTTTCTGGTCTGACCAGCCGGTTCGGTCCGGTTTTGAAAACACAGCAGCATACCTCTTTTTTGGTAATGTTCTGGGTTTGTCCAAGAGAATTTTTGATTTGGAATTTAATCTTTTGTAATGTTCTGCTTTTCAGTTTGCAACTGAGGCAGCTATAACAATCCTTCGGATTGATGACATGATAAAGCTTGTGAAAGATGAAAGTCAGAACGAAGATTAGTATTCGTGCGAGGGAAGGGCAACCTTTTGAGCTATAGCAACCCCATGGTTTTGCTTCTCATTTGGGCAGATCCATCATCTCTTTGGCGGGAACCTTGGATTTCCTGGATCTATCTTTTATTTGCTGTAATGAGTTCTTTGCGATGAGTCCAGGAGCGCCCCTTTCTTGATGACGATGATCAAAGTGGGCAAAGGAATATATCTTGATGACGCCTTGCTCTCTCTCTCTTATTGGCAACTGTTCTTTTCCCTTTTTTTTCGTGGGGGGTGGGTGTTGGGGGGGGGGGTGCGGTGGTGGTGAAGATATTACGTTGCTGCATCTGAAATGAGTTATTCGGTGATATGATGGTAAATTTGACTGATTTGAGTGGCTTTGCTCACTTGTGTGTTGACCATTCATCTTTAGTTTATGGTACGTCTGCTTTAGTTATTCTTTGATATCTGAAGTTGTAAGTGCGCTTCTGTAATCAAAACCTGAATGATCAAACATGGCGGCGAAGCAGAGTTCAGCAAATGCTTTGCTCAACACACTGCTCATGCCAATTTTAATGAAAGTTACTAGATGCTACCACCTGATTGAGGCTCAAACCGTCTGAGGGGAAGCATATTGCTCGTCCCATTTTTAATCAGGTTATTAGATGCATCGCCATTTTGGTCGCTACTCTGTTGAACAATTGTCAGGTTGTAATAATAGAAGGCTTCTTGTGATGTCAAAGGAGCCGCTCGTGTGGGATGAAAGCTTCCATGGTCACGCCTTTGGAAAACATTTAGATCAGAACGGCAGTTAATTTCAGGGAAACGGGCTGTTATGGCCGAGCTCCACGGTGCAGAAAGTGAGAATCACGCAATTACGGAGAGGGTTCTTTTGTTAAGTTGTGTTGTCTGGACCCCATGTCCTTTAGGGGTGATGTGGGCTCTCCGAACGGCCCATCAAATTTGATGTGCGCCACTCTCGTCGTCTCAGGTGCCTCGCCCCTAGTTTTTGAATTTCAGTCACATTAATGTCGGCAGATTTAGATGTACTCAGTTGGAGGACCAACGGATCGACGCCCCCTCTTGTCGCCTCTCTTTGCACCCCTCTTGTCGCCTCTCTTCGGACGTTCGTCACACGTTTTGTAGTCACGTACCTTTACACGGTTTGACAAATCCTGTGCTCGAGTTTGGATAGTCATCCAACCTCTGCCAGGGGCTCCCATTGCTACAGTAAAGTTGGCCTTCATGGTACCACAGTTCCATGACTATAAAGGTAGGTCTCTACCTTCGTTATGTATGCCAGTTCCAACAATATACCTTACTACTTGTGCGACACTATGCTAATGTCGTCTCGGCGTCCACTCTTTTCTCTCGTCAACTTTTGACATTGTAGATCTTTCACACTATGTTGACTTAAGTATCATAAAATTCTCTCAAGATGTCTTACTTTCAGATAAGAACTTTACTTTTTCCATGCAAGAAAATCTTGTTATAGATGATCACCAATTTCTCGGGACGATCTCTCTCTCCCGTCGCTCCTTGTTGACAAGGAAGTCTCGCACCTGACCGCCCATCGCTCGCCCTTTCGCCTCAAGCACTAAGGGGAGAAGTCCGCCGACGCTCCGCCTCGAGCCTCGACTTGACTGCTCGAAGTTCACCTTGCCCCCGTCCACACTTCTTCAGCTTGGTCCCATCTTATAAACTCTATAAATTCAAGTGTACACAACAAGGGTCAAATGAAAACATGGTATAAAAATGGTATTCCTTATAACAGAACTGCAGAAGAAAAAGGACTTTTACATTTATTCATATATTTATTTGCAAAATCTAAATCTATCCCTGAAATCCTCGTGCCTCCATATATCCTCTTACAATCTGTGGCGGTGAACATGTCTCTCCGCCTCGATTTCTCTCTCTCTCATCTCTCTCTCTCTATCTATCTTTCGTCTAGATTTTTAAGTCTGATTTTTTTGAAAAATAATGTTTGTCAAATTTTGTAAACTATTTTAATATTATTAATATTACTAAAAAATTTGGGATTCAAAATGTGGGTAGGGACTGTGATCGGATTCACAAAAAAGAAAAAGAAAAAGAAAAAAAATCATTCACATGCTGTGTACTTCTGAATTGTGAACTTATTTCACCAGCCCAAGTCCAACCCATGCTCATTGCGGCCGGTTCGAGACTGGGTCACATTTGATTAAGAAGACGTTCATTAAGAAATCATGCAGCTCGTTTCAATATTTTTAAGGGAAGTGTTTGGAAGTAATCTTATTTTAATTAATAATCGCTCAAATATTCCTAATTTCAACATATTTATAAGATTACGTCTCCTTTCTAACCAAGTGATCCCACCTTGCCACTTCCTCACGTCTCTCGTGTAAATTGTAGCACATTTGTGTAAATAGTGTTATTTGTGTAGTTGATGACCTATGCATGCAAGCAAATAAGATATAGTACAATCATTTGTGTAATTCTACTACAATTATCTAAATATGATATCATTTGTGTAATTGACACCCTGTATGTGTAAATAGACTGTGATATGTATAGGTACATTGATTCCGACCACATATCCCGACTATAGCCTAATCAGTCTCCTGCTTCGTTTCGAGATTTCAAAAACATTATCATGCCTGGCTACTGTCAGTATATCCGCGTCCCTTTTCGACGGCGTGACACGTGTTGCATCTTGTAACCCTCGCTGCTCAAGTCGCTACAACATTCAGTATGATCATTTCAGATACACAGGTCTTATAGCCACATGCACCCCTCATCGGCTTCCGACTATAAAAGGAGATCTTTACGGCCTCCTCAGAGTATGTAAAGATAGTGCTAAACAAGGCCAGGCCACAAGATGAGAGTTTCCTCAAAAATGAGTAGAAGCTATGCAACTTTAGCCATGGCAATCCTCCTCCACCCTCGCCGAGCCACTCATATAAGTCTTATCGACCTCCGTATCTTGAGAGCCCATCTGCCTTCCTCCCACAATCTGATTAACTTAAGTATCAGAGGGTTCTCTCACAGAGCACCAACCTTGGTGGGAACTTTCGTTGCATAAAAGAAGCTCAATAAGGTTCTCTCAAGCCATCACCCACGACGGGTGTCTTGGAGGAGAACTATGGCAAGGTTCTCTCACGACCTTAGCCATGCACCGTGACTTGACCAGCCCTGGTTCCAACCAGAGAACCTCCAGCTACCAATCATGGAAGATGGCCTGTCCTCTGGGGACTCGTCAAGGGTTGAGCTCAGCGGAAGCCCCCAGATATAAGGGCAAGTAGTCTAGGGCAAGGAAACATCGATCCCCTAGATTCCGACTTCCTTTCAATTCCAAGTCACACGTCCTTCATATTTTGGGAGTCAAAAGTGAAGATGCTATATGGAACATTCATGCATATTTTGGGAAAAAGTTTAGTGGTCGTGTCTCGGCTACAGCCTAATCCAGTCTCCTACGTCATTTTGAGATTTGAAAATCGCCATCATGACTCGATACCGTCAGCATATCCACATCCCTTTTCGATGCCGTGATACGCTCTGCATCTCGTAACCCTCATTGCTCTAGTCTCTACACCGTTCAGTATGGTCATTTCATGTACACAAGTCTTATGGCCCTAGGTGCTCCTCATCGGCTCCTAGATATAAAAGAAGATCTTTACAGTTTCCTCCAGGTATGCTAAGGTAATGCTTAACAAGGCCAGGCCTCAAGGTGAGAGTTTTCTCGAAAAGGAGTAGAAGCCATGCAGCTTTAGCCATGGCAATCCTCCACCCTCGCCGAGCTACTCATATAAGCTTTATCCACCTCCATCTGTTGAGAGCCCATCTAAGTTCCTCCGACAAGTTGACTAACTAAAGTATCCGAGGGTTCTCCCAGAGAGCACCAACCCTGGTGGGAACTTTTGTGTAGGAAAGAAGTTCAACAATGTTCTCTCAGGCCATCACCCACGAGGGGCACCTTGGAGGAGAAGCTTGACAAGGTTCTCTTATGACCTCAGCCATGCACTGTGATGTGACCAGCCCTGCTTCCAGCCAAGAAACCTCCAGCTATCAACCGTGGAAGATGGATCATCATCCCGGGACTTGTCCACGGCTAAGCTCATTGAAAGCCCCCAGATATAAGAGCAAGCGGTCTGGGGCAAGGAAACATCGACCCTCTAGATTCTGGCTTCCTGCAGACTCTGGGTCTCAAGTCCTTTCAACCTGCTGCCCCAGTCGCTCATCTCTCGAGCATGCATCTTCCGATTAGGTTCCAGGAGCTACATCATTCTACCTCGACTTGAGATTTTCTAGTCTACCTCCCACGGCGTCCAATGTTTTATCACCTTTCAGAGGATTTGCTAGGCAACAGAGACCGATCGAGCGCGAGCATCATGGAGCTCATCTAGAAAGACCCCAAAGCCCAAGAGATCAAACAGATTTGGCAGGCGGTCACTTGGAGTACCATCCAGGGATGTCATTCATAGCTCAACGACCTGGTCACAAAGCTCAACTCATCAATAGAGACTCGTCCCCCGCTTTCTTAGGCTTTGTACCCTAGTCTCACTCCAACATTGAACACATTAGAATAAGAATATATATATATATATATTGCATGAAGCACATGTTTGATTTCTTATACTAGTTTTAATTGGCTTAAAAGAGTTATGTCATTACCTGGAATAAGGATTGTTAAATTGAATAAAAAGGATAGACTACAGAAGTAAAGCACGATAAAAGTTCTTTTCTTTTTGCATGGATAATGTTGTGGGAAGATCTCTTGCAGCATTCAAAGATATTATTTTGATGAGAAAAACTTGCTGCACATCGTGGCGTCTTACATGTGATGCACACTGCATTGTGATTGGTCCACGTGGGCGAGTCGAAGTCAACCGCAATGTGGTTTTAGTCCCATCACGAGCCATTTCAACTCACGTGGACAAATTGCATTCATGTGTGACACCAACTGGGGAACATCGGTGTGCCGCTAGTGTAAACTAAGGAAATCATATTCGCAGTCTAATATTTAAAATATCGATCCGTTCGACACGTGGATTATTCTAAAATAGATAGGATGATAAGACTGACGTGCTAGAATTACCGGAATTCGAATCTGATTCTAGTTATAGGTTTGACGCTCAAATCATCCATTTAGGATTAAGTTAATTTAAAATTGATGGGAGTTTAAAATCTGAAATACCAATATGACTCATATATCGAGTACTCCAGTACAACTGGGGTGGTGACGGTGACGCATGGGAACTGACAGAATTAAAATCAAATTCTTGATTTTGTTGGGGCACTAGAATCACCGTTTTTCAACTTAAGCTAGTTTAAAACGTTCATGACAGGAGGTCTAAAAACTCAAATATCGCTCTGATTGATGTATTGATTATCCGAACATGATCAGGGCGGTGAGAGTGACGAGTGGGAGCTAACGAAATACAAATCGAATTTTCAGCTTGGACTCGACTATCAAATAACCTATTTATGAATTAAATTAATTTAAAACTAAAGAAGTCAAATATGGGGGGTTAAAAATTTGAAATACATGTCAGATTGATCTACCGATTGTTTTAACACAACTAGGGTGGTGAGACTGACTTGTGAGAATTGACAAAATGTAAATCAGATTCCGTTAACCTATTTATGAATTAAGTTAATTTAAAACTAAAGAGGTTGACTTTAAGGGTCGAAAATCTGAAATAACTGTTCGATCGATATGCCAATTGTTCTAACACGACCAGAGCGATGAGAGTGACTTGTGAGCACATCTAATATTATTTTATTTATGTTTTTTAATATAGGAGGATCAACGTGAAGGCGACGGGAGAGATGAGGATGTCGAGGAGGATATTTCTTGATTTTCTGGACCAATATCATAAATAAATGATACTTTTTAAATATTGCATTTGTAGAATGTTGTCTATGAGAATATGCATTTTGCTTTTTTTTATTGTGTGGGTTGACGTGCATGATTTTCTAGTTTCATATTATGTAAATAATTTTTTACATTTAAATAAATAATTATTTTTTAAAATAAAAATAATTAGCGATCGACTATTCGTCGCTAAGTCATCGCGAATTGCAACTTTTAAACTCAACGACGGATTGGCGACAGTTTAGCGACAGAATTGGGCGGCGGCGATCGTTGGCGACAGATAATCATCACTCGCTCATCCAATTGTTATGTGAAATATATAACGCCGGATTAATTAACGTGCGATTAGCGCATGGTATTATCATTTACATAACAAATATAACGGCTACTTAGTGATGATATAGCGATGGATAGTTAGTGACTGTTCAGAGACGGATAAGTTGATCGCTAATCCATCGCAACATACAGACGATATAGTTAGGATGAATTAGTGACAGATTAACGACAAAAATTATTCCTTTGGTAAATTAATTTTAGTGATGGCTCTGTGACGAAAATAATTCATCTCTTAAATGTCGTTAACCAGTAACGGGATAACTCTCCATTGTTAATTAACGAATAAATTATATTGACAATTTGTTATCTGTCGGTATTGAGATACACAGGCCCAGGGTCATAAACACATGAACCACAACTCATATAATCAATACGGGACTATTCCCCAAGAGGGGAGTATGCCCAAATATTCCAACACTCCCCCTCACAGCCAAGATGGGCCGTAGACATTAATCGGGTGGAGGTAACAAGAGAAGTTGGGCCAAGACCATGCTCTGATACCATGTTGAATCCATAAAACCGCGGTGTTGAGATACACAGGCCCAAGGTCATAAACACATGAATCACAACTCATATAATCAATACGGGACTATTGCCCAAGAGGGGACTATGCCTAAATATTTCAACAGTTTCGATCTGACGGCCATTCTCCCCCCCCTCTTTCTCACTAGTTTTTTTTATTTTTTGAAGTTGTTTTTGCTGGAAAGATCAGATTGATCGTCAGGGAAGGATTAAGTCACGGATTTCCAAGATTTTCAAGCGCATTCATGCGATTTTTCTCTTTTGAAAATAGTTCATGTACAGAACTATTTATAAAAAAATTATCTATTTTTTTAAATATGACTCATATTCATTGACGATAGTAGTTTTCACGATTTAGACCGCTGATCGTCTAAATATAACATACTCGAAACCCAAGTTAGACAAAGTACAAATCACTCAAACGAAACATCGTTTAAGTCGAAGTATCGTTTAAGCTTAAAGTTGAAAGTGATTTAAACGATACATTATCTAAGTAGAAATTGATCATTTAGACGTAACATCGTTTAAATAGAAGACGACAATATGATTTAGACAGAACAACATCTGAGTGGATGTTGACTTTGGTGATACATCATCTAAGTCATAAAATGACAAAGGGAGATGAGAGCCTAGACGAAACACCGTTTAAGCCATAAATCCAGACAAAAAAGACTGACCATCAAATGAGGTACAGACATAAAGTGGATGATTCGTCCTAAACATACGCGGGAAGTTTCAAGAGTATGAAAAAGGGTGGTGTTGTCGTTGTAACTAATTTTTGGATATGACCAATAATTGGTAAAATATTCAAATGTAATGATTAAAGAATATTTATCGAGTATTGATTAGAGTTCTTATATATATATATATATATATATATATATATATATATATATATATATTTATGATGTGAGGAGGGTAAAATTCGTCAAGCCCAACACGGCCCAATCAAGTCCCACGAAGACTCCTCCAACCCACAGGAAGCATCAACGCCGGCATCTTGAACGCTGAAAAACTATCCAACAACCAAATGTTACGTAGTCCTGCCTTTATAGGTCCCTTTCCCAGTAGGGATGAGATCGCACCTACAGTGCCAAGATCTTCGCCTCGAGACCGCACTTCCAGAATAAACAGGTGCACAAACGGGAAACTTCCCCCATGATCAAGGAGGCGTTACTCCATGTCTTTCCATGTTGAGGAACGGACGTTCACCGCCAGGATGATTTATATAAATAGTCCTATGATCAGACGCCAGGAGATATACAAGAAAATACCCAGACGCACACAGAGAAAAAAGAGAGAGACAAATAGATGAAAGTAGAAGCTCACGTAGGGAAGCTAGTCCCGTCATTTCAAGCATCCACGCGACTCTCCGAGCATGTTCTGTGCTTAGTGAACACTCTCCGATCACTCGTCAGATGCGACAAGCACCTCTGGGGACCCGATTTTCGCACCTAGACTTGTCCATTCCACTCTCACGCTCTCTCTCTCTCTCTCTTTACCTCCTATTATTTTTCCCCCAGTGTGATCCTAACTTAAGCATCAGAAGGTTGTCCCCAGAGATAACGTCTGGGGCTCCTTTTGACGCTATCTTCCTAATATACTTGCAGGCTTCCACGGGCGGTTGGACGATCTTCCCCAACAAATAAATCTTAAAAGTGTGATACGAGACCTAAAGACTATTTTCCCATCTGTATATGATGTACAAGTCTCAAGGTCAGGCCATCGTAGCTATATCTATGTTCTTGACGATTAGTGCAAAGAAAGCAACTGACCAATGTTTGGTAGGCGTAGGGAGCCAATCTGGTCAATCGAGTCACGTAAAATGTCGTGTGTCGTCTATTTTTACTCCTTTCTTCCATCTTCTTTATATATATATATATATATATATATATATATATATATAAAATTTATTTTTATATCTCTAATCGGTCGCCATCATGTCTTTGAAAACGACGGTGAGATTTTAGATGTGAATAAATATTTGCTCAACATTCATGAAAGACGTGACTTGGCCCAAATCAACCCGGGTCCGGCCGACTTTTTATATCTTTGATCCGATATATACATGTCTACATCACTCCACTTCAAACCTCCATTAGTTCGACCTAGCTAGAGTCAGTGGCGGAGCCAGGGGGGTCAAGGGGGGGCAATTGCCCCCCGCCTTGATTTGGTAAATTTCTCTCTCTCTCTTTGCTCTCTCTCTCTCTCTCTTTGCATTTGCCCCCCACCCCTGTTGGATTTTTTGGGCCTATTAGATGTCTATCGATTATGATTAAGTTAAAATATCTACTGATGGTGGATATTTATCACCCACATTCATTGGTTGGTTGTTTAACCGTAAATCGACGATGGAGATTTTCTTTTGTAAGATAGAAGCCTAAAAGATGCAAAGAGGATAAAAGCAGCACAGTAGAACCATAAAAAGGTATTGCGGGTGTCGGCTGAAAATTTTTGTCTGTAGCTATATAGGGTTATTTTTTGATGGTTGAGCATAAATAAAAAGAGACTATCGGGCTGTGCACATGGTTGATTTGCAGGCTTGTGGAAGGTCTCTCCGATCCGCACGCCTGCCTCCCCCCCCCCCCCCCCCCACACCCCACTCCACTCTAACGAGTTTCTATGTCAATACGGTGAGTTTTCTCCCTTGCTCACTTCTCCTGTTATCTATTTGGTGACTTTTACCGGAATCGTAGGGTGATTTTACCTGGAGAAGACATTTCATTCAGGACTTTGATGTTATCTTTCTTTTAAATTCTTGTTTCGTGTATTTTTAATCACGGAAATTTTACATGTCTCAGTAGCTTAACCTGGTTCTCCCTCTCAGTTATTCTTATTTGTGATTCATTATCTCGAGTATATAATACAAATCCAGCTCCCACTCGTCGGAAATACTGCATCTGATTTTGAAGCTGAAGTAATTTTTGTGGTGATCAATGGATGAATGATAATTTTGTGACATATATTGAGATGGAGGCATTCGAGAGTATGGACAATGAGACAATAATATAACGTTGTCAGAATACGAAGATCCGTCGTGGACAACTCACTTGTAAAATATCTTCTATTTGAATGAAAATAAATAATTGTTATTATATTAATTATATTTTGTCCCCTCTTTTAAACATTTCTAGCTCCGCCACTTGCTAGAGTCTCAAAGAAGCAAACCCATCCTGACCGCGAAGACACTGCACAGATCTTCGACCCGGAGTCTCTCGGAGGCAATGCCTTCCTGCTTCACCTGGCCGCAAGGATCCGGATCACAGTGTGTGTTCTTGTACAGTCGGAGCAGAACCAAATTAAGCTGCTCTCTCACCTTCTTCTGCTGTGGTGAGGTTGCTGGTTGTTCTCTTAATTAAGGGACCATGTTAACATTATATGTGCCTGCAACCTCACCAAGAAGGCTAGGGGCGCCGGCCATGATCTCTCTCTTCAAACATGAAGGGGATCCTCATGCATGCTTGCCCCTGCAAATGAGAGTAGGGATCGAGCTTCCCATCTTCATGATAGAACCCCATGCATGCATGGTTAGTTTTCACACTCTCTATATCGGTTTTTTTCTCTCACGAATCAACACTTAAATTTGATCCATCGCCATGCGTCTACATGGACATAAGCCACCCCTATTTATATCAGAATCTCGATCTCTTATGAATATCTGAAAAGAACCTCGTTACAAGTGCCATATTCTTTTATCATCGATCATTTATTATATTCTTTTCCTGTCTCTCCATTTTCAATTTGGTATTATTGAGTTTGAAAGTACTGAATTTAAATTCAAAATTAATCCCAATTCAGCTATCCAATCACATGATCAGATGACTAAAACAGGAATGACAAAATAAAGTGACTAAAAAAATGTAACGCTGAAGAGTCCCTGAATGACAACTGCTGGGGAAAGCTAATGGGCTAGTATGTCCATGTTGCCACTTGGGCCGGACCTGGATCAGTCCACTTGCGGGAAATGGGCTAAGGTTGGGTGAAGTGTATGTGTTCACCAAGTAATCGTTTGGCCTCCAAACAAGGGGGAGGTGGCCATGTCCCCCCAAGGCTCTCTTGCAAACTGTAAAGTTACTTATTATGAGATTTTTGCAATGACCCTCGAATCTTTTGTAAGATTACTGCTTTGTGCAACGCTCCGTGCAACTACACACACACACACACAAGGGTGTTGTTGCACGTGCTAACACTTAAATTTTTTTTAAAAAAATTGTTTTGAGTGGTCACACGTCAAGTTAATTAATTTGACGTGTCGATCACGTCATCGTGCCGATGAATAGTAAAAATGGGATATTTTCACTATCTATAAGATTGAGATTTTATTCGTAGGTCAACCCTTATGCTACGTCACGTGATGACATGTCTAACACGTCAAATTATCTTAACACGAGAGCCACTCAAAAAAAAATTTAAAAATAAAATAATAAGTGTGTAATAAACGAGATGTTGCACAAAATATTATTACTTTTGTAAACTCTTTTGAAAGGTTTCCCCAAAGCAAAAAAAAAAAAAAAAAATCTCCCTCCCCCACTGCCTCCGAAGCTTCCAGACATTCCACAGAATAGTGTCATATATCAACATTAATTCTGGGAAAGTTTCTCCCCTTCCCTTTCTTACATGAGAAGTGTCGCTTCGAAATAAAAGACTGCATGCCCTCGCTCCAAACATGGTTATCCCCGACCCCTCGGGTACATCGATCTCACATACTTCACCTATCAACTTGAAGTTGAGTTGGATAATCTAAAATTTGCACTGTGATATCAAAGTCTATACTTATGATTTAAATCACATACATCATATTTGTCATGATCAATGTGATAGAGTTTATGTCGGTATATTGTATATGTGAATGAACATGTTAAAACAATCTCACGTTGAGTAAGACTGTAAAAGTCAAAAAAATAAAATATATTTACAAGACCATTACTTTAGGCATTGTTTGATAAAAGAATATAACAAGGGCCGATTGTCTTCCCGAGCGAACGGGGTAACGTATTCGAGCCCTCCACGTCGAATACGAAATCTCGGATTGTTAGTCAAAACTAGAAGAAAATGACATGTTCGTCTAGTTATTCCCGTGATCATCAAGCCCGATTCTAAATGTTAACGGCGAATGCACGTGTGTGACTGACGCGTAACCTGCGAACACCTGCCCTATTCGTTTCAAACAGGGTGATATAAAGAGTAGAGTACGCTTCGATACCTTAGAATTTTGAATTGGACAACACAGCCACCAACTTTAGTACCATGCATGGATCTGGTTTTAACCCCCGACTTCATCTTCTGAGTCCACTGCATTGCTCCCCCCTCCTGAGCTCATATGATGTGTTGTGTCTATTAAGGTTCGCCAACTCAGTGATCTGTATAGGATCAGATTTTCTCTGATCTGATACGATATATCCGAGTCGCAATCAACTCGGCCCGACTCGACGTACATCATCTCCTCCTTTCTCTCTCTCCTTCTCTCTCTCTTTCTCTCTCACCGTGACTCGGCCCGACTCGGTCGATCTTGGGAGTGATCCGCAGCGTATCGAATTTTTCCAGATACGGTACGGCACGTTCGAGTCGACCCGAGTAAGACCGAGTCAACAAACCGTGGCATCTATAAGTCATATTCTAAGCTCAATGATATAAAACCTCGTACTTGATCATTAGTCATAGCACAAATTGGAGCCGTACTGCTAATTAGATGTAGCACAAGAGATCCAGCACAGAGAATCTATAGCTACTTTTTCCATAATGGGATTGACGGGGTGTCTGTCCAGCCAGCCAACCGTTCAGCAGCTACCCTTCTGCATGCCATGGATCTCACCTTCATAAACCTCCCACAGGCCCTGCTTGCACTGATACAAAAAACAGGGTTCTCTCCGGAGGGCTCTCCGACGATTTCCACCACACAACTTTGGAGAGACGATGTGGACAAACTCCACTCCCTGTCCCCTACGGCATTTGGAAGGCAGGGTGACATGTCGATAACGTAAGGCTGCAAGCATCCCTTGGGAACTCGGATCCTTCTCTCTCTCTCTCTCTCTCTCTCTCTTAGCACCTTGTCGCCACTGGTCATCACTTGGCAGGGTAGAGAAGTATTTTCTTAATGTGCATGGGCAAGAGAGATCTTCTGGGATCGCGTGTGGCGTCCCAAACACACTGCTTCGAGGTGAACATGACCAGCTTTGGTAATGATCAGGGTTACATCAACAAGCTCACTAGATTTTGCTTGCAAAATAATATGGAATGAGGTGTCGAATAGGATCAGCACATCATATTCTGTTCGGAGAGACTAAATGCCAACCATTCAAATTAGAGTAAGTATCTAACAACCTTTTGAGAGAGTTTGATATCATCTGATCAACAGCTTTCGTTTTCTTACAAAAACGAAGATGTTGACGTGCGGATGAGTTTAGCTGCTTAAAACCGAACAACCAAGGTCAAAGAGAGAGAAAGAGAGAGAGAAGGGAAAGGGAAAAAAGAAGAGAAAACAAAGAAGGGAAAGACGTGACAGGGGGATAGAAGAAGCAAAGGGAAGAAGGCAGCGAAAAAACTATTGAATGTCCTCTGAGTTCAAGAGAGAGAACCGATCTACAGCATGTCTCACTAATTTTTCCACCTTTACTTTTAACCACTTCAACTAGTTCAAATGCCACATTGCATAGATGAATACAACGTTAAAATATCATTGTATTTAATTTTTAATATATAAATTATTGTTAATATAAAATTTATAAAAATATATTGACATGCATATGAATATCTAAATTTATATTGTGCAAGAATATCATATAACCGCCGATTATCATCCGTGACATTAACTATAGTTATTTTTAACTAAATCAATAGAAAGATCAAAATACTCTTAGTTAAAGTTAAATAAAATAAAATAAAATAAAAATACCCTGCAACCACCACTCCCCTCACTCTTGCCAGAGCCCCCATCCCCTTGCTTGAACCCCCCTTCCCCCTGTCAGCTTCTAGTATTGCAGAAAGGGGGGGTGGGGGAGGGGGTACTTGGGGGGGGGGGGGATTTCCGATGTTGCAGAAGGGAGAGGTGCATCTCCCTTGGGGAGAGGAATGTAGCAGGGGATTTTTGATTGTTACAAAAGGTGGGGTGCATCTCTGGTGGGGGGAGAGGGTAGGGGGGGGGACCGACCTATTACAACTGTTGCACATTAGGGGCTGAGATATTACGGATGCCCACTGTGATAGGAAGAGACAGAGAGAGAGGGCGACAAGGGAGAGAGAACTTGGAGCGCGGACCAAATAAAGCAGGTGATTTGGCTCTCACTCCAAGTAAAGGGTGATCGAAGCTCCTCTTTAACCTCGTTTCGAGAGATTTTTTATTATCATTATTTTGTTGGGATCCAATATCTCCTAACTTGGAGTGACGAATCACCTACTTAGGATGCACGACAAGAAAAAAATCCCATGTGAATAGTGGTTACTGAGGAGGAAAAAACATGGTAGGCCCAGTACGGTCCAATAATGCTAAGTCCATTGCGGTCCAAAGTAGCCCGACCCGTAGCGACCATCTCCAGCCGTCCGGCGGTCTTGAAGTACGGCCCAACTAAGACCCATCAAGATCTGGCCGGCCCGTAGGCAAGATCTCCGAGGTTGTGCATGTCATACGCCGTAAGACTCGTCAACGGACGAACGTTGGCTCCGCCATCTCAGGGCTTACCCCGATGAGCACTGGGTCACTCCTACGCCGTCGAGACACGTACCCACCACAATGCCTCTTCTCAGAGAGCGGGCGAGTGGGTAACATGTGATTTCCACGATTGAGCAGGACGTCACTCTACTAACCACACAATTGCCAAGCCAGGGAAGAGATAACGCCACTGCGACCGATATAAATGGGTCACCCGACGAACCAATTCAGTGGGGGGGGGGGGGATAGACAGACAAATACACACGGAGAGAGACTCTTACAGTGTAGAAGGTAGGCTATTCAAAGAGGGAAGATTGAGAGTTCACCATATGGTTCTCTCCAACTCTATCTCCGAGTACTCTCCATCTCTCCTCGCACTCTCCTCAGTGCCTAGTATCATCACCTCTACTACAAGCTCTTTTCTTCCCCTTACTCTAGCCTTCTCTCTATTATCTCACTCACCTCTGACTTAAGCATCATAAGGTTGTCCCCTGAGATCACTTCCAGAACTCCTTCTGATGCTCGATCTAGTGATTGTAGGTTTCCTCGGGATGGTATGTTGTTCTTCCATGTCAAACAAATCTTAAAGATGTGGTACGAGATGAAGATGACACTTTTAAACCTCTACAGTTATTATACTCGTGAACAATAATGTGAATAGTAACCAATATTTACATTATATTATTTTTCTTTTCATGCACTCTAAGTAAAGTAGTCGACTTAACCCCCACACCAAGTTAGGGAACATTGGATTGTACTTAAAAATTACAAAAGATACATCCAAATTTGATCAAAGAGGGACGTTCGCACCGTAACTATAGTGGTGACATCCATATTTAATCATTTACCATCTAACATTGAATTGATAAATATAATACTATGTTAATGTTATATTTATTTAAGTAACGTTGTATTTGAAACTGACTAACCAAGTTAAAGTGGCAAAGCGAATCGACTCGAGAAGTTATAATAACATATGATGGTCTCCTATTAGAAATAGGAGAAATATGCTCCACTCTTGCATTAAGCAAATCCAAACTCCATGAAAAAGCGGACACGACCCAACAGCCAAACTAACATGAGGTCTCACTCTTTTTCTTTTCTTGCATGACCTACCGAGAACACGTCTTGGTACCCTCACTCTGTTCCTTCGCTTGCAGGCTTCACTAATATAATGTCCCGAGTTTTTTGGATCTGGATCCATAGATTTCGGATCGTCTTTTCATGGGTTACGAATCTTGTCCGATTGAGCTTCGGACTATTTTATACCAGATTTTCGGACCTGTTGGTGGTGTGCCCGTGAATTTTCTTGGGTCCGTGGTGTTGTGAGGAGCACGTTGGTATTTTTCTGGAATTTTCGAAGCGCCTTTGTGAGTCCCGGGTTGCGTTCTGTGTTTTACGCGTGTTTTCCGTCTGTCGAACCTTCGGAATCCCGTATAGGGTGAACCGTTGCGTTCTCCGACACCGGGACATTACCACGACGATCAGCGTGTTCCGAGGATTGCGGGAGTATATTTTTCTATTTTTTCATATTTTCCAGAATTTTTAGATTTTCCAATATATATATAACCCCTTTTTTTCTCTCTCCCCATCTCTCATTTCTCTCCCTTTTCCCTCTCTCTTCTCTCACGTTCTCTCCTCTCCCCCTCTCACTCCGAGCGGCCGACGGAGGCGGCGAGGGTGGGGCGGCGTGGCTCGTGGGGCGTGGGGCGTGGAGCGACGGGCTCAGGACGAGGATCGCGATGGTGGAGGCGATTCGTGAGATCACGAGCCGGCGAGGGTTTCGTGACGATTTCTTCATGGATCGGCGAGCTCGGGGCGCGAAATCTTCGGTGGAGGTAGGGAGATGGACCCCCAGCTCGTGCTCTTCCTTTCTCGCGAGTTTTGTAGGCCGTGGTGAGCCGAGAGGGCCTATTTGAGCTTTTTGGGGAAAATCCATGTTTTGGGGAGTGGTCGCCCGATCTACCGTTTCAAGCCACGATTTTACGTTTTGAGAGTCTAGATGCATGCTAAGGGTCCTAGAGGAGCTTCCCCCTTCTTTTCCCCCTCATCCATGGATGTTTGGGGGCGTGGTTTAAATTTTTGGGTGTTTCCCGCCGGCCCGTTCTCGGGCTGGTGTGGCGGTCATTCCATAGACTGCCAGAGTCTCTGGCAGCCTAGGGTAGGAGCGCCAGACCCTGTGGCAGCCCAAGGTGGGTGTGCCACAGGGCACTGTTTTGTCGGCAGGTCCCGACGTCATCTGGCGGCCGCTCGATAAACTGCCAGACAGTGTGGCGGCCTAGGGTTAGACCGCTACCTCGTTTTAACCGTCGCTTCTCGAGTCGCGTGCTTTCTGACCGTTGGGAGTCACGTGCCTCTAGCGGCCGTAGGTACGGGCGCCAGAGGGCTTCTAGCGCGCCAAGGCTTGACCGCTAGAGCGATGTGGCGGCCCAATGTGGGTGCGCCAGAGACAGTGTGGCTTCTTCGTCTAGCGCTCCTGTGTTGGACCGCTAGAGTCCTGTGGCGGACCAGTGTTGGACCGCCATAGCCTGTGGCGGCCCAAGGTTAGACCACCAGGCTCTGGGCTGCACCGAGTGGTTTGCAGTCCCGTTCTCTTCGACTGTGGTTTCTGTGAGTTGCGGTCGGCCTTGTGAGTGTCCCGGACACCCCGTGGGTTCCGTGTCCGTGTTTCTGGGGTGTCTGGAGGTGCCTTGTTATCTCGATTAGCGTGCACGTAGGTGTGTGTTCTGGACTTTCATGTTACACTCGATTGAGTCACCGTGTATCAGTGGGAGTGCGGTGGGGTTCCCCCGCATGTCGTGAGTTTTCCATAGAAGATGATTCCCGAGTGGGCCATGTGTTTGGCCTTGGACTGCAGGTCCAGTTATTCTGCCTGGGAGCTGGAGGTTTTCCGTATTTTCCTGGGATGGGGAATCGGCATGGCTGCTTGTGAGTTACCTCGAGAATCGTGCTTCTGTACTTTCCGCGTGGGCCATGTGTGTGGCCTTAGTCCCTTGAGTTCCCTTTTGAGGGGATGGTCTCGGCGGCTCGTGAGCTACCTCGATATTCGTGCTACCGTGATTTTAGACCTAGGGATTAGGCTAGATTAACGGCATTGTGCCGTTACGTACGATGGTCTTGACCCCGAGTCTTGTGACTCAAGGACCGTTGGGTTTAGTGAGTTTAGAGGACTGTCCAGAGTCCAGTGGTTTGGTACCACTTGGTTCTTCTCGACTTTCGCACAGGGTGTGTGCATGTTTCTCGGAGTTTCTCCTTGGAGAGTGGTCACACCAGTGACTCCCCACTAGTTGTAGCCTTCCGACACTCGAGTGGTCCCACCAGGGAGTGGTGGCGAGGCTACCCCGAGAGACGGTTTTTAGACTGGTTTCCGTTGGGCCCCACATCTTGCAGCCAGAGTCCGGCTGAGGGAAAAACCAGTCAGAGGGCCAGACCAGGGACGCGCGGTCTGTGTGTGCACACGTGGTTGGGGGCTGTAGGAACAACGCTGACGAGTGCGACCCCAGCTAGTCACTTGTTCAGTAGTTACTTGTACGGTGTCCCCGTTCCACCAGGGGTCGAGGGGGACACCTGAGGCGCGGACTAAGACGTCAGTGGACGCATCCGGCCTTGCTTCTGGTGGGCAAGTACTCTTGTCACGTGAGACGTGACTCTTCTGTTTCTGGGTTTCGTTTCCCGTCTACGAGACGTGGTTTTCTGGACCTGCTGATGTTTTCGAGTTAGTGGCCAGGGTGCTAGTAGCTTTACCGAGGTTGCATCTTGTTGGTGTGGTGTCCGCGACCAGGTGGTCTGGGTTGCACCTTGGACAACGTGTCCAGATTGGCCGTATCCTGGGAAACAGGCCTCTACGGCGGGGTTGCCGTGGGTTTTTACTTCGATAAGTGGTACTAGTGTGGTTCGGTAGCCCTCGACCGTGAGATCAGGGTATGTTTTCCTGATACAGTAGGAGTAGCTGTAGTGCCGAGTTTTGACAGGCCACCGGTTCGCTATTCCTGCTGTAGTTGTAGCTTTCCCTTTCCGCTACCGTCGTTGTTTCCGGTTGGGGTTCCGCAGGACCCCTGCTGAGTCTCTATTTTGGAGACTCATCCCTGCTTTTCAGGTGTGGCGATTCTTCCTCGAGGTTCGATGGTGCTGTTCGGAGGTTCTCAGTTGCTAGCTCGTCGGGCCGAGTGTTCACTTGGCATTTGGTACGTTTTACTGCTTTAGATTGTACTTTCTGTTGGACTGGACTCTGTTGTAGTAGTAGTTTATTTATTTCTGTTAATTATTGAATTGTCCTGCCTTATTTCTTATTTCTTTGTGCCTCCACACTCCTTTTAGCCCTTCCGAGCCCTCCCAGTTCGTGGGCGGCGGAACATGATTCGAATGGTATCGAGTTCTTCCCGATATCCGGATCTTGGGTCTCCACATTAAGGGTTGTAGAGAGGTCGGACAACTAAGAGCCTCCCGTCCTCTACACTAGGTGATAAGTTTAACTATGACATTACAAGGCCCTCAAGTTTAACCATTCATTATTGTCTTATAGGGTGCAACATGGGTCTTGGGAAACTTTTAGGGTTACTTACTCCTACTCCCCTAAAGTCTTTGTAAATAAGTCTTATACTCTTACATTTATTTAATTTACTTGCATATCCTTAAATCCACTAACTTGAGTTCTTGTACCTCTCCAACGATTAGTTTTCAAGGATATAGAGTTTAGGGATTATAGCGGTTGGAATCTGGTTCCTATGTCACGTACCACACCTTTCTATTTATTTGTTAGGGAAGATCGTCCGACACCCATGGAAGCCTGCAATCACCAGAAGGAAGAGTGTCAGAATGAGCCCTGGGCGCTACCCCAGGGGACAACCCTCCTATGCTTAAGTCAGCAACGACTCAGTAATGAATAGAAAAGAGTGGGAGAGAGAGTGGAGAGGGAGGTCGATGTAGAGGATCTGAGAGATGTGTAGACTCTCTAGACGAGTGTTCGTCGGCCTCAGTGGTCACTCGGAGAGTGCTCGCTGGGTTATAAGGTCGTTCAAGAGGGGATTCTCTTCTTAGGGAATGAGCAGTCGTGACATCTTTAGTAGTAGGTCGTGTAGCTCTCTAGTTAGCTTATCTGTAGGTGTTTTTGTTGGTGAGATTCCCCGTGGGTTGTCCTTCGTCGGGATCCCTTTTATAGGGGGTTGCCTTGGTGAAGGCGGTCGATCCCTTAACAAGGAAAAGCGTGCGTAGTGGGGTGACGTTCCCCGCGATCATGGCGAGAGTTTTCCGTTGAGGGACGATTACCTCGGGGTCGGCCGGTTCCTAGGCGAGTCTCCCGGCACCCGTGGGACGTGTTCGCCCTTAGTGGAGTCGTTATCTGTATTGTGGGGGGGTAACGGTCGGTCTTCGGAGGCCTATCCGACAATCCTTCTGTCCGGATTAAGACCTTTCTCGTTGTCGAATTCAAGGACTGTCGTCTTGAGTCATTCGCTATGGGCCGCGGCCATGAACCGAGATCCGTTAGACGCGCTGTGGATCGCAAGTCTAGTTAGACTCGATGCAATCGGACCTTATTTGGGCCGAATCGGATTTACCCTCCTCAGGATATATAGATGTGTTTTTTTAGAGATCACAGAGATACACAGATAAATGGGATAAAAATAAAGAGTATGGATGCTATGTATAGAGGTCATAACGATATATGAATGGTTTTTCTACCTTTCTATCCCTTGAGAAACATCTTCTTCCAGACGTTTTGCGTCCGATTTCCCCCAAAACCCCTACCTAACCCACCTTTAGTTAAAACCCTTTTCACGAGAGACGAACCCCCACTCCACTTGTGCGACTCTTCGCCGTATGGAAGAGTCGGAACAGAGCAGTGTCACGAAAAGCTCAACCCATCATCTCCTCCCGTTATTATTATTACACAAGCTCTTGAACATGGTTACCATAAATTATGTGTGTGATCAGCATGTGACATGTAAAAAAAAGAATTGTTATCAGTAATATTTTAAGATGAACAGACGGGGGAGAAACTTGTGGTGGAGTTCGTGGGGGGATAAACAGAGGGGCGCATTAGATCACTGTGCTTGCCACAGTCCATACGCAGGAGGACAAGAGCAGGATGATGCCGATGATGTGGATGACCAGTTGCATGGTTGGTTGCCATCACACACGTTTTAACGGGAGAAACATGAACATGTTCTTCGAGTCACATGCATGGATTGTGAGCACAAGTTAGGCAAAAAGCTTGAATTGACTAATAAAGAGCTGATTAGGGTTAACAGTTTTGAGCTGGAAGTAGTAGTCCTGCACTTGGTAACTGGGGAGGATGATATTTGACTTTCTTAGAACACGTTTATATGGCTTGTTGGGTTTTCAATCAAGAATTCCAAATTAGGAATCTCTAGATTGAAGGAATAGTGAGAGAGAGAGAGAGAGAGAGTATTGAGGACTAGTTGACTAATTGTTATCGAATTAATCCAAATTTGAGTCATGCAGGACCAAATTAACTTGCTGGATGTTTATTTTTATGTCATAAAGAGATATATATATATATATTAGAAAACTATTTGAAAACTGCTCACCTATGGGTTCATCCTATTCCTGCACGGTGCAGATGGACTCGAGTAATCCGCTCCCCCCGAATTTTCGGGATTAAAAATCCGGATTGGGAAAATGCCACCTGATCTGATTTGTCCCATAAAAGATAACCTAACCTGAACTTACCTCCAAATTGGACCATATAATAATATGTTAGGTTTCAGAGTTAAGATCTGGCCCCACCCAACCCCAGTTTAAAATTTAAATCTCATTTGAGCGAGATCAACTAAGGGTGCGTTTGGAAAGTTGGTGGACGGAGATTTAAATCATTAAAATCCCCGACAAATTTTAAATGTTACGCAAATAACACAGTAACACGTTGGTTTCAATGCGGGAGTGACTTTCAAAAGAGAGAGAATCTAGACACAACTGCCCCGAGTTTCTCGTATCCCTCGAAATAAACTCTAGTGGGCTGTTCCTTGGGATTTCAAATGATGAGAAATCTCTGACACCTACATCTAAGGACGTTTCGGGAACACCATCGCGGTAACACGACTTTTTAAAATTTTCTCTCCGTAGTCTAATGTCAAAGATTAACAATGATTAAAAATCTAGATTCCCTGTTATCAAAAAAAATAATGATTAAAAATCTTGAGAAACGGGTCTCAGGACACGTTTGAAATTCCTTTGGACTGAATTATGATAATTTCCAATCATTGGAAGGCTATGTGCGAGAGAAACACAATTAATGCTCAAAAAGTTGATCTCCCGTTTCAAAAGTGGATTCCTAAAATTTGAGAGAGAGAGGAAGAATAAAGTGACCTCTCTCAAATTTAAAAACTATTTTTAATAAGATTTTGAAAAGAATAAGTAAATTTTAATCATTAAAATGAGATCTACATATTTCATAATCTCTCACATCAAAATCCACATCTTCTCACACATCTTCTCAAACGCGCACTCAACGTGTTTTGAGATTTAAAAAATGAAATCAAATTTGTCTATATTCTCTCACCACCTCATAATCTCTTCTTCAAAAAAATCAAAAAATATCTACTCATTTGTTACAGATTAAATCATATCAAAGGATTTTCACTCGAAAGTCACACCCATATATATTCACAAACGCGCCCTAAAATACAGAGAGGTGATTTTTTTTTAGAATGAAACTAATGTCGCGTCCGTTCCAAACACACCCTAAACTTACTCCAAACCATGATTTACCGACTCGGGCCGACTCAGGCATACCGTACCGTATCAGGGCAAATCCGATACACTGCGGATCACCCCCAGGATCGGTCGAGTCGGGCCGAGTCACAGTGAGAGAGAGATAGAGGAGGGGGAGAGTGGGAGAGAGAGGGTCGAGTTAGACCGAGTCGGAGACGACTCGGACGTACCGTACCGGATGATCCCGATCCGGTACAGATCAACGAGTCGAAGAACCTTGCTCCAAACACACCCTAAACTTACTCGATCCGACCAAGTCAAACATATCCCAATCGATCCAACCCAAGAATCGAGATCGGAGCAGCCAATCCTGACCTATACGATCCAGCCCTTCCTTCCTTCCATGGATTTGAACATAGGCAGAGATGTAGCATAATTATGGGTTTCAATTATTTTTATCATGGGGCCTTTCCTGCCTAGATAATGCCTTCTCTTTGATCAGAGCTGTTTTCTTTTTTCCTCTCTCTCTTGAAATTACTGCTCCAGTTCATTCTTATTCCTGAACTTAGACGATGCATCCATCATCTAAGTTCACTAAACTGTTCTGATCACTGAATATTTACCACTTTGAAGAATATAAATCACATCTCAACGACAATCTTATTTAAATTTTAATAGAGAATTAAATTATCAAATTAGTGAGCTAGATGAGAGTTACATCTATGAATTCAATTCATAGATGAATGAATACAGATCTATATCCAAGGTCACATTTGAGTTTTTACCTGTTCAAGGGGTAAATTTAAATAATTTAAATGCTCCTCTCTTTGAGGAGCCAAACCCAATGGAGGAGCCCAAGAGAAACACCAGGAATCATCCAGCCCCAATGACCCAAACAAACTCATCACAGCTTGGAAATCTTTCAGGCCAAGATGAAAACTTCTGCATCACCAACATGCAGTAAAGCAACACCAGATTAAAAGCATGCAACAGAGAAGAACTGGGACAGAATCCAGATAGACTCCCTCTTAACTTTTTCTCTCTCACTCCCTCTCTCTATCTCTCTCTCTCTCCTCATTTATACACAATTGTATATACATATTGTGCTCAAGGACAAGGACAATATACTACAAAGATGCTACACCTAGTCTTACAGCAACGTACCTTGCCGGATTGGATCAAAACCAGGCAACTCCGGGGGGGGTGGGGTGGGGGTGATTCTTCTTCCCCACTTCTGCTCAACCCCACTGTTGTCAGCAAGCTCCTGCCTTTCGGGTATGGAGGGTCGCAGTCCCACACGCTGCAGCAGTGGTAAGTTGACGGTCCAAAATGGCAGAAGAGAAGGGCGGGTTGTGGAGTAGGGAGATCATGGGGACCCCAACACAGGGTCGGCGGCCATGCGAGCGAGCAGCGCAGAGGTGAGCTGCTCGTTCGTGTACACCCTGCCCGACATCTTGACGGTGGCCTGCTGCAGCATGAGCTCGTTGACGACGGAAACGCTGGCGTACACCACCTCGAGGTCGAGCTCCCTGAGGGCCACCATCAGCCCCGCCGCCGGGTGGTTCCTCCGGCCGGACTGCAGCCGGATCATGGCCTCGCCCCCCATGATCTTGACGTCCACCTCCATCACCGGGAACCGCGGCACCCCCTTCACCGCCTTGAGGTCCTCGTCGTCGGCGGCGGCCGCCGCCAGGGAGGTGCCCGGGGCGCCGGAGCCCCTCGGTTGTGGCGGGGATACCGTCTCCTTCTTCAGGGCTTCCACCTGGTTCTGCAGCTCCTCCTTGTCCACCTCCAGCGAATGGAGGTTGGAGCGGAGCTCGTTGATGTAGGCGATGGCGTCGGCGAGGAGGGAGGCCTTGTCCATCTTGGACACGTTGGGCACAACCGCCCGCAGGGCGTAGAACCGCTGGTTCAGCTTCTCCCGCCGCTGGCGCTCCGCCTCCACATGGTTGAGGGGCTCCTCCCTCCCGTTGGCCGGCTTCCTCCCGCGCTTCCTTGGGCGCTTCTCCGGCTCCGGCGCCGGGGCCGTCGGCCGGCTCTCCGCCTCTCGGACCGAGGCCTCCAGCTCGGAGTGGTCCGAGTCGACGGTGACGCCAGCGCCGCCCGATCTCATGCTCTCGTCGAAGGGCGCGGGGACGACGGCGGAGGCGAAGGAAAGCATCCCCTCGTCGGGGCTCCCCTTCGACGTCGCCACCACCGCCGTCTTTTTCTGCTGCTTCTTCTTCTCGTCTGTTTGAGAGCTCGAGAGATGGGGGAACAGGGCGCCGTTGCCGACGCCGGCGGCTGCACCGACGGCGAGATTCCCCTTGCTCTCACCGAAACTCGTCATCTCGCCGGACTCCGGCTTGCACGGCGGCGGCGGATAGGAGCTGCTCAGCCCAAAATCTGAGAAATTGAGCTCCCTGGTGAAGGAACCCTGCTGGATCTGTGGGTTGGTAATGTGATTCTGCTGCTGTGGATGGTGATGGGGACGATGTTGGTGGTGGTGCTGCTGCTGCTGCACGTGGGGTGACTCGAAGTGGTTCAATTGGACGGAGCTAGGGCTTCCCGTCAAGCTGCTCTTGCTAGGGTTCTCGAGGAATTGGGATTGGGGCTTCGACACGGACGAGATCTCCGGAAGAGGCGGAGGCAAATCCTTGATCTCCACCACAGCTGGATCCGAGATCCACAGTGCGGAAGGGTCGCTCTCGCCCTGATCGGCAGTGACGGCGGCCGACCCGGCCATCCACAGCGCCGTGGCCGCGGAAGAAGCCGCAGCCGCCGTGGCGTCGAGACCTACTCCGCCGCCGCCTCCGAAGTTGAAGAGCATCCTGACCTTGTTCATGATGTTGGCGTTCTGATAGATCAGCTCGGTGGAGCCGAACTCCACCACGCCGCCGCCGACGGGAACGCACACCATTGTCTGGATGCCGAAGGCCTGAGCCTGCCCGGCCCGCTCGCACCCCGCCGAGGCCAGTCGCTCCGCCCCCGCGACCCACGCCGCCGACGAGGTGAACAAGACGTGCCCCGGCAGCCCCGCGCCGTTGGGGAAGCTCTGCGTCATGGACACCAGGAAGAACCACTCGGTGTCGGTGACCTCCTCGTCGACGGCGTCGTCAGCGGAGACCGGCGCGCCGGAGATGAGCGAGTTGAGCTCTCGAAGCACCTTCTTCCGGTGCTCCTGCTCGGCGGCGGAGGCCGCGCTGGCCCCCCGCGCCTTTCGCTTGTCCTCCTCGCAGCCCTTGTAGTAGCCGTCGCCCCAGGCGAGGACGGTGGGGCCCCCGGGCATATCCACGGACGACTGCCAGAAGATGGCGTACGTCCAGCTCTGCCTGGCGCCCTCGATCAGCGCCTGCAGCCGGTGCTGCAGCGTCTCCTGGTTGAAATACCCGGCCGCGGGTGCCGCCGCCGCCACTGGCGTCGGCGCCGACAGCGTGGACCTGCCGACGTGGTCGGAGGAGGCGGAGGCGATGAGGGTGGACGCCCAGGCGAAGCCCTGGAGGTCGGAGGCCTCCATGAAGGCGTCCATCACGGAGCCGTTGTCGTCGGCCCACAGGTTCATCTCGCCGATCTGGAACTGGGTGGAGGAAGGCTTTGGGACGGAGCCGTCACATGAACCGACGAAGGCAGAAGGCGGCTCGTCGGCGGCAGATTCTCCGCCAGCGAGGGGGGAGATTGGACTGAGCTGGGAGTGGGAACCGAGCACGCGGCGGTGGGTGGCGGAGAGAAGAGCCGGGAGTGGAGGAGGAAGAGGATGCGGAAGAGGCCAAGGGAAGGCGTGCGGAAGAGGATTAGGGTTGGGTGGGGACGGAGGAAGCACATTTTTAGGAGGCGGGGACCTAGAAGTAGAAGCCGTGGTGGGTCCCCCCCTCCGGACGCGAGGATTGGCGCGCCTCGCATTCGGATCTTTATTTGGGCGCAATTTGGGTCTCATTTCGGACATAATGTTGATACCAGCATATTTATTGGTCTCGTATTTACCAAAAGAGCCACATGTATTCTATTTATTGCTAGCTGACTACAGAACAGTTTTATTGTTAAAATTTACCTCTTAATATTTGGATAAAATTGGTCATTGATGAATTGACATATAGATCATGATTAAGTGTCATAGAAGCTAAAAATTGTTATCTTAACCTCGTACTATATTTTTTAGATTTATTTGAAGGGGAAGGATGTCTGCTTACTCTCATATAATCTACAAACACTAAATAGTGTGTCAAAAGGAGTCATGGGTGTGATCCTATAGAATAACCCTCTGATAATTAAGTCACAGATGTGCGTGACAGTAAAATGAGAGAGAGAGAGAGATGAGAGTTGTGGAGGTAAAGCGAGTGATCGATAGGGTGTCGAGTGCTCGGAGACGTAGTTGAGGCTTAGAGGCCTTAGATATCTCTCCGCCACTCTCTGGGATGTGTCAGGGAGTATGTGTAATGACCCAAGATCCGAGTACCGAAAATAAACAGTGCGACCTGAATCTTGACCCGTCACTCACGACCTTTGGAGCTCGGAAGGATTAGATTAACATTGTGGAGCGTATCAGAATTTAAAATAAATACAAGAAATAAATTATAAAATTAATTAAATGATATAAATAAAATTAACATTTTACAATTAAAAATTATAATCAAGAGTCCAATCTATAAAATACAGTCAACTGAAAAAGAAGTGTACACTAACACGGGCATGTCCCGTCTCTCGCAAGCTAGCAATTAGAAATCGCCAGAGATGTACCAACCTTGAGGAGGAACATCACACCTAAAAAATATCACACTAAAAAAAGAAGGGGTGAGTCTCATCTCATTGACTTAGTAGGGGTCTCACAGATCCCATCATAAACAACAACTACCATAATAATAACGACAACAACAACAATAACAATAGGCGACGAGTTTTGACATCCGTTTTTAACTTGCAAGTTGAGTCATTCTCTTATTCACCTTATTGATGTCCTAGATTGGTCATCACCTTTGAGTTATTCTTTGGCCCATTATGAACCTATTTTCTATTCATTTTTCTGACCCATTAAGCCCTGGAATGTCAATTTTCAAGAGTTTCCACGTTTTGTCAGTCAGATAATATCTACCCCATTTAACATAAACATGCAAAAGGAAGGGGATGATACCTAGGAGTTGAGTTTTTAACTCACGCTTGGGGAACAAAAGAGTAGGTGTGTGTTTGTGTAACGTAGAGAAACAAAGTATAAAGGAGATAACAAGCAATGTAATATGCATGCATGCAATGATGATAGAAGGAGTGCAAGTAAAATAATAGAACACAGAGAAATAAGGAAACCCTAGAAGAGAGATGAGAGTGTGGCACTTCCTTGGTAGATTGGGGTCGAAGAGAAGAGTGTCCGGTGTAGCATGGCTTCGCTCCAGATCCAAAGTCGCCCTCTCTTGGAATATTAGGCCATGAGAGCTATTTATAGAGCTCTAGAAACCCTAGGCCGGAGTTTAGAGATAATCACATAAACTCTACGTCCAAAAGAGATAAATATGTGATAAAATTGTAGGACAAGCTCTCTGGGGTGATTAGGAGCCGATCTGGCACAAAAACCTCAGGGAGAAATCTCTAGAAGAGGTTCCCAAGTCGATCCACGCCGGAAGAGACGTGTTTCAGGATGGTAGATTGAACTTCTGAGAGCACAGTCAATCGGCCAACCGTGAACATGCTAGACGATAATATCTACTCTATTTAATATGCTAGAAAGATAATATAGTCATGGAGATCAAAGATATCATGAAGGTAACAAGAACTAGGACGGAAATATAAGCTTATAGAATAGAATTATTATCTTCCATATCCTTAACTTAATAATGTGTGAATTTAAATGATATGCAACTTAACATGACATATCTAACATGCTAGACGGTATATTGGTTCAATTAGAACCTGAAAACATCACGATCGGGGTGAAGATCGCGCATCCGGAACACGAGCTTAGAAAGATACTGTGATCCGAGACGGATCTTTCGGCGGTTAAAAAATCTTGGTTAAAATCTTACGTCCAGTTGTATGGACATTCCGAGGGCCTGTGTTATTGTCAAAAACATCAGGAAACATCACACGGTGAATTTTTCCCTCTCTTTTATTTTTTGTGAAGCCCGGAAGAAACTCGGCTCTTTCCTGAGAACGCGGTCGGTCGGGCGACCGCGTTTAGGTAGCAGTCTCTATGATGACCGTGTTCAAAAATCGACCCCTTTTTCACGAACACGATGATACCCTTCAATAAAACTCTTCTAACATACTTAATACTCAATAAAATTGGGGAAAATAGTATAGAATCAAAGAAGATATGCATCTACATCTAATTCATGCATCAATTTGAGTTTAGCCTGAGAAAATACCAACCTAGTGGAAGATCGAAGAGGAAGAAGAACAAGAACGAAGAACACTTCGAACACTCCTCCAAATTTCAAGATTTCCTCCTCTCTACAACTAACACTTCTCCAATAGATTTGTGCTTTGAGTAGGGAAGATCACAGTTATATTTATAGGTCAAGTCTCATAATTATTTTATTGCTAATTTAATTTAATTTTTCACCTAATTTCCTATTTCACCCACCCATGTTACTATTACACCAACTTATGTTGGCAATAAATTGTAACATGTGGATGTTGAAATAAATCTCCCTTTATGACATAATCAATTACCTCATTTATTCAATGATATTTTATTGCTAATTTAATTCTAAATCAATTTTTCATCAAATTTTTTGATTTAACCAACCCATGTTACTATTACACTAACTTAGGTTGACATTAATTTTCAACATGTAAATGTTGAAATAAATCCCCCTTTATGACATAATCAATGACCTCATTTATTTAGTTAGGTAAGAAATTACATCATCTACAAATTAAGATTTAATTAGAGTTAATAATTCTCTCTTAAATAGGATATTACAGTACTGTTATAGTACCCATGTCTTCGCCTCCTCAAAATCGTGCCGAAAATCTCGCCATTCGTGTTAACACGTGAGATAGGGTTCACGTTTATATATTCTAGGCTTTAAAGATATAAAAACATATTTATCATTTATTTTATTTTCATCTTTTATTATTATTTTTTTCACATATAAATGTATATATAAAATTTCAAGTTACTATACGTGCACACATACCGAGACACATAGAGGATGAGAGACGTCCTGGTGCTAGGAGAGCTTTACGCGAAGAGAGAGAGAGAGGCGTCTCCACGTAACGGCGGAAGAGATCTCCATCCGGGAAGTAGGGCCAGAGAGGTTCTTCACTGCCTCTCCGAGCGCTCTCCAAGTCTTCCGTCCATTCTTTGAGCACTCTCTCCTGCACTCGAACTCCTTCGGTTCACTTTCTCTTGTGCGGTCAACACTCCACTTCCCCCAGCTCTCCTTTTCTTTACTTGTATACCTCCTTGACTTAAGCATCGGAGGGTTGTTCCTTGAGATCATTCCCAAGGCTCCTTCTGACGTCGTTTTTTAGCGATTGCAAGTTTCTTAGGAGGTTGGCTTCTCTTCCCCAACCAACAAACCTTAAAGGTGTGATACGAGATCAAGGGAACACTTTCCTGCGTATACATAAGTCATTATAAATTATTTAAATAATAATATAATATTTAAATAATAATTTATTTTTAAAATTTTTAAAATTATAATAATGATATAATGATATAATACTATCATAGATCTTGTAATTTCAAGGGTGAAGAGCATTAAATTCTACTGTCAAGTTTATTTATTGACTGATTATTTAATAATAATATAATATTTAAAATAAATAAATAAATTCGCACATGTTCTAAGTTGACGAAATAATAGTTCTACTACTTAAAAATACGGTAAACGATCCAAATATTATAAAAAATTTAAATTTTATCAAGAATATTATCAAAAGGATCTCAAACATACGACTCGTCCGAATCCATCCAAGTCGGACTAGAGTTTAGCCGACTTATGTGGAGTCAAACTTGTCCCAAATGGATACGTGGTATCTACGAGTGGCCGAACCCGACTCTTGATCATGGCGAGGGAACGAGAAGTTAAGAATGTTCTGTTAAAAAGAGATATTGTGTGATTAAATTCCTTGAAGTGTTCCCCATCTAAAGTAACAAATGATGACAGTAGAGAAGAGGCTGCCATACGTAAAATAAAAGGGCATGTATTATCTTTAATATATATATATATATATATATATATTTCGGAAAAAGGAAATATATAAGTAAAATAAAATATTGGAAGGACATTTAGTATTAAAAGCTAAGTGTATTTTATGGTTAGTACGCTAGGATGTGTGAGAAAGTATGTATTGTTAGGTGATGGAATGGATATTATCTAATCTTGTTAACATAAATCAATGAGAATTAGCAATCAATTAATAACAAAAAAAATATAAAAATGCATTTTTCTACCTATCTTCTCAAGAAATGTTGATCTCTTAGCATGTTAACCTCCTCCTGACCATGGGTTGTGGACTCGTGCGTGTCGTACCGTATTTTAAAAAATTCGATACGATGTAAATCACCTTTAAGATCTATCGGGTCGAGTCCCAATGAGACAGAGAGAGAGAGAGAGAGAGAGAGAGAGAAGATGATGTATATTGAGTCGGATCGAGTCGGTTACGACTCAAGTGTAACGTATCGAATTAAAGAGGATCTGATCTGATGCGAATCACCGAGTCGACCAACTTGCTCTGACCTCCCTAACTTCCCAAAGATCTTTTGGAAGCTTCATATGAGACATCTTCTAGCCGGGAGAATAACACACTCAAACAAAGAACTTTAGATTACCATCTTCCACGTTGGATAGCCTCACCGAAATAACCATCAAAGTTGGACAGTATATATATATATATATATATATATATATATATATATATATATATATATATATATATATATAGAGAGAGAGAGAGAGAGAGAGAGAGAGAGAGAGAGAGAGAGAGAGAGAGAGAGAGAGAGAGAGCATTGCATTGGGTAACGCTTCTAAAGGACGTTAAAAATTGCATTGGGTAACGCTTCTAAAGGACGTTAAAAATTTCTCATTTCACACTCATACTTTTTATGCATTATTTTAAAATGCTATCTGGATTAAATTATTAATATCCATAAGCCCTCTTTGAAGACTGAATATAAAATCTTTGGTTAATTTAAACTCAGGAAGGGTGGTTTTTTTAAAAAAAAGTTTACTTCAATTTTTTATGTTATCCTATCCGATGAGGAATAACAGATTCTAACTTTTTTTTAATTAGAACGAGTTATTCTAATAGAATACCAGTTAATGTTGAGATATTCTATTTGTCTGGTCAAACTATTTTTTTTTACTTATTTAGAAAGAAATAACTTCATCTCACCCTTAAAAAGGGTTATCAAACAGGGACATACAGATTGATGTCCAGAAACGAAGGACTCGTCTTTTGCCACGTTTTGCGCGCCGGGGTCGCCAGGGGGAATTCAAACGCAGACAACGTGTTTCGTCGGGCCTGTCTCGTGGGTAAACAGCTTTGCCACGTGCTCCAACTCGAGGGTCCCCCTTTTAAAAACCGTCAATCCTTTGGGCCGGGGGGGGGGGGTCTGCGCTTGGGACGATGACAAAACGCACCGCCCTGGGACCCACACACGATGGCGATGGCTATCGTCCAACCGGTGACTGTTTGACGACAAGGGAGTCAACTGTTGCTCGTTCTTAAGCGGACGGCATAGGTTGCTGTAAGAAACCGTGCATACGTGCCCTACTACTACAGTTGTAGTACATGTTACGGTGATACAGGCAATAGAAGTCGGAGTGTTCTTGGGCCCGGACCGTTTATGTCCGGGTCCGAGTGGCATGAGAGAGTCCGTGCGAATTGGGACCTGCGAGAGTTACAGATCTCAGGGAAGGTCAGTGTCCATTGAGCCAGATGGTTCGGGACAAAACGCAACCTAACTTTGGGTCTGACCTTTTGGCCGTCTTTAACAACTGTACAAATTTAGCACGGGTTAATAGGGTGTGGTTGTATTTTTTTATTTTTTTCCAAAATAAAAATTAAAAATAGATAATTTATTTAATCCCATTTGATAAGTCTCGTCATTTTATTAAGATAAATTTTTATCTCGTTATAATTTCTCTCAAAATAAAAATAAATCTTTTCATTATTTTTTAAGAGAGACACGATGCGAGCTCTCGCGAACATAACCCCTCTCCTCTCTCTTCTCTTCTCTCCCTCCTCTCCCCTCCCCTCTCGACGCTCCCTCTCTCCAGACGATCACGTCGGAGAAGAGAAAGTAGAAAGAGCCTACGACTGCTCAAGGAATCCGACTTGCCGGATCAAAAAAAAGAAGAAGGGCGTGACTCTGATACCATGTGAATAGAATAAGAAGCAGAAATATCGGAAGAACATAAGAGAGGGTATTCTCCTTTCCTGTTATCCTTGGGGGTGGAAAAGCCCCTATTTACATTGTACAAATCAGCGAAATATGGACCCTAATTACATCAATTTGCATCGGGTAACTGACCCTAATCACAGCCCTAATTGCTCTCAATTACAACCTTTATTTACCCTATTACATCCCTAATTGTTCTCCATTCTAGTTGTTAAACATATGTAATTATGCCAGCTCGATTCTTCTGTTCGCACGGGGCGACCAGGAACAAGGCTAGTTCCCTCCGATGCGTCGTCATCGTGCTCCTCTGATGTTAGAAATCGGAGTACCTGTAGAGATGGACAAATAATAGAGGAGGAAGAAAGAAGGGGGAAGAGAAGATCAAACCACAAGAACACTGGGATTTACGTGGTTCGGAGGCGATGTACCTTCCTACATCCACGGCCGCACTGAGATCTCTTATTTCGCACACGGTCACGATTACAAGGGATGCCGCCTTTATATATAAGGAGCCTAGGGCAACCCTCCTGGGTGAAATTACAATAATACCCCCCCAAAATTTTCGCGAAAGGACAGGGGGGAGCCTACCAATATCCGGATCAGACTCCACACTCCTCTAACAGCGACCAGGAACCAGGCTAGTTCCCTCCGATGCGTCGTCATCGTGCTCCTCTGTTGCTCCTCCCCGATCGCCGTCTAGGAAATTAGTGCTATGATATTAGAGAGAGAGAGAGAGAGAGAGAGAGAGAGAGAGAGAGAGAGAGAGAGAGAGAGAGAGAGAGAGAGTAACGTCGATGGCGGCAACAATAGATGGGCATGGAGGCGTCTGAGGCAGAGGGGGCCGTTCGGAGGGGGGAGGATCGGTGGGTGTTAAGTCTCCATTTCTTATGATAATTCATCGCATAAATATCATTTTATGTGCATATAATTAGGTAATTATGCATATTTCATAGTTAACCTCAACTCCGCATTTAAATTGGAGCTTTCACGTAAATTGATTAATTTGATAATTTTATCTAATAATCTGAAGTTGAGGACCATGAGCATTAATTCTCCATTGCATAACCATGAGCATTTAAGATTGATGTGCACATTGTGGTAATTTTTATAGACTAAAGTGCAATTATGTGTGTGTAGTACACCGAAGGTAATTACAAAAGAAGCCGGGGGCAAAAGGGTCATCACCATTTTGACCAAGTCAAATAAAGAATTCAAATTATTTTGGTTGGAGGGAAAGGAAAGTTCAAAATTTCGAATTCAAAGTTTGAAAAGGAGGAATCCAAACTTTAAGTTTGGAAAGGAGGAAAAGGACATTCAAAGTTTGAAATAAAGGAGAGACATGATGAGCCTTGGGAAATGGGGTGCCTAAAGTCCAAGAAAGGGGGTGCCCACCTATTTTTTCTCTTCCCCATGCATCATATTCCACTTAAATCTCAGCCATCCATCTCCTTTTGATACAATCTCCACCCTCCATCTACCTAACTTTCCCTATAAATAGCCCATGACAAGGAGGAGAAAAGGAGTCTTTTCTTTGAGCAATCTTTCACTCTCCCTCTTTCTCTCCTAACCTTAGGCCTCCGATTTCTCCCATGTAAGTTCGTTTTCTCCTTTTGTGTTCTTCATAAAAATTCTTCATTTTTAAGTCCTCTACAATTTCTTCTTCTTGCTCAACTTCTAATTCTTTCGGGTTTGCAAGCTATTTCGTATTCTTCACTGTGCTGTCCTGTTTATCTGTGAAACAGTTTTCTCTCTACTCTTCCCCTTATTTCTCCCTCTTCTAGTCATTTTCTGCTCTTGCTGTCTTCACGAAAGTTCTTGGTTTTTACGTGTTCTACAACTTCTTCTTCTTGCTCATCTTCTAATTCCTTCTGGTTTTCAAGCTATCTCTCATTTTTTAACTTGATGTCCTGTAATTTTACTGTTCATCCGAGGTGCTAGCTTCGGTTATGTCTCCATTTTGAAGTCCTTCTTTTCTTCTTTTCTCTCTGAGTTCTTCATTAAAGTTTTTCCTCTCTTCCACCTCTTCAACTTCTTCTTCTTCGGCATCCCCTAATTCCTCTTGGGTTCAAAGTTATTCACCCTCCAAAGATTGCTTCAACGACGAAGGCGACTTCCTCCCGGCGTAGACGACATCTTCCACAAGGTTGTTCGTGATCCAAGGCCAAGAGAGGACGGCGCTATCATCACCATTGCTGCTACCATCTCCAAACTCCAGGCTTTTCTTGTGTTATTATTTTTGTGATATTTCACTTCATTGTAATCTCATTGTGTCATTAGTATAAACTTGTTTCACATCTCATGTACTCTTTCTTTTAAGTTAATGAAAGGAGTTGCTCTCTTGATCTAGTTCTTGCTCTTCTTCCCTCTCTATCTCTTTCTTCTATATCTTCTTTCCACTTCATACAATTATTTTTTATAGCATAAGCGCATAGTCATGGTGTTTTCAATTAAGTGTTTGGTTTGTTCATCATTTCACTATTTTCTTTAAGCAAATCCAAATCACAAGTGTTTTTCAAAGGACTCTAAGGTTTTTAACTCTAAAAATCTCTTCTTCCCTGTGGATTCGACTCTTCCCGCCACCATATTACGTCTCTCTTTTATCTAGTGCGAGTTGGAATTTTTAAGATTGATACGCGTGTTTTAAACGACGAACTTTCGCGTTATCAGTGGGCGGACGGACGGGCGGCGTCGGTGAGTAACATGGTGGGGCGAGAGAGAGAGAGGTTCGCCGGTAAGTGCCCCAAAGTAAGAGAGAGGTGGGTCGCGCGCTAGTGGATGACACGCGAGTGGCGGCGGGGCCGAGCGACGGCGAGAGAGGGGATCACGGGGAGAGAGCAGATAGAGAGGGAGCGCAGGGGGTTCCATGCGGGGTTAGAGTATAGAGGGAGTTACTCGGAGGGCAGGGGAGAGAGAGAGAGAGAGAGAGAGAATGGGGTTAGAGTATAGAGGGAGTTATCCAGAGATCCCTCTGTTATAATAAAAATTATGTGTCAAATAAATTTACAGAAATTTTTATCAAACAGATAATATCATTTTATTTAATTATAAAATTTAAGTTAAAAATTGAAACAGCATAATTTTTTAAGTAGAAAGATTTTCTTTAAAAACATTATTCCGAAACACCTTATAAGATTTAATTATTTGAGCCGTTCTCATCGAATTGTTTAGTTATTGGGATGAGATATCCGGTCCGAGATGATTTATATTGAGATACAAAGCAAGTTATCTACTTCTACGAAAGAATTAACTTGAGAATATAACCCAATATAATTCATATAACATAACTCGTTAGATCGTCAAAGAATTAACTGTGAGTTGGATAAATTTTTAGATTTTTTGCATGAAAACTATTGTTAAAATTAAATTTGTAAAAAAATCATTCCTAAAAATACATTAGTAGGTATATCACTGAGTTAATTCAAATAGAGCATAAATGCCATTTAAGCGTAATTTTCTTGTAAGTTGTTGGTAAAAGGAAGTGATATGCATGCAAATAAATATGACATTTTTGCACAATTCAGATTACACAGTGATATACATGCTAATACATTTTTAGGAATGATTTTTTTACGAATTCACTTTTAACAATGATTTCCATGCAAAAAACTCTAAAAAATTTTAGGCGCGGTTTGTTAACAAGATTGTCGGGAGACTGTCGTACCTGATGAGAGAGAAATCACCAAGAGACCCACGCTCTCCTTCGCATAATCTCCCTTATCCGAGCCCGGGTGATATGTTCGACCTCCTGGGTCGAACATGGTGTCCGCGTTCGAATAATAAAGAGGGCCTTCGAGAGTTAGACTTGAGATCTACTCCTGTGAGATAAAATCCTTACCGATCGACTCACCGAGTAACTCTACCCCAATAATAATAAGGGTTTTTTGCATGAAAATTATTGTTAAAAGTGAATTTGTAAAAAAATTATTCCTAAAAATGTATTAGCATGTATATCACTGAGTTAATTCAAATAGTGCATAAATACTATTTAAACGTGATTTTCTTGCAAATTGGTAAAAAGAAGTGATATGCATGTAAATAAATATGACATTTTTACACAATTCAGATTAGACAGTGATATACATAGTAATATATTTTTAGGAATAATTTTTTTAAAAAATCACTTTTAACAATGATTTCTATGTAAAAAACCCAAATAATAACTTATAAGATAAAAGATTTGAATCTGTCTAGCGGGGGTGTGCACAGGATCACATGGTGTCCACTCCGACGGGACCCGGACTCAAACCTAACGTGCTATAAGACTTCTCGGACCCGGATGCTTGAGATGGCAGCACCTCGCCTGGGCTGCGTCACCGCTGCCGCCGAAGCTGTCTCATGGCGTGCTGTCCAGATACGAGGTATGCACGTTCACGACGCTCGTTGCCGAGGGCCCAGCTTCGTTCGTTCCCACGCCGGACACGCCCTCCGCATTTCATTTCCTACAGCGCCTCCCCCCCCCCACCCCAACAATGTATGTTGTTGTCCATTAGTATTAATCAATAAACTAACGAATGTTTCTGTACGTGGTACTCATCGTTATCTAGATGGCTCCATCCACTGAATCTAAGGAGGTACAGTTAATGCCTTAACGTGTAGTAATGCCTCGGGTTCCCATGCGATGGTGTGGTGGTGATCTTATCTGAGGACTCGTTTGGAATCAATCATGGTAGAGATTCTAAGAATTCTAATCGTTGAAATTCTTAATATCTCACAATCTCAACCAAATGCATCGAGATCATCTAAACTTACGTGTCTCATGAATTTCCAGAGGAGAGAGAAATGAGACTTAAAGAGTCGTGGTTCCGTATAATCCTCAAAATCTCCTTTTAGAGAGCCTTTTGCGGATTATGTCACGGATTATCTCCCATTACGGACAATAAACTCCCATTTACGGCATTAACTCCTCGACGCTCCATTTTTTATCACAATATCGCTCTTTAAATAGGAATTAAAGGCGTGTTCGCCCCGGGCACGGGCGACGATGCCATGAATTTGATTGCTTGCCGGATGATACCCGAGTTTGGAACCTGACTTGTCAAATGAGATTATCCATCTTAAAAAATCCCCGACACATTAATGACTTTGTACGAATGAGGATTTTTTCAAACATACCTCACCGATGATTCGAACCAAACGGGGTCTAAGACCGTCGAGGAGTCGGAGTTAAGCTCGACTGAGGTCGACCCGATTCAATTCTGACTCATCTTTAAAAAAAATATTAAAATTTAAATTTGACTCGAGTTCGATCTATGTCAAGCCAAGTCTACTCAGATTCAATATTATTATAAAAATATAAAATTTGACTAAAGTTAGACTCGGCTCAAGATTTTAAATAAAAATAAAAATAATAAAATAATATATTTAATATATAAAATTTATAATCTCACCGACTGTCTTTGCATATATACCCCCAAAAATTTTGCCCACTTGAGCAGAGCCGCTTGGATTCCCACTTGTAGGCTGTAGCTCCCATTTATTCATGTTTTCCTTATATCGGGGTTTGTACATGGAGGTAGAAGTTTAGATCCCCCTCCATGTCGGGTGGGGGGCCGTAGTCCTTCACCACTGTGCTGCGGATCCAGAAGTAAAAGGTAGTGATATCTCACTACCTAATGTTGAAGAATATTGATATAAATAAATCACAGAGAGTGCACGGAGATTTTGACACGAAGGATGTTAATTCTCTGAGGGGTAATTTGTTAATTGAGCGGGGTTAAGACATTCGACTCTATGGTCGAATGTCTTACCCGAGCTCGAACAAGAGTCATGTGTGTGAGGGAAGAGACGTGGACTCCATCCGTCTCTTTCATCATGTGAGAAATCTCAGGAGCGCTATTCGATTATCAAATCGATCCTAAAAAAATTTATGGAATCGAAGCGGGGTAGCACTTAGAGATACGTGACATCCAAGTAGCCGACGTATACACTTAAATGATACTTGTGTTAATTGGAGAGGTTCAAGAGAAAATTTTCTGCAAAATTTTATGAACTCTAATGAGATGAAAACATGTACATTGATTATTATATATCTTACGTACGAGACGTCGACTCGGTGGATTTGCTGTCAATTTTCACATGACAAATATTGGAGAGATCTTGGACATTTATGTTAAATGGCAACGAGTGCAAGTATGCAACCTACTCATGGGCCAGGGAGTCCGGTTTGAGTTCAGGGGTGTCTCAAAGATGAGTTTGGTTCGGTGTGTACACTGCCGTGCGGTGTCTTTAAGTAATTTATTTTAAAAAAAATTAAGATGACTTTTAAGGTATTTTAATTTTAGGTGTAAATCATATCACCATCTAATTATATAAAAAATTAAAAATAAAATAAATCAATTTTTAAATGAATGAGTTTAACACTATTCATTTGATCTAATTTTTTTATTTCTTTTGAGATAATCCAACGGTGACGTGGGTTACACCTCGAGTTAAGATATCTTGGAGTCCACTTTAAATTTTTTTTAAAATAAAAAATTAAAGACACTGCACACCCAGGGTGTGCAACACACCTCGGTGCGCAGTGAGCCTTACTCCCCATAGATAAACGCCGATAAGTGTTTTGTGGAGTTCAAAAATTTTGAAATAAAAATAAAAAATACATCATATGGGTCACCTGGTTCGGTTAAACTCCCGCGGGAGCTTTCGTGGACCGAGTAAGCTCTCCAGGGAGCTTATCTAGCTCAATTAAATCTAAAATCATCACTTGGTCTGGTTAAGTATCTTTGGCATATAAATACCCCTAGGGGTCCTCGTTTAAAAGGCGGATAGAAGTCTATGAAAGTCGGAGGAGGATAATCAATCTCCTAATTTTTGTGTGCCTTATGTTATTTTTGGAGCCCACCAATGATGTGTTGCATATATTCCCTTAGATTTGTGCAGATGTCCTCATTATTATACCCCTTTATACCATTTCTTAGAGAGGTCAATCCACGACGGTGTGCTGAGACGGACACATAGAGAGGGGCCGCATCCTATGGGAGTCCGAGAAAGAGAAACAATCTCCTAAGTGTTTTTGTCTTGTACGCATCCACTAAGGAGGGACTTGTGCCTTATGTTAAAATTACACAAAACTCCCGTTCAGTCTAGATATTAAGAAATATCTCCGGTCAATCCAAAATTATAGAAAAGTCAATGTTCAGTTCAGATATTACAAAAATATCCTAATCTATCCTAAAATTATAGAAAAATCTTTATGTTGTCTAAAAATTACACAAATACTCTTGTGTCATACATAAGTTACCAAAATACCCAATGAACCTTCCATAAATTACCAACATGCCCCTAAAGTTCAGAAATTATCAAAATATCTTAGAGTTAAAAAATTATAAAAATATCCCTAAGCTTTCTAAAAATTACAAATAAACCTTGAACTGTGTAAAAATCGCACAAAGCTCTTATTTTGCGTCAAAGTTTCCAAAATACTCTTGTCTAGAGTCACGTATTCTTCGTGACTCAGTGAAGCGAGACCATGCCACTTCCCTGAAGCGGTGTGCGCTCTCATGAATTGTGCTTAAGACTGACCAGAAAATGTCGCCAAGAATCATGATGCTCAGAAAAATTACGTGAATACTGTTGCTGGCAAAAAATTATAAATAAATCTTGGAAAGTTAAGAAATGGCAAATAAACCCAAGGAATCTTAAAATTGCAAATAAATTCTAGAAGGTCAAGAAATGATAGATAAGTCCAAGAAAATATTGAAACAGCAAATAAACTCTACGAAAGTCAATAAATGACATAGAAGTCTAAGAAAATCCTGAAACTATAAATAGACCCCGGAAAGTAAAGAAGTGGCAAATAAGCTCAGAGAAATTCAAGAATTGTAAACAAACTCTGGACAGTCAAGAAATGATAGGAATGTCTAAAAATCTAGAAAAAATGTAAATATACCCTAGGAAGTCAACAAATGACAGAAATGTCAAGAAATGACAAAATGTCCTTCAAAGTCAACAAATGATAGAAAGATCTAGAGAAGTTAAAAAAATTACATAAATATCTTGGGAAGTCAATAAAGGCAAAGCAATCTAGGAAAGCTCGGAAACTACAACTGTGTCCCGAAAAGTCAAGATATGACAGAACATGAGGCTAATGTTGGTCTCTCTTTAACCTACGATGTACTTTCATGTGCAACTTCTAACTTTTTCCAGATTTTATTTGCGCTGGAGCAAGTGCACAGTCTGTCAAATTCTTCTGGACTTAATGCATGGAGCATGAGGGTGAGAACTCAAGCGTTCAGTGAGGCCATTTCTTTCTCAGCTCTGCCCCATTGTTCTCTGGGAGTGGTGATCACTCTATCACCTTCTTCAATAAGTAGTCATAGGTCGAAGTCTATCCCCTTTATGTAGTTCATCATCCTGATCTTCCAGTAGGGGTAATTATATCCGTTGAAGAGTGGTGGTCAGCTGGTAGCATAGTTTAAAATGTCTTGAGGTGGTTATGAGGCACTTTTTGTAAGTCTCATCAAGCGTAAGTCTTAAGGTACAATGAGGCGTAAGCCTTAATAGACTAAGAAAATAATCTTAAAACCATCAAAAAAAACTAAAAATAATATTGACTTTCATGTGTTAATGTTACTTCAACTCAAAGATAGATTCTTGTTATTTCAAAAGTACTAAATTATGAACTAGCTACCTAGTACAGTTGGTTCGCCACCCTTCACTATATGAGGGAGGGCTTGAGTTTGAACTCAATTATCCCCTCTCCGTTAAAAAGAAAGTACCTACCAAGAAAAAGTGTTGAATTATGTTTTATGGACAACAAAAAAAACATAAATTTAGATCTACCCTATAACACCTCATTACACCACTTTCTCGGGTGATGCACAAGTCTTAAGTAAATGCCTTGAGACGATGAAGGCGGTGAGGCGTATCACCTCAATCAAAAAAAGGTGTAAGCCTCAAGTAAAAGGTATGAGGCACATGCCTCGAGGCCTTTTTCTAGTGCCTCACCATGAGGGTTAAGCCTTAGTACCTTGAGGCATCGCCTTTTTAAACAATGGCTGATAGAGTAACCTTCTTGTAGAGCAAGGTTGCTTCAATTCTCTATTCGATTATTGTGAGGATCTTGCTCTTAGGTGGTTAAACCTGTAATAAAAGGAGATCTGCACACTCTAATATCACTTGTTAGTAGTCGCGCACACCATAGAGGGGGCTAAATAGGTGTGCCTTTGAAAATAATTGCGTATTAAAATTCGACTAATTAGCATGATGAAGAATAAATACTAAACTCGCAAGCATACCACAAGAACACTAGGTTTTTATACAGGTCCAGTCAGCTCTCCTAAGCTTCATTACGACTAGTCCCGTGCAACTAGTCTGGGGTTCTACTAGCCTTATTAACCAAGATTACACCCACAATTTTCAAGGGCAACTCCCCAGTTGATCTTAAGGTCTCAGTAAACCTGTCTCACTAGTTTTCCAGGAAGCAGTACCTGGCTGATTTATAAGGTATCAACGGTCCTAGCACACCGAGTGCTAGTTTCCCCAAGCAACAAATGCTCCAATAACTAATATGTAAAGAGTTTTACAGAATCACCATAGAATGCTCCTGAGTGAGCAATGTGGTCAATACAGAAAATAAAGAGTATGAAACGGGAATCAAGAAGAAGAAGAACATAATGATCGTTGTGGATGCAAGGCCTTCTTCTTCTTCACAGTGGCTTCCAGAGTAAGAGACTTTGAGGACGATACGTGAAGCTTGGTGAAGTCTCTCTTAAGCGCGAGTATGCAAGAAGCTTGAAGATCACTTGTGAGTAAGAGGAAGAAGATCGTTGAGTACTCTCATTAGTCGGTTCGTTCATTATGCTTTCTTCTTCGATTCTCTGGGGTATTTATAGACCCCCAGAGCTCCCTTATATCGTTAGATACAAGTCCCTTCGACAATGTAAGCTTCTCATACATTCGGTGGCTGGGATTCTATCTCCATCTCCCCTTGAGTATGCACATCGTTATCTAGAGAGCAGGTGAACTAAAATTTTGGCCAGCTAAAGATATTATCTTGTCTAATATCTTTCTTTTTACGGCCAGACTTGCATTGCCCGTGTCATTTGTATATATCATGTAAACCTATAGTACTTATCCTTGTTGTACATGGACGGTTAGTAGAGAATAAAATAATAATATTTTAAATTTGACGCTCGGAGAGAATTTCAGCTAATAATAAAAGAGATTTACAGTATGATTAGCACTTAAGGATGTATTCAAGAAAAATAAATAGTCTAACGGCTATAATTTTTTCCTTAAAATAGTTTTTACATTATTTAGGTAAAGATTTATCCCATTAAATGTATCATCTAGAGAGCACTGTAGAAAGTTAGGGTTTCTTTAATTCCATTGCATGGGCATGTTTATGTACACGAGGGCTTAGTTATTTCGAACTTACTTTGTCGTTTAGCTGAGCAGACTCTAGGACAGTCCAAGTTGTGAGAGAGGACACTGCATCGTCCATCTTCTATTTGAATTCTGTGGACTGTTGACTTTCATATCTTGAACTACGTATCACCCAGATCACGAGAAAGGAGAGGAAGTGATGTCACTGCAACGTCATCATCTTCTTTTTAGCGTGGCTTGTCTTTTACGTGTGTGCTAATTGCTTACATTGGTTCATTTGAATGAGATGTGTTTTTGCACTTGTGAATGCGATATGATGTTTTACTTCATGTAATTGCCTTGTTCTTATGTTCAGATTTATGATGCGAGACTGATTTATGAAAGCATGAATTACTGTGACGCGTGAGGGACTGTGTCATTGTTTTCATATGCTTTCTTTCACAATGGATTGACATAATAAACATGTTCCATATTTCCTTCCAATCGAGAACACACACTGTGCGTTGAGTACTACATTCTTACGTTCGATGTTTGATATACAAGGAAAGGAGGATGTGCATTCATAGGTTGTTGAATCGAAGTGGGAAGCACGCAAAGGTGTGACAACAACATAAGGAGTACCTAACTATGAAGAGTACCGGCCCAACCTCTGTTTTGTGCCCACATCACCCTCGGTTCAGATGGTGCATGCAATGATCTTTTCAAGTAATAGTGCATCATCATCTTCTATGATATTGTATTGGATTAGCCTAGTCTCTTATACACACCTCTTGTGGTGGGACCTCCTGATCTACATTAGTCATTTTAGTCGACGGAATTGTCGCTTGTCCCAAAATACCCCTAGTTAAGGGAATACTCGAGCACTTGCTAGGGTTTATACATAAGTGCTCGGGTTTATACATCTCATATATATATATATTATGATTAGGTATATAAACGGATCGGATACGGAATAGATATTATGATATCTGAATTTGTATTTGATTAATAATCGAATTATTCGATATCATGTTAAATTATCTATCAGATATTTTATTCAGATAATTATCTGATCAAATAAATATGAATTCAAATTCGATTTAAATTTTAAACGAATAATTATTAGACCTAATTGTGATCCTATTTTACTCGTGTAAAGCACATTTAAAATCTCTCTTTAAACATACTTCTTTATCGGTGGACATGGTTCAATGTCATATTTGTCCGGTTCAGATCAATCCAATAAGTATCATAAAAGAACCCACCTTTCTGTTAGGAGAGACGGGACATAAAGGGAAAATAAGATCCTCTGATAGTTTATTTTTTTATACAATTAACCCGGTGACGAGACATTCTCAAGAACACAAGAGAAGGGGTTTGAATCCAAGCACAAGCGCACGACGCCCAGAGGAGGTGCGGATTGATCTCGCTCCCAAACGTTGAGGGATTAAGAGCGCACCTCCTTTGGAGAGGGAAGAAGTTGGTGAAGACCAACTTTTGGAGATTATGAAAAGCGTTCCATTTTCTCCCTATCTCTCTCTAAAATTCATAATCTAACTTTTGAATAATCTGATGTGACAAGGGTGCATTTGATGAGGCTTTCTCAAGAACACAAGAGAAGGGGTTTGAATCTGAGCATAAGCGCACGACGCCCAAAGGAGGTGCGGACTGATCCCGCTCCCGTACGTTGAGGGACTAAGGGCGCGTCTGACAACACTTCAGATTATGAATTTTTTTCATAATCCTTTGGAGATGAAAAAAGTTGGTGGAGATCAATTTTTGGAGATTATGAAAAGTGTTTCATTTTCTCTCTATCTCTCTCTAAAACTCATAATCTAACTTTTGAATAATTTAATGTGACAAGGGTGTATTTGATGAGATTTTTAAGAGGTGAAGATTTTAAGGTCATAATTCATCCCCTATTGTGTTGCCAAACGCAGTCTAAGACTGGAACCTTCGATCTTCCCTTCAGAGAGGTCGGTGTCCACTGAGTCACATGCTTCGGACATATCCTCCCTTTAAGTTGTTTGATCTTTTATTGGTAACAAACAATGTAACATCTCTTGTTGAACGTGTGCAATGTACTCCACCTAATCAGTTTGTGCCACCACTTTGATTGTTGTCATCAAAGTTTATGGAATATTGTCCCCTAGATCTAAAATACGTGCCAAAGAAGGCAATCAAAACACTTCCCCTAGAACATGAAGTAGAGCATATCTTATGTTGCCTTTCTAGAATCTCGTTGTCCGATCCAAGTGAAGACTGTGAAGTAGCCACTCGCTGGTTTTACACACAGAAATGTGGCACAAATGATGCCATGAACATTTTTATCTAGATAACAATTCATAAACACTAAAACAAACATCAAATTTCACACACACACACACACACACTCACATGACAAATCAGTATTATACTTTTAAGTTTAAATATTACATCTAATCACGATAAAAGAGGGATATTTTTCAAATTTAAATGTGTTATTAGATAATTTGTGTATTGAAGATAACATTTTAAAACTAATTTCATTTCCCTTTTAGCTTTGCTGTATCTTTCTCCAATCTTTAAGAGAAAAAAAAGCATCAGTGGAGCCTACATCTTGGTCCACATGCGGCAATTATGTTAATTTTTAAAAAAATTACATAAAAATTTATACAAAATATTTTTATAAATATATTAGTAGATATATCACTATATAGCTTTGAATTATGTAAAATATTATATTTCTTTACAGATATATCATTTTTGTCAAAAAAATTGTAAAAAATCAAGTTTAAATAATATTTATACACTATTTGAACTAATTTAGTGATACATCTTATAATATATTTTTAAATTTACCTTTAATAATAAGTTTCATATAAAAATCTCTAATCAAATCACTTGAAGAAATGCTAATTTATGATGCTAAAAAATGTGTGACATGTTATACTTTATTTTCACTGCCTTTTAATGTTCATATCAGTTTTAAAAAATATATGATTTAAATTTAACCGGACATACATTGGCATGCTGCTGTTGGTCTCACTTTTAATTTTTAAAGCGTTTTCTTTTGAAACTTTTTAAGAAATTAAAACTTCTCCTCCGCTCTGCACTGCGAACACTTCCCTTCCCGTTGGCCTGCCTTCCTCCTCTCGGGGAAACCGTGCAGCGAAAGCGCAGCAAGAAGGAGGGGCGGGGGCGGGGGCGGGGGGTGTTAATCTTCCTGAGAGAATCTCCTCTCCGGCTAGGGGCTTCCGCTTCGTCGTCGTCGTCGGCTAGCGGCGGTAGCCATGGCCTTCAACGGCTACACCGATAAGAACGCCGTCTTCAAGAAGCTCAGAGCCAGATCCGAGAACAAGGTGCGCTTCTCCTCCCCACACGCCCTCCCTTTCAGGGGCGACGGGGAATTATGGGTCGGTTCGGATCTAGGGATTTGGCTTGTGGAGCTGCAGATCTCAAGGGGATCGGCTCCCTCCCCTTGATACGGATTTCGCTGACGATGAAGCTGGGAACTTTGGTTTCACAGGTGTGCTTCGATTGCAGCGCGAAGAACCCGACGTGGGCGTCGGTGACGTACGGGGTCTTCCTCTGCATCGATTGCTCCGCGGTGCACCGCAGCCTCGGCGTCCACGTTAGCTTCGTGAGGTAGGACGCCTCTTTCGTTCTGAGATAATATAAGCAAAGAAGTCGATTTCATTTTTGTGCGCCACATTTCGGTGATGTTCTTTCGGGTTCTTCTTGGGAGGCAATTCGAGTTGGTATTTGTTTTTAGAGTCCAAATATACATTCTTGGAGTTGAAATTGGGGCTTTCCAGCTCTGAACCTTAAGAATGAGAAGTAGGAAATGGAGCATGGCGGGGAGAAATTCTACTGTTGTGGCCCCATGTCTCACCTGTATTTCACGTTACATGTTGTTAACAAAATTTGCCACTTTCTCCGCTCGGTTTGGGGCTACTCAATATGGGGGCTACTCAATATGCTCTCTCTCTCTCTCATGTGGAGGCGGGATTAGGCTTTGCCATGTGCATAGCAAACTAGGGTCTCTGAGTCAGAAACATAAATATGAGCTTTGATACCGTGAAATTAAACTTCCAACTCAATACCTTAAGGCTGCAAAGTGCCACCATGAAGCATAGGAGCACTAGTTTTAGAGCCCACTCATGGCTTTAGTTCTGTCTCTTCATCGTTTAGGTCCACTTTAGACTTTAGGACTGTGACTGCGGTTAGCCCACCTTATCTAAGAAAGTCTTTTATATTGTCCAATGTGATATTGCTGAAAAGTTAAAATCAAACCTATCCTATTAATCTAAGGTCGACTTAGGATTTGAGTTCAAAATCTTGGAGGCTTTCAGCAAAAACTTTCTAAGGACCACCAACTTGAGTCATTCCTAATAACCCACATGAACATGCACAATGGTTTAATGATTATTCTCTTAATTGCAGGATCACTATTGAGGGCAACATAGAGATTTCTTAACATTTTAGTATGCAAAAAAACCACTTGAACATTTTAGTATCCTGTCCCAGATGTCCTACCCAAATGAATATCCTGTATGGATTTTTTTAAGGATTGAATGTCCTGTTCAGGGTCCAATCTTCTTCACCTCTTTTTTAAGATTACCAAACAGGGCATAAAAAATAATGTTTTATGAAAATCAAAGCGAATAACAAGAAAAGAAGCTCGTTCAGTATCAAAATGCTATTAGACTGAATCTCGTAGGCATGTAGCATAAGTTGATCTAATGCATTTGGGTCCTAAGTTGTTCTCCTTGGTCTTTCCAAAAATGAAGATCTTCTTTTGGTGGACTTGAAATGCCATGCTGATTTTTTGTGTATGTGTTCATTTCATGCAGTGCTGTAGGGCTTTAGCAAGCCGTTAGATTTGTATATTCTTAATGAAAATCGTTTTCAATATTCATGCTATGTTCTTTCCCTAGATCCACCAATTTGGATTCATGGAGTCCGGAGCAGCTAAAGATGATGGCTTTTGGTGGTAACAATCGTGCACAAGTTTTCTTTACGCAACATGGATGGACGGATGGTGGAAAAATTGAGGCAAAATATACATCAAGGGCGGCTGAGTTGTACAGGCAGATTCTTTCCAAAGAAGTTGCTAAAAGCTTTTCAGAAGGCTCTTCCAACCCTTCATCACCAGTCGCTTCTCAGTTGGTACCTGCAGCTGATGGACTTCCTGATCTTAAGCTTGGAGATGCATCAACGGAGAATGCAGTTGAAAAGCATGAAGTTTCTCATGTTGTACGCTCACCTAAAGCTCTGATACAGTCCACAGTTCTTAGCTCCATTAGAAAGCCCATTGGTACAAGAAAGGTGGGAAGCAAGACTGGTGGGCTTGGTGCCAGAAAACTTGCTACAAAGGTAGGTGCTTTCATTTTTTATCCCTTAGTTTGATCATTAGGATAATTTGAATGTTTAGTACTTGTACAAGTGGCTTGGCATGCACAGTATTTAAGTGATTATTCTCTTAACCTCATAAAACATCTTAATTACAGACCAGTGAGAGCCTCTATGACCAGAAGCCCGAAGAACCAGCAGCTACTGTTACATCAACAACCGATGGCAACCCCACTAAGCTTGGCTCATCCTCTCGTTCTCGATTTGAATATGTTGAGGATGCACAGCCCACTCAGATTGTTTCTGGAGGCAGCAATGTGATTGGGCACATTCCTCCACCTAAATCTTCAGACTTCTTTGCAAATTTTGGTATGGACAGTGGCTCTCAGAAGAAAAGCTCCAACTCTAAGATACAGGTAGACGTTATAAAGGCAAATTCATATTACATTATTTCCAAAAAAGTCTTCTGATATTAAGAAAAGGGCCGAGACTTGATGCATTGCTAGTCGTGCTATAAAATAATTGGTAATGAAATCCTGGAGAAGGAGATTGTAATTATCCATCAAATTGTTGATCATGATATATTTTCTGGTAGTGAGCTCCAATCATTTCTTTCGTTGCATCTGGCATGAACCAGGTGACAGCGTAAAAGGCACACTTGGAGGGATCAAGGCAAAATTAGTGAAAATCTTGTAGCACAAATTTGATTTAATATCAACTCCATCACCATTATTTGATTATGTTAGGATCTGATTTAGATACACAGATTGAAGGAATGTAACAAGAATCATAAATTTTATTGTGACATAAAACCTCCCAAGAGCAGTGACATGAATCTATTATAAGCCAATTGACAGGTATTGGTAGAGTTACCTTCTTTCATATGTTGTCTGTTTTCTGCCTTTGGGTAATGATAGTAAACATGCAGCATTTTCTACTGAAGGTTGTTGGATCAATTTATTATTTCTCCCTGAGGAAATTAATATTTCACAACTCACATGGCGAGTGAGACTGACGAGGGGAGGGCGCAGACCTGAGAAACTGAAGCACTTCCACCCAATAATTAATGAGAGGTGCCACAAGCCAAACAGAAGCACCAAACACACAAGACACACAAGGGAGACGTTGCTTTTCTTTCTTCCACGTGAAAAAATGAACAGTGGAGGAGCTATTTATAGGGGCAGCCAGCATTTTTTCCATCCCTTATAGGGGTTTTAGGACCGGATCCACCCCTTTTGGGGGGTTTACCCGGGGTCCACCCCCAAAAGAGGGGGTTTGGCCTGGGCCCACCTGCAAAGGTGGGGTTTGCCCTGGGTCCAACCCCCTAGGGGGTTGCTTCTGGCCTGGGTCCACCCTATGCACTGATTAAAAGTTTTTTTTTTGGGTTGATTAAGCCTCAAATGGGTGTTCTACCCCAATTAACCAAAACAAGCTGCAACAGCAGCACCAGGTCGGTTGCAATGGCAATACAAAGAAGCTGCAACAGCAGCAACAACCAAGTTAGCAGCAGCTAACAAATTTGAGCAGCAGCAGCAGCCAATAGTGGACAGCAGCAGCAGCAGCACAATAGCAGCAGCAGTAACTCAATAGCAGCAGTAGCAACACAATAGCAGCAGAAACACAACAACAACAGCTGCAATGGCAGCAATAAACAAGACTTCTCACAGCAGTAAATGTTTCCTAATCTACAAGTTCAAGCTGCAACAGCAGCAACAACCAAGTTAGCAGCAGCTAACAAATTTGAGGAGCAGCAGCAGCCAATAGTGGACAGCAGCAGCAGCAGCAGCAACACAATAGCAGCAGCAACAGCAACACAATTGCAGCAGCAACACAACAACAACAGCTGCAATGGCAGCAATAAACAAGACTTCTCACAGCAGCAAATGTTTCCTAGTCTACAAGTTCAAGCCAAATCTTTGGCAAACCCAGCTCCCAGTGATGCAGCCTGCACTCTGAGCATCAGCAAAATCAACAAAAAATTGGTAGTGGCAGCTTGGGTCCACCCCCATATGGGGGTTTTGCCCCGGTTCCACCCCCATATGGGGGATTTGGACCGGGTCCACCCCCCATATGGGGTTTTGGTCTGGTTCCACCCTCCCCACACGGGGTTTGGCCCGGATCCACTCTTTCTATAGGGTTTTGGCCCGGGAACAACTCCTCAACCTTGGGGTTTAGTCCGGATCAAGTCATAAATCCCCCATTTTGCATAAATCCCCCATTTTGTCCCGGATGGAGGGTGTAGCCACCGGGACTCCCTCAGGGCTCTATAAATACCCCAGTGGGGTCCTCATTTACACACACACAGCAAGAAGAGAACACAGAGCGCAGCAAAAGGAGCAAAGCTTGTGTTTGGTGTTTGTGCTTTGTTTGAAGGCCCATCTTTCGGGTTTGATCATCGGGTTTGTGCTTTGTTTGTGTTGTGAGGGTATGACATAAATTCCTCACTTAATCCATGTGCATCACAACCCTTTTGTGAACTATGTAACCCATATGGGTAAATGAGAATATCTCTCTCCATAGAGAAGTCTTTCAAGTCTGGCCATTATGTAAACATCCTGGGTGTGGCCAAGACACTTGTATATGCCCTAATTGCTATGAGCAAACGGTCATGTACAAATCAAAAAAAAACTTGTCGACAAGTCTATACTCATGAAATGTTCTCACAATGTCCTGTATACTTTACAACACTTTATGAAATATACTTATGGCCATGTGAGTATGAGTTTATAAAATTCTGTGAATGCTCGAGTCATGAGACACCATACCTCACATCATGCAAAGATAATTATGGAGGTTCGAGACTAAGTTAGCCGCGTGGAAGTCAAATGGCCAACACATAGCAGCCTTGGACCTTGAGGTTATGAATATGGGGATCTACCTCGGTCCCCGCAACTATGTCGGTTGAGTCCGTAGTCCTTCCTGAAACGCTCCCGATATTTGGCATCGTCTCGCACGACCTGACACCTAGGGCAATGCCTTTAGCATCACAACTAACTTTGTGTAAACAGAGGATTTTCTTTGGTAGTTAATCAAGGGTATTTGGGCTCGTACCGATGTAAATAAACACCGACTGCGGTCGGTGGGGAATTGTCCAGTACCTGAACCCTAATCGTTTGGTAAACTCAATCTACGGAATAAATAACTTATATGCCATGATTGGCTTATACACATATGATCAATAGACAAACGTTTTCATTCTTTTATGATGAATAACGTTTTTTTATTTCTTTTCCCTATTCACCACCCCTAACCAAAATTTTCCTTTTAAATTCCATGAGTTAAACAAAGTATTACAAGAAATGAAAGCATGCAAGTCATTTGGGCCGGACGCCTAGAAAAAGGAAAAGTAATTCCTTCTACTGAAGGAAAAGGAATCATAAACTCGTAATTGAGATTTGAGAAAACAAAATAAGAGCTGTGGTGATTGATACTAGTGAGTGGTAATAAAAATAAATGGACAAGTGAAGCATATTGTAGTAGAGGTATAACATTGTACCGTACAATGTTATAATAAAGGGTAGGTATACATTAGGACTGTAAGAGAGCTTTGCCCTTTACCTTTGGAGTATATTTTGGGATTTTACTTTGGTGGTTTAAATCCATGGCCTTCTCTTTTGATGTTTAAGTACCAACTTTAATATGTTTATTATCTTTGCATATCTATATTTCAAGATGTGTTTGGCAGAACTTTTGATTGGGAACCACTTTTGGCTTTCACTTCCAACATGAAAAATATAAGTTGAGAGGCGTTATAATTGGTTTTGTGTGGTTATAAGTTGAGAAGGCCACAATTTTGAGCTTTTGGTTGGAAACCACAGAATCTCAGAACTGCATCCTCCTCTCCTCGAAATAGCTGGGCCAAAGCTTATGGAATCCCAAAGTGCTTCCCATTGGAAGCTATCCCAAAGACAGCCTTAGAGGCTTCATATTTTTACAAGCATGATCCAAGATCCCCTATGTATCACTTTCAGGAAAGAAGTGGTTTCCATTTTTCATGATTTGTTCACAAGTAATTTATTCTTGAAAAGACTTGTTTAATTTTGATGGATCACCTGTTGTAGAATAATCCTAGCTGAATTTATTCATTTGATGATTCATCTAAATTTTTTTTTAATGCATTAATTAACATCCTTTTCCCCACCTTAAAGAAGGAAATTTACTTTTGCATTATTAGTAAGTTGTTGCAGGATCTTCACAACTGGAAATGTTTTCTCTTATTAGCTTAGTCTAAACTCATGAACATTAGAATATGTTCATTAATGTTGTGCACTCATATTGTGTTCTATGTGTGTAGTTTAGCTTAAAAATTTGGAAGTACACAGGCTGAAGTATAAATTGTTTAAATACAGCTGACCATATCAAATGCCATTATATTCTGTCTACCTTCAAAGAGATGCCATATGGTCTTTAGCTGAATTGGATATCTATATATCTTGTATTTTCTAGAGTGTTTGCCCAAGGAATTAGTACCAAAATTCCTTTTCCTTTTTGGGAGCACGGGGAGTTTCTTTGGGTGTCATGTGAGGACGAGGGGAAACCCTTGAGAGAATCCTAAGTTAGACATGACTCAAACTCAATGTATCCTGCTGCTGGAAATAGTAGATGGCCAGTGTCCAAAAGGTTGGATAGTTAGTGAACACTATGGAGACAGGGCTTCATGTCAAATGATATAGTTGTGAACCTGAGACTCAGACTATCAAACTCCCACTAATTGCTTCCTCACTTTCCGGAGCTTCACTTCTAGTGTCTCTCTTTTATAATCCTGGGGTTGGTTTTCTTAAGATACAAACAGCATCAAATATTTTCATTTATAGAGGTAAACTAGAAAATGAAGACAATGGGTATACTTGAGGGAGTAGATATCATCTTGCTTCCATATAACCTCTCTTCCCCTTTCTGAAATGATTTTTATTGCAATTTTAACAGAAAATTTTCCTCCTGGCCCCATTTTCACATCTTCTGTCCCTTTCCTTCGGTAGAATCCTGAACTTGTCCACAATGTTGGATAGCCCCAGAAACTCTTGCACTTCATCTTCTTCCACATTCTTGCAAATTTTCTGACCCCAGCTTGACATTCCACTTGTTGACCAAATTCTACTGATTTTCCAATTAAGTGATAGTATACAAATTAAGAAACATATCAGAGAATGGCCTTTGATCCTACACCATACATCCTCCCAAAATTTTGCAACCTCTCCATGACTAACTCTAATCTCTGTCAAGCACCTGAAGAAGCCTGAACACCCAAAAATATGTCTCCAAATCTGTGATATGTAATAACCAGATATCATCTAACACCACCAAGTCAATTCACTATGAAGATATTTATGCCTTACAATCCTGCCCCGGAGAGAATGATCCTCCTTTCATGATGTAGAATGCATGAGTAAGCATAACCATACTAGTAAACATTCATAAATTGACTTTTGGGGAAATTGAGCCCAATGGATTGCATAATATATAGTTTGTCTTTGTATGGTATTGAAAGATCTTCATCACTAGATGTCACGATGTAATTCTCTAGAAACTTTGAACTTTGGTTCACCCTAATTTAATGATAGGCATGCTTCGTCAGTACTCATTGCATTTATCAGAATGGAATACTCTAGTAAATCAAGCAGCACTTTTGAACATAAAATTATGCAAGGATGATATTCCAATGAATGCATTTCTTGCAGCATTAAAACTTTGATTTTGTTTTTAATAGTAGTATACATGCAGAACACCTTATCAGAGGGCGTTCATATGCTTGTACCCTTGTCATTGTTGTCATCATCGTCAGAGTTTGTCTCCAAACCCTTTGCTTCAACTCTTTGGTGTTAATTCATTTCAACAATTTGTTGCCCCCAAAAGGGAGAAAGGCAAATTCTTGTTTCTTTTCCAACTTTTCCAAAGCCATAATGCCATCTTGATATTTGTACTTCATGTGCATAGTAGCTGATTTCACACAATGCTGAGGAAGTTCCATGGGCTTCTCTGGCTTGACCAGTATTTTGTGAATCTATAAATATTTGGAAACCTTTATTGTGGTAGGATCTGTCTCTTCTTGTCAGAAAGTTTGTTGGATATCGAAGGTTGGTTGACTTTACATGACTGACACAACCTACCGACTTCTGGAGCATGGCTTTTCTCTTGAATTTTTCAACTTTGGTTCACCCTAATTTTCACAAAATGCATGCTTCCTCAGCACCCATGGATAAACCATGCAAAATGGATGGAAAGACCCATTCAGTGCTGCACTCTTTTGAACATTATGACATGATACTAATGGTGCGGAATGTTGGCTTGTTCCAAAGTTGGAATTCCTTTTACCCTATTGTTTGCTTCACTCAGTTTCTCAACTCTTCCAAGTTTTCTTGTGGGTCTTTCGTGAAAGTTGTGGGATTGCTATTGCAGGAGGGAACCATGGTTTGTCATCTCTTACGAGATGTCCGAGATCTCTCTCTCCAAAGGTCGTGAGAAACGAAGCCTCCGAGATCGAGATCTTCTCTCCCGCACCCCCCCTCCCCAGTTTCCTCCTTCCTCTCTCCCGGTCTCTCTCTCCCTCAGCCCCCATGAGCTCTCTCTCCCCAATCTCTCTCTCTCTCCCTCTCCCCCGGACTCTGTCTCTCCCATGAACTCTCTCACCCTCTCTCTCTTTGTCCCCACCCTCTCTCTCTTAATCACTCTCTGTCTCCCACCCTCTCTCTCTCTCTCTCTCTCTCCCCCCCCCCGTCTCCCCCTTCTCTTTGTCTGAGAGAGGGAGACAGAGTGAGGGGAAAGAGAGAGATACATGTATCATTTTTTATGATTTTTGATGTATTCTTCAATTTGTGATTCATGTACTATTTTTATGTATATCTTTTTGGTGTAACTTTTGATGCACATAAACATTAGTGCATGTGAATGGATTTGTTATTGTTATCATTACTCTTTATTTTGTAAAATTGTGTTATCAATTAGAAAAACATGTTTGTGAAATTGAGTGGTTAGTAGAAAAAATTAGCATTTTCTTATAAATAAACTATATATATGAATTTTTTTTCCGAAATCACCAAACCTGATCTCCCGAGATTTTTCTGAAATCTCTCCGAGATCTCTTCTCTTCCGCCTTTCTGAGACAGAACCGCTATTCAAGACGGAAAAACTTGGAGGGAACATATTGCAGTTGCTGGATGATGTATTCTTACTTGAGACTGATCCTTTCACCTTGTTTGGACTAGTAACACTTGGCAGCAATTTCTTCAATGTTTCTACTGTCAGTTTTGTCCTTTTGTTTGGTGCATAAAATATGATTACCATGCATATAGACTAACAATTTATGACAATCCAGATTGAAGAAACTGACGAAGCAAGACAGAAGTTTTCAAATGCAAAGTCCATATCATCAGCCCAATTCTTTGGGGATCAGAACAAGACCAAGGATACAGAGGCTCAAATATCTTTGCAGAAATTCTCGGTGTGCAAATTTTCCAATTTATATTTTGCTTCTTTGGGGCCATTCGACCAATCAATCGATCACAGGCTTTATCTTCACTTATCTCTGTTATCTTTACAGTATCTGTGGAGAGAAGGACCACCTACAAGCAGTTATTATTAATAGGGGAAAGCCACCAATTTTTTGGCAATTGTTAACTCATCCTTGTGTCATCATTTCCTTCCATTGGCCTGAGTTATGAATGAAATGTAGTTGTACATATTAGTATTCTAACCAACTTCAGAAGCATGGTCCATGGCCATTATTCCAATCATACGCCATTGTCCTGCTATGAGTCAGTCTGTAAATATCAGAAGTTTAAGGCATCTTACGGACTGAAAAATTGTTTGCAGAGTTCAACGTCCATATCAAGTGCTGATCTTTTTGGACATGATGTGGATGATTCTGGTCTTAACTTAACTGCAGCTGATCTTATCAACCGAATCTCTTTTCAGGTACTTCTGTTTGGCATACTTCTTTTGTAACTTGCTAGAACCTATTCCGTTTGTTTCTGACAAGAATTGAGCGACCATTGTTTTGGTGGTTGTGGGTTACTTCATTGTCACTGCACCATCTGTTATATATTGTTCGCTTCAATAAGAATTAAACAAATGGTCATTAGGTGATCTTGTAATAAGCATGAATCATAGCAAGCATTGTTGATCCCTGATTGGTATTTTCTGTAGCAGTCTCTGCAGATCATGACATTGGATTGATGTATCTATACTCTTGCCAATTTGCTCTCGTTTCAGGCATCTCAGGATATCTCCTCTCTTAAAAACATTGCGGGGGAAACTGGGAAGAAGTTGACATCATTAGCTTCCAGTCTGATTACAGATCTGCAAGATAGAATCTTATGAGCGGGCTGTGTGAATAATAGGGTTATAGACTCTGTTCAATGTTCAACTTTTCAGAAGCTAAATACCTATATATGTTAGCACATGATTTCCTGTCCTAATGTCAACCAAAGTCCTTTTATTGGGATATAATATTAATGCTTCCCTAAAAGCATGCATGGGTGTTATGGTGCCAAGAAATCATTTGCAATTGGTACGAATTATGATGAGCCATATGGTGTAACATTACTGTGATTCTGTTTCCACATCTAGTGTCGTGTCCACTATATTACAAAATCTCATCTTTCAATTTCTTCCTTTTGATCCTGTATTCTTCAGAACTGAGAAGTCTATGACTTGGGGATCTTTGGATATCGGATTCCCCCTGATCCAGTACAAGTTGTCCCAGACTCTGCCGACTCACATATTTAAAATAAATTAAAACTATAGAGTTTAATTCTTTTCATCCATAAAATATAAAATTTATTATCACTGTTATGTCATTATTATAATTTTTATTTTTAAAAAAATAAGATTATTTTAGATATTATTCTATTATTTAAATAGTTAATAGCGATTCGGTGCAATTTGTCTGACTCGGGACTCAGAAATCTCTAGGTATGATCCGGGTTGGGGCGAGGAGGAGCATGGTCTGTGTCACAGCATTCTCCCTGTGCAGACTGCAGAGTAGAAAACTGTTTCCTGAAGAGCCATGATAAGGAATGATCATTTAAAGGTGAAGGTTGAGATTCTTGTTTCTTGTTTTCCAAATTGTTGACTGTCAGGGGGACGTTTGAGAGCTCAAGTCATTCTTTAACCCATGATCCTTCAACAATGAAGAATACTGAATGAGAAATAGCAAATGTTTATATCTAATGAGCAAATATTTGTCCTCATTTTCAATTTAGTGTGGCCAATCAGGGTAATGTAAGAATTTGGTGTGTGTGTGTTAAATTGCTGCCAAACATTCAGTCTTTTTTTCGTTAAAAGTGAATGCTAAAATGACTTTGAATCGAAGTTTCGTCAAGCATGACGGCGGTCAAGACTCAAGGCTGGTTGACTTATGAATATCGAAGAATGTTCATAAACAGACTTGCATTAGTACGATTTCATATATCAATGCATTTATGAATCCACGTACATATGGTAATTAGTGCGGCCAGGCGATATCCAATATTAGACTATTGGATGGTGATCCAAAGATTGTAAACTAAATAGATAATTAAAGTTACCTCCCGTTATTGCATTAGTGTGAAGGTTTTACACAAACCATCCAGTGGCATCCCACTTGTATGCCCCTGCCTCCCCCTCCCCCTGCAGCAGTGAAGCCCCCTCCTTCTGCTTCGCCCCCTCCCCCCTCCATGCCACTTCTGGCGAAGCTACCCTCTCCTTGTTGCTCTACCTCCCACCTCCATCCCAATTCTCCCTGCTACTCCGTCCCCACCCCCTTCCATGCCACTTCTGGCAAAGCTTCTCTCCTCTCCCTATTACTATGTCCCTCCCTCCCGCCTTTGTCGAACCCCACCCCCCTTACTCCTTACCACCACCCCTTCCACCTCTGGTGAAGCCCCCCTCTCCATACTACTCTACCCCTCCCACCTTCGATAAACTCGACCCCATCCCTACTGCTGCTCTACCCCTCCCACCTCTGATAAACCCGCCCCCATCCATGTTGCTCCAACGAAACCCCCCTCTCCATACTGCTCTACCCCTCCCACCTCCGATAAACCCACCCCCATCCATGCTGCTCCAGTGAAGCCCCCCTCACTCCCCTTGTTGCTCTACCCCTCACCCCCTCTCTTAATGCTTCACCCCAACAAGAAGGGGTGGCTCCCCCTCCCCTTATAGCGGTGAAGCACCCTACGGTGAAGGTGAAGCCCCCTCCCCCTCTTGGACTCACAGTGAAACCCGTCCCCCTTCTACTCCCCCCGGACCCCCTCCAACTTCCAACGAAGAAGCCACCCTCTCCATGTTGCTCCGCCCTTCCACCTCCCTTCAACCACCTCTAGCGAAACTCCCTCACCCCTCTCCTTGCTACTCTACCCCCTCCCACCTCCGTCGACCCCCCCCCCTTCCCCTTGATTGCTCCCCCTTTACCACCAACCCTCCCACTTGCTACTCTCCCACCCAACCCCTCTCTCGTCTAACAAACCCCCCCCCCCTCCATATTGCTTCACCCCCCGTGTCCCCTCCCATCTTTAGCAACGTCTCCCCTCTCCCTGTTGCTCCACCCTAACAAGGAGAGGTGACTCCCCCTCTCGCTATGGGAGTGAAAGCCCCTACGGCATAAGTGAAGCCCCCTCCCCCTCCTAAAGATACCGTGAAGCCCCCCTTCCCCTGACATCAACACCCCCTCCCCCTCTTAGATCCACCATGAACTCCCCTCCCCCTATCATCACTCCCTGACCCTATGTTGCTGTGAACCCCCCTCTCAACCCTAACAAGGGTGACTCTCCCTCCCTATGTAGGAGTGAAACCCCTTACAACCCAAGTGAATCCCCCTCCCCCTCTTAGAGGCACAGTGAAGTCCCCTTCTTCTGACACTAACACCCCCCTCCACTTACTAACAAAGAAACCCCCTCCCCCTCCTGGAGCCACCGTGACCCCCCCTCCCCTTGTCATCAACACCCTTCCCCCTCACCTTATGTTGCCTTGAACCCCCCCCCCTCTCAACAATAGGCTAAAGATATATTAGTCATTCAACACTCAAATAACAAAAATATAAAAATCTTTTTAGAATATTCGCTATCATACTGATAAAAGTTAAACACAAGAACAATTATACATTATTTAATTTTACATAATGATATACTAATATATTTTCAGAAATGATTTTTACAAGTTAAATTCTAACAATAATTTATTTGAAAAAATCTCATTTTTTATAACTATTTTCCCCTTTTATTCTGGTACAATTGTATGATGAATAATGCTAATTTTTGAAGGCATTGACATGGTTGGAAATGTCATTAACTTTCCCAAAGTGACCACGGTTACAACCCGACAACAAACATAAAGCGATCTTCTGAAAAGGACAACGTAGAAGGCAGCGATATGACCAAAAATATACTCATTCGGAAATCGCATGCTCATGTAAAGGTACAAGATAGACTTGCACCCATCAGATGGCTTGGACATGGTAATCCATCAACGAACAGAGGAAATAATGAAAACCATGCCCAGCACACATTGCTGAAACGGAACTGACCAGGGTGAAAAGCTTCTCAGCGGAACAGTTGGGAGGAAGAACAATGGCGGTTTTACCAATTCTCTGTTCTTGGCTCAACTATTTTCTTTTCCCTCTTTGATTAGAATCAATTGCAAGGATGAGCTGAGAATCATCCTGAGCAACAAGTTGATGTAAAACAGAACTGGGTATAAGATTGCTAGAAGCTCGAATAGTACTTGATGAGCGACAATGACTGTTCTCACCATCCAAATGCAGTTTCCTCTTCCTTTTTTGAGGCTCTGCACTGGCTGAACGGCGTCCAGGGTTCACCAACTGCTCAAGGCCAACTCTTCGTGATTTAGGCATGGTCCTCAAATAACTACTCAATACTACCAGCTCTCTGTTATTAGCCTTATCGGCATATTTCCCCGGTGCACTATGAACGAGCTGTCTTGGAGAATTATCTTTCTCGTCCTCCTCTGTCAATAAGAGTAGGACCAAAACATAAACACAATTAGACTAAAAGACAGGATGGCTTATCAAGAAAGATAAAAGGCGAGGAAAAGTACATGTCAATGTTTCTTACCCCATGTTTCGACATAGAATTTATCCATGGATAACTGCTTTGGTGTGCAGGGTGTTACCATCTTGCAACCATTGTCTGCACCGGTAACCAAGTTACCCTCATTCTGGGGTGTGTTACATTTAGTTGCTCCAACGGAGGATGGAATGTGGTCCGTTTCTGCTCCATTCACATCAAAATTAGAGGAAGAAGAGCCGTCTTTGCATTGTGGTGTCACAGTGCAACTAGTAACTGGATCCTCGGACTGGTTCCTCTCTATCTCAGGTACACTACACTGAGTTGTGCTAGGGAGGCATGAAACATCACTTGCACCTACTTCATTCGTATTAGTGTCTACGCAGGCATCTCTTTGTCCGAGGGTTGACTCTGCAGTGTGACCATTAACTGCATGGCAAGCCTGGTTGCCTTCATTTTCAGGTACGGCACACTTAGTTGCCTCAAGGGGATACAAAGCATTATCCTTTTCTGCTGTATTATTATCAGTGTCTGAGGGAGCCTCGGTACATGAATACAAGTTATCACCTGTCTTCAGACTCTCTGCAGTGTTGTGGCAATTATCCTCACTCTCAGAAGATGAATTCTGATATGCTTCCACATGATCTACAACAGATACAGGAGAAGTCATATTGCCACTATTTAAGTGCTTATTCATCTTTTCCCCCTCCAGTAAACTTGAGAACCAGGGTGTTCCCTGTTTCATGTAGAAAAGTATATATGCACTCTGGTTAAGGGCATATTCTTCATTCACTTGATATACCTGCAGATGGATCTCAAGAATTGTACATCAGAGAAATCCGGCGTTCTTGTTCAATGAACAATGATGTAGAAAGTTTACCTTTTCATCATCCATTATGTACCATAAATCTGGAGAAGGACGTATAAAACAGTAGTAATGCCCATAAAGAGATGAGACACCCTCATGCATCACAGCTGCATATAGTTCATACTTTAAATCACCCTGCCACCAGAAGGAAAGGTAATAAACAGGTTATAATTATTTTGAGTCAACAGCAACTAGACAAATGGTTAAACATTAAACAATGCCTAAGAAAAAGGCAAAACACCATCAATTTTAGCAATGGTGAGAGTAACAGAGCCAGAGCCAAATAACTACATCTCAAAGGAAATCTGACCTCAACTCCAGGGTTATTGTGATATGGCTTCAAATCCAGATTCATCGGATACTTCACAAACTTGTCAATCTTATCAGCAAAATAACCATTACTTTTGAATCTTTTGAGGTGAAGAGCAACAACTGGTGGTGCTTGGTCTACTGTTAACTGCTTCCGCACAGACACATGAGCTTTACACCCTTCACATGTGAACTTAATCTCAGGATCTTCTATCTTCTCCACCTTGGTGAATGATTCTAAAGCATCTTCAAGGCTCACAGCATCTTCAATCTCCAAGCTAAGATCAAGTAGGGGCTCATAGGTGTCTGAGTGATGGCCACAGCTGCAACACTGAACCTGAGGTAAACATTCAAGTGAAAATGATGAACACATAATTCTGCAAACCGAAAAAGCTGATTAACCACATCTAATCCCTATAAAGACAGGGGTTTAAAAAAATCATACTTGGCTCCTCAAACTGCCTCCGAATATCTTCTTGATGAAGCTGTCTTTCTGAATTGGATTATTTTCATCAGAGTGTGGATCAAGACAACAGTTGTCAAGGTTGTCTAATAGGCAATTCAGGAACTCATGAGCGTCCTCCTGCTGATATCTACTAAATGAAGATGATATATCTGGTAATTTCTAAGTAAAGGAAGGCAGTTTCATATTAGAATTCTCAGCACAAAACCCTTTCTTAGACCAAAGTCCCACGTCCACATGAAACAAAAAAGAAAAAAAACATAAGGTGGTCATCAAATCCAAGCTAGAAACTGAAACAAAACATAAATCAGGTATTGACCACAGAATGATAACTGATGGAAGTTGCATATACATCAAAATTACTAAGTAAAACAGAAGCTTCGAGTGGAGAGTGAAAAAGACTAAAAGATTTTATAACAAAGGATACTACTCAAATTATTTACAAATCCACAGGGCTCCACAATTTTCTCCCTCTCACGTATACATAGGTCAATGTGCTGCCTCAATGCACAGAGGCAGCAGAATCCTCCCTTCTTGCCGATAATATCACCTGCAATTTACATTAATCCAACTTCTGAACGCGGAAACAGAGAGATCTCTAAATCAAGAAAACCAAGGGCAACAAGAAAAAAGTAACCCCGTTTTAAATATAAAAAGCTAGAGAATTGGAACTATGATTCAAAAAGAGAACCCTAATCGGCACAAAGCACGGGAGGCAAACCTCTGTTGTCGGAGCACGGGCACGGGTGGTGCGAGGACCGGAGGCTCTGCAGCAGCGGGACAGAGTGGGTGACGCACTGGAGTACCGCATTGAGGAAGCAGGTGTTGCCCAGATTCCTCAGCCCTGCCCCCTGCCAAACCAAACACCACCCACCAGAAATCATCAGCACGCCAATTCATCAAAAATCCAGAAATCCTGGAGACACCGTCAGGCTTTCTTCCAGTCCCAAGCCCAACAAAGTTCTTTGAAAAGGACTTACGATCGGGGGCGGGGACTCGGCGGGCCGCCGGCGCACCAATCTGCCACCGGGGTCGCCAAGAACCTCGGGCTTCTGCATGAACAGATCAAAGAAAGTGAGAAAAAGAGTCGAATTGAAAGAGGGTCTGGCGCTCAAAACCCGGGCAGGAGGAGGAGAAAGGAGGTACCTGGTTGGGACAAGCAGGAGGCATAGGGCGCTCCGTTTCCATTCCACTACCCTTCCTCTGTACTCTGCCCTTCCGTTCCCTTGTGCCAGACAATGGCGGGGGAAATGAAGAGCCAATCCTAGTTAGGGTTAGGGTTTGCCGGAGGGGCAAAGGATGGAGATTGGGGGTGGGGGAGAGGAGAAGGAGAAGAGAAGAGTGTGGGGGGGGTGGGGAGAGGAAGGGAAGGGGACAGAAGGGAAGAGCGAGAGCGAGAAAGAGAGAGGGCGGGCGAGCGGGGAAGTTGTGGGGAGGAGAGAGAGAGAGAGAGGCGAAAGGTTTTGGGCGGGATCTGAAAGCGGGGGAAGCAGCGTGGAGGGGAAGCTCAAAACAGAAGGGGGGAAATCAAAAAAGAGAGAGGGATTTTTGCAATTACAGCGCTGTCATAAGGTAAATTACACAAGGACCTTTACGACGAAACATTTCATTAGCCAATTGATTTTTACATAGTGTTAAAATTGAATTGACAAAAAATTTATTTTAAAAAATAAATTAACAGATGTAACATTATCTTTAACTAAGTCAGGCAAAAATGTCATTTCAATTAACTTCTGTGGACGGGAAGGTGAATATTCTATAAATATTCTAATATTCTCTTTAGTTAATCGTTGAACGACGAAAGTATCTCCCTCGCATCTCTAAATTCTCCCTCTTACAAGAGAGATATCAGAGAAATACCTAATGAGAGGGGGGAGAGAGGAGAGAGAGAGGAAAGCGTCGGAGAAGACTTCTCTTCCCTGACCCGACCAGCCATCGCTCAAGAGGGTTATACCATCAACCAAAAAGATAAGTACCTTTGGTTCATCTTCAACATTAGGTACACCCGAGTGTTTGGGCAGGGGAGGATATTTTGATGGGATGTTACAAGTATTCTAATGAGAAGGAGGGAGGGAGAGAGGGGAGGGGAGATTAAGGGGGGTTTGGTCGGAGGTCAGTCGTAAGAGGAGGGGGGGTTCTAACCTATGGGAGGGGGGGGTAGTGGGGGAGTTTTGATGGGGGTTGGGGGGGGGGGGTTGTTCCGGCGAGAGTAACAAGCGTGGTTCTTATGAGAGTTGTAGGGGGGGTTCCGGCGAGAGTAACAAGCATGGTTCTTATGAGAGTTGTAAGGGGGGGGAGGTCGCAAGAGTGGGAGGGGGTTTCAATGGGAGAGAGGGGAGGGGAGGTCAAGGGGGTGCCTAAAGAGAGGAAGGAGATAGTATCATTGACGAGAGATAGAGTTGGGAGGGAGATGCGTTTTATTATTTTATTTTATTTTAACTAAAGATATTATTATTTTTTCGCAGGTCTAATTAAAGATAACCATGAATAAGTTTATGAGTGATATTGGACAATTACATTGATGGTATTTCTGTGAGATTTAATTAAAAATAATGATATATATGCTAATATATATTTAGAAATGATATTTTTATCAATTCAATTTTAACAATAATATATATATATGTCGTTTATTAAAGAGAGGAAAGGATCAATACATCTTTATTTTGTCACCTACCGTCATGATTTTTTGTGCCACCCAGTTAGGGTGACCTAATTCCTCAACTACATGATACGATAGGGCCGTGCCAACTCGAGTTGACAAGTTGACCTCTTTTTTGATGACGAAGTTGGAAAACCAGAATGTGGGTGGAGGTGGGGTCGCCTCTCTCTAAGGTGAGCTCAATGCCAAAGAGGAGGGAGTGCAACCCCACTCCAATTCTTTCCCTCTGTCCTCACCATTCAAGGTGGAGCTCAAGTTATTTGCCGCCTCCCCCTCCTCCGCCGGCCCCCTCCCTCACCCACATACCATCTTTCTCTGCCCTCCCCTCCTACCTCCTCCTCCTCCTCCCTCCCTCTCCTCCTATGCTTAACAAAACTAGAACAATGATATGCATGTCTCTAGAAGCTCTTATATTTTATTGTATATTCTTCTAAAATCCTATCTTTGAACTAAATGTAAAATAATTTGAAAGATTAGTACTTATCGACATAGGGACAGTTACATATATATCCCTATTCCCTAGAACTGTGTATTTTATTTTATACCATCATATTGTTGTTATTTTCAAGTACACCATCATATTAAAGAATATATTTCAATTATACCTTTTATACTCTAACACCATCAAGTTAATAGAATGTTTTATTATAAACATTTAACGCATAAGATTTTAAAGGGATATATAAGATAATATTAAGTATTGTAGGGGTACATACATATGTCATTATTTGAATTACGTAAGAAGATTGAATAAAGGTAGATTAGTCTTTTTTTCATTATAAGTTACCTAAAATTAAGTTAAGCAAGCTATATCTATAGAGACATATATGTAAAATTCTTTTGGGTATATATGTATCATCCCAAAGCCGTTTTTGCCATCGCGGCTAATTCAAGGCTATCAAATTTCTCGTGAAATCCTTCGCGATGGGATCATTCAAAACTAGGTAACCAGGAAGGTGTGAGCTCAAGCATGCAACCCAAATGAGACTACGAGAGAACACAATATTGTGACCATCCTAGTAATCTAATATGACACTGCTAGGCAGATAATCATCAATATTTTGATCATATTAGCCAAGCAAATTATGCCAAATAATTCATAATGAATTACATTTCTCTTTTCTCTTTCCAACCTCACGCGGTCACATCATGATTCGCATTAATATTAGATCCTAATGTCCCGATCCGAGTCTTCCTTCGCATGTTTTTTTTTATGTTCTCTTCAACAAGAGAATGATCTTTAATGTATCGATAAATTTATATATCGATTTCTCTCTGATACGGTACGAATCGGCCGACTCACATATGCGCGGTGCAATTTCAACGCACCATGTTTCACACCTAGGAGCCCCTTGGCCGCCGAAGGCACCGATAACAAGGGAACATGGTATGAACATCCTAGGAGACGCCGATAATAAAAACCATGTGAATGGAGCGTAGGCTATTAAAAAGATATCGGGTCATTTGGTATGTCATAAAATAATGTCAAATATCAAATTTAAAATTTATAGAATTTGATAAAAATCTTTGACGGAACAGGATTCATCTACTCGATCACAAATAATTGGGATAAAGTTCTGATGACGATGATGACGATCGAATTTAAAATTTATAAAAATAAAATATTGAATTTAAAAATCATCGGTTTTAAAATCTTAGATTTTGATTTTTATGATTTTGGGCAGAATTAAATCAAAATCTATTTAAAAGGGTGTCCCATTGGCCGACCTGTTTTAAAGCTCAACAATATACATCCACTCCAAACATAACAAAAACAGTGTAAGATGATTTATAACATTCTAAACATAAGACATGCGTCATTTCTTTAATAACATTTCATGATATTTTATTATGTTTATAACATCATACTACACACCAAGAGACCCCTAATCCTACACAAAATATATACTTGTAGACTCTTTCCATCTTTCATGGCGTTTGAAGTAAATATATAGACCACTGTGGGCCTGGTGGGGAGTCGATATCAGATCCATCAAGAAGAAGAACAAGTTTCTTCGATGAGCTGATGACATAATGTTCACCATATCAAATTGATTGCTAGATGCATACCATGTCTCTATGCTCGAGTCATAAGGATGCAGTAAACATTGGAAGATTTTGCATATTAAGAACACTCTTGCTAGTTATCAAATCTGACTCACAAAATTCTGATATCTGTAGAATCAACCATGGAAGATATATATCCAATTTAATTAAACATCAAGCCAGATTATATATAATACACTATGGGGCGTTCTAATTATTCTTAACACGAGGGGACAAATGAGAAACTTACCACAATTCCATTTTTTAAATAATGTAAAGTATCATTTTTAAAATTATAGCAATTAGAGTTTATAAAAATATTTTTTATTTTAAAATCACTTATTTTCAATCTCTGATTAATTATGATTTGCCGTGGTTTTAGGTTGTGACCCTAAAGATGCTTACTTAATTACTCCTCAGCTGTGACCTATTAGTGAATTAATACATATGCTTTTCTACTGTTCACGGGTAACCTCATCGTGGGCATGGGATGATTTTTAATTAATGACGGTAGTTAGTTTAATATCCATCCTCAGCGATGATTTTTTTTGGCCAGAAGTTAGTCGTTGAACTAGATTCACCGACCGAATAATCTCAGTCACTACGCCATTGCTAATTAGAGACAGGTTAATGATGAAAAAAAAACATTTATAAGCCGTCGTCGTTGATTATCTGTGGTTATATCATTGCTAATCCGTCGTATATTTGTTCTTTAAAATATCGTAGCCGTTGTTAATCGCGCGTTAATTCGTCACCCAATTTATTTATTTTTTAAAAAATATTAATTTCGTTGGCAACAAATTAACGAGAGTGATATCTGTAGCTTAATATTTTAATATTATTAATCTTGTCACTAATCTGTTATAAATCCGTTACTAAATCAATATTTTTACAAATTTAATTTAATTTTTTTTGATTTCATCGTTAAGCGGTCTCTAAGTTGGAATGTTCTTACAAAAAAATTCATGATTTGTATATTTTATTTAGTGATGGATATTTCGCCCGCTAATTTGTCGCTGCACAATTAGCGACGTATATAAATTGTTCCATCACTAAATCGTTCTTAAATTAAAATATCTTTACAACGAATTATAATTTTAATATTTGTAGCGACAAATATTTTTCTTGTAAATCCGTCGCTAATTTTCATTAATTACCGATGACATTATTTTCGTCACAAATATGTCCCACCATTTGAGATGAAAATTTTTATCCTAAATTCGTAGTAATTTTTAAATAAATTTAGTTTTTTGACATAGTAATTTCATTAAAAATTCATCACTAAAATCAGGGTTTTTCGACTCGGTGCGGGTTGTCCCGACCCGCACGACCCGACCCGACCCAGGCTGTGGGCGAGTCGCCTGAGTCGTGAGTCGTCATCGGATCGCTATATTATTTTAATATTATATTATATATATATATAATTTATATTTTTCTATTTTATTCTATTATTTTATATGTATTATATATATATAATCTTTTTTTAGAGTGAGACAGACCGGGACGGATCGAGACGGGACCGATCCGACTCAATCCAGGTCAATACCGGGTCGACTGAGTCGGCCGAGTCGATAAACCCTGATTAAAATCACACAAATTTTATAGTCATTACATATTGCGACATGATTTCTTTTGTCATTAATTCATCGTTATTTTACGGCACAATTTTTTACCAAAAAATATATATCGCTAATATATATATATATATATATATTTTGGGAGGGGGGAGGTAGCGAGTTTGGACTCCGGAAGGGGCCAAAGTGAATAGAAGCAAAGAGGATGGTAGGGCAACTTGGTTTGGGTGATCACCGGCGGAGGGATGGTGGACGGCGTCGGCAAATGGTGTGGTGTGGTCACCGAGAAAACCCAAACGAGAAGGGGGGGGGGGGCGCGGAATGACGTAAGCTGACGCGTCTCCACAGTGCACACGGCTGAAGGTCTTCTCCCTGTTTTAATGGATCAGTCACTGAACTAATGAATGGCCAGATCATTTGCCTTTTCTTCAGTGGCCGAAGAAGAAAAAGGCCATTTTGACCACTTAACATGCAATGATGGGCTCTTTTCTCTCCCTTTCTCCTTCTTTCTCATCACCCCTTCAGCACTCTCGACAGAGAGAGAGAAAAGAAGTAGGAGAAATTTTAACTAGAGTTCAGATCTTCTAAATATATCAGAGGATGTGACTCTAAATATATATATATATATATATATATATATATATATATATATATGAATGCTCTCATCAAGTTTCGGTTGTAAGTAGATTTGGGTTTGTTTATGATTAAAATTTAATTTATGTATTTACAATTCAAATATCAATAAGAGTAGAAGGCCAAGTACGTAGTTGGATATTATTTGCCATTTAACATGTTTTCTTGATCCACGGTTAATTATGTTATTACCGTCATTAGTTAAGGAGCCAAAATTTACATAATCGTAGATGTACAACTTAAGTGGGGCTGTATAATTAACTAAGAACATAATTATCATAATCTATTCCACATAACAGGTGGGATAATTAATTTATCCTTATATTCAACCACAAAAGTTGAGAAATTGGTGGGAAAGTAGCATAATTGGTTGAATATAATACCGAAAAACGAACTAATTAATTGAACGGGATGAATTTATTCTAATACCGAAAAAAGTAACATAATTTTAATTTAAAATGAACTTATTTCTTTTGCGCATATATTAAATCAAGATTAGGGAAGAATAAACGATGAACTAATATGGGCAGATCTAGCAATCTCCTTTTTCCTTTTTGTTTTGTGGCCACGGAATGCGTGCCACTTGGAAACCCATTTTTGACTTGACGATGAGCTCTTTATTAGTTTTTCTTCCCTTTCCTATCGTTGCTTGCTCTTGAAAATATATATCCGTTCTAATTATGATGTCGAGTGGATCCAAATGTAATTGATTTTGGAATGTCAAAGTTGATCTGATTTGTCAAAGTTAATCGATTAATTATTGTTATTATTATATATATAATGTTTAATTTGACAGTATTTACCTACAACTTTCAGTTATAGCAAAATTCGATGTAATTTTCCATCTACGGCCTGACTCCTGATTTGGAATGCTTAATTTCGCAAATAATCCACAATAATTAATGTTTGCGTAATTAGTTTTTTAATTAACCACATGTTCTATATATGATAAGAATGTGGGATCGATGTTCCCTTATCAGCCGCGCGCAGTGTGGTGGGACCACCGTGTCTCGATCAGCCGTCGAATTGATCTACTTAATAATTAGGGAGAAAACAAGGATGAAATGTGTAGAGCAAATTAAATGAAGTGGATATGATAAAATGTCCATTCAGTAGAGGACAGGCCAGGTTACCGGATTTGATCAACATGCGCACGTAAAACACCGGTCTTAATTTTTTTTTCTCATTATATGGACTCCGAACAGAGATGACATGAGGTTACATACATGCTATAATCATATATATATATATATGAGTAGAAGGCCTCGTACTTAAATGCCACGCCTCGTACTTAAATGCCACCGTTCAACTTATTCTCTTCTCATGCATGGATTTACCATAAACTCGGGATCGATTAGCCAAAGTTGACCTGCTCTCATGTGGACACACCCTTTCATGGAGCATAGCCACCATGGCCGCCACCGGGGTAACCCCCATAGCCACCTGCGCCACCACCAGCAGCGCCGCCACCGCCTCCTCCGCCATAGCCAGCACCACCCCCAGGGCCCCCACCCCCGCCGTATCCGCCAGCGCCGCCACCGGGGGCCCCACCACCACCATACCCACCAGCACCGCCACCGCCGTAGCCACCACCAGCAGCGCCGCCACCGCCGTAGCCACCACCATGTTCTCCACCGTATCCAGCACCACCACCAGCTCCACTGCCCCCGCCGGTGCCGTAACCACCTCCGTGCTCGCCGCCGGCACCGTACCCAGCGCCCCCGCCACCACCACTGCCACCGCCGCCACCGTACCCTCCACCGTGCTCTCCTCCGGCACCGTACCCGGCTCCACCACCCGAGCCTCCGCCGGTGCCGTAACCAGCACCGTGTTCTCCTCCTGCGCCATAGCCGGTGCCACCGCCGCTGCCACCACCTCCTCCGTGGCCGCCGCCGTGTTCACCACCTGCTCCGTACCCAGCACCCCCTCCGCTGCCTGCTCCGGTGCCATAGCCTGCGCCTCCTGGATAGCCGCCGCCGTGTTCTCCCCCGGCGCCATACCCAGCTCCACCACCACTCCCCCCACCAGCTCCACCACCATAGCCACCTCCGTGCTCTCCACCTGCGCCATAGCCACCGCCATGTTCTGCCCCGGCACCATACCCGGCACCTCCACCACTGCCGCCACCCCCGCCGTAGCCAGCTCCATGCTCACCTCCAGCGCCATAGCCAGCGCCTCCACCACTGCCGCTACCACTGCCACTGCCGTAGCCAGCACCATGCTCACCCCCGCCTCCATACCCACCATACTGCCCCCCGGCGCCATAGCCAGCACCACCCCCACTACCCCCACCGCCGCCAGCACCATAGCCATGGTCGCCTCCGGCACCATAGCCCGCTCCTCCACCACTACCGGCCCCGCTGCCATACCCGACGCCGTGCTGGCCCCCAGCGCCATAGCCAGCACCCCCACCGGTGCCGCCCCCGCCACCATATCCACCCCCATGATCTCCATATCCACCGTAGCCCCCGCCGTGCTCTCCTCCCGTTCCGTACCCAGCCCCAGCACCGCCGCCGCTGCCACCACCGTACCCACCTCCATGCTCTCCACCGGCTCCATACCCGGCGCCATCCCCGCTGCCCCCTCCACTACCATAGCCCACCCCATGTTCCCCGCCGTAACCTCCACCAGAAGGTCCTACCCCATACCCAGCACCCGAACCACCGCCACCGCCGCCTCCATACCCGCCAGCGGCGCCTGCCCCTCCACCTGCACCGTAGCCGCTGCCAACGCCGTGGCCAACGCCATAGGCGCCCTCCTCGAACCCCGAGAGGGATCTTGCGGCAGAGGCGACGCCCACGCACAACAGCACCACAAGTGCCGCACTAAGAGCTCTACTACTAGGCATCATGGTAGTACGTATAGTGGCTAAGGTGAGCAACCACAAGGGAAGTGGTGGAGAGGTGGAGGGAAGGGCAAGGGGTATTTATAGGGCGCGGTGTGGGGGGGGGGGGGGGGGAATTAGAGCTTTACAGGAGGGTGCAGTTGGGAGCTCGGGAGTGGTTGGGTTGGGAGAGGGGGGAGGGGGGCGAGGGGGCACATGGATTGGGGAAGACTGTGGCTGTGGCCCCCCCTTTTCCCCCCTCCATGCCCACACACCATGTCGTCCTCTTAGCTTCTGCGCATTGGCTGGCCTGCACATTCCCATCGGCCATCGTTACACATCGTTTTCCCATGACCGGAGCTTTATATCATCTCCGTCTTTACGGATACGCGGGATCGAAGGGGTCATGAACAATGCCCGCCAGGATGGGCAACAGAACTCCATGTGATCAGTGATGCGCGATGGAATCATCCTCGCGCATGGGGATGCTGTGTAGATGGAAGTTTTGAAGAGAACTCATGAACAGGAGAGTGAGAAAGGTGGCAGCTAGTATGAATTCGAAGAAAGTACTAATTAATGTGAACTAAACTAAACTATATATCAAGGGATCTAGCTAGAGAACCTTCTGTCCGTAGATACGTATGTAGGAATACTACGTAGCATGTTATGAAGCTTGCTAGATACCGGCTTTCCTATGCATGCGGTCACGGGATCGGGTTCATCTCAATTAGCACTCTTTAACGCCCACAGGTTTAGAGGCTTCTCCGCAATCAGAGAGGAGTTCGTGTCTTTTGATATCGTACTGATAGAATTGGAAGCAGCCGACACTCTCTGTAGGAGATCCGCACAATGTGAAAGCTAATGCCTTTGCTTCTTCAGAAGGCCATTGTCAAGCAGCGGAGAGTTCTTGGTTCATCAAATCCTTTGTTTAAAACATTAGCTAATTACATGCACTCTGCAACTCAATTGTTTGGTGGTAGAGATGGACTCGATCCTGTGAGGAGTTTCACTCCTTGGGCTTACTCACCTACCATTGTTAACTATAAAGCATGGAGATTCTAGTACAGCAAATTCAAACACGTTTGAATCAAATTGGTGCACCGTGGTCGGCTAATTGATCTTTGTTATAATATGACATAATGGTGAGGAGATTAGGTCGTGTGTTTTCACGGTTCAGGGCGTCTGTTGGTGAAACTATCATTTTGATCACGTACGTACCGTCAACATGAAAATCGTATGGTAGATGAGTATGTACATTGAAATAATTTTGATATCACGCTTGCAGCCTGCTCCCTCTATTGGTAACCCTATTTTAACTCTTTTACGTACCGTACTCAAATTTGCAACTCTAGTGGAGGTTAAAAGTTCCCAAGAATGGGATTCCATTCTGAGATAAATGTTAAACCATGCATGAAAGCCCATTGTTATGTATACCGTCTGGCTCAAAGTGCCTAACCCACTTCTGTCCATCTTAAAGATCTAATTTGGCAAATGAATGATAACTTGTTTGGTGTAATTGACTTACAGCTGGTTCCCTTTAAAAAAATAGACGTCTCAAGTGATCTCCATTTAACAAATTGTCGAAATATATATATGCACCACTTCTCAATCTCAAAATCTTTAATTAGAGCCCTAGTATGGTCTGCACTGTTGATACATTCAACATGATCCAAAGCTTTATTCTTTTAGTCACTTGGTTTAGCAAGTTTGAGTATATCTTTTTCACCCTCAAATCTTTAATTCTTTTTGTTCCATCATATTTAAGCGGATCAATGAGATAGGGATGTGCAAGTGACATTCATGATGTGCAGTAAGTATCACTCATTCTTGAAAATCATTTAATCAGGCTCTACTAACTATTTTTCTAGTGATGTTTGTAGTTTTATATTTTTTCGAAGTTTGATAAACGCCAATATCATGGGTTTTTTCTTTAAAATGTGAAGTATTTCCTCCGTGCAACTCATTCTTAGTTAATAGCCTTTTGAATTTCATTACCTTTCCACCAAGTTTCCTTTCTTGAAACTTTACATTCACCTAAGATGTCTTTAGTTAGCTACTCCTTTTGGGCCAATTTGATAACGGTCATAATACGTCGAATAGCCTACCTCAACGTAGAGTATTTAACCCTTTCAAGTCGAATCCGTATGTGACCTTGTTCTACCAAAAGAATCCCATTTTGATTTGTTCGACTGATTAACGCCGTGATTGTCAAACCCGCTCTTCACAAAAAATAACAGGCGAACACCCGCTCCATGACTGACGTAACCGGCGAATGCACCATCCGGGTTCGGCGCTTTCGTTTATCAAACAAGACAGTTATGATCTCATGTTTATGTCTCTTTGAACACATTTCGTCTTCCAAAATATATGTATTTTAAATTTACTAAATTTCCCTTCCAAATTTCCCCATTTAATCTTAGGACAACTAGATACTACACCCTTCCTCTTCCACATTCGGTTGTAAACGTCCACTACAAGCCTTTCTACATTGAGGGTCTAAACTCTCTCAATGTGCGCACAACGAATGATCAACCTTTCGAATGCAAAAATAGATTATTTGACTCTTACATGGTCCACTTTTGTAAGTTAAAAAGTATTCATCATAGGCAAGAACAAATTAAGCCAAGAATATGTAGCATCATCCACACCATTAATTTCTCTCTCTATAGCCAACTTAATTAAGCCGCCGTAAAACCCTCTCGTGACCTCTATTATATATATATCCTTGCCTACATGACCATTCAGGTTCGATCCCTCTGACAAAAAATCTTTGGCCCCCATCCAAAGTTTCTCAAAATTCCCAAAATCTCTCGTCCCCAGAGTTGAATCTGCCCCTGCTATTGGTCACTAGTCAGTGGAGCTGATGCCAGCGAGTCTTGCTGGCATCAACTCCATGATTTTATTAGTAAACAATGGGGTCCCAGTGAGACCCTCCTACATAGAAGGGTTCATGTGTTACTCCATCGAGACAAAAATACACAGCAAAATCTCTAAGCAACCTGCAAATTGTTTCAATAGAGGAGTTGTATAACACTTACAAAATCAATGGTGTATTGGCCGGCTTAATTAGTTGGCAGTTTTTAGTAAAGAAATGGGCTATATATATATATATATATTTCGACATGATTGAAGACTTGGGAATTCAGTGTTTTCAGATACTGAGAGGGTCGGATTCTTGTAATTAAGTAAGGTATATTCTGGAATTTCCATCCGACCATGCACTGGCTAGATCATGTCCTTCAATACCTCCTCATCGATCATTCTCTATTAACCAAGGTCTACAAAACCCTTAAACCAAGGAATATTCCTATTGATTTCCCTAAACAGTGCATGATATGGACGTATTAATTCTTACAGTCTCTGGGTCTTCTTCTCGACTGTTCTAACAGCAGCCATTAATTTAATCCCCCCAACGTATTTTTTCCTTTATGTTACGTACATCACAGTCTCCTTAAGCAAGGAAACAGGAAAATTAATTAGGAATGCGGTCCTCAGAAACTTGCTCTAGCGTACTGCACCTCAGCTGTTCGAACAAATTAAGTGGCAGGCATTTGAATGGGACTCACACAGCTCTAAGAAACCGGGATTTCATAGGCATATATGCCTAGGCTATAGATCCTCTTCCACTGAAGCAAGTGTGCTTTGCTTCCGCGTCGGGAATTTGGAAGCGCGGGTTGCTGTTGCTGTTCGTCTTTCTGGTGGTGGTTGTGGTGGTAGTAGCTAGCTAGTGGAGAAGAAGGTGATAAAAAAAGGTTTCTCAAAGCCAGCGCCATCGATCGGGAATTTGGGCTACATAAGATTCTCTCCCCGCCTCGCGTGCACTGGGCACATGCGTGGTAGCTAGAGCATTAGAAAAAGCAGCGCCAACCCTTGTACCTTTCATTTTTCCCTTTTTCTTTTTTAATGTGTTCTCTCTTTTCCTTGTCTCTAGCTAGCTTCTGATCCTTTCACACTGCCTATATATTTATACAGATGTTGATCTAAATACGATCTTCATTATTTTCGAACAGTACAGATCGTGGAGGCATCACATCAAGACAATTCAGTGACAAAAAAAGGCGGAGGGAAACCCAGTTGGGATTCTTCATGGTTATTATGAAAGCACCCACAAATGTGTTTCTTCATGTTAATTCGTTGGCGCTATATATACATCATCTTGATGTAATAATTAAGATGTTAATTAGCACGGATATATACGCCTTTGGTGAGAAGGGAAGAAAAGGGGGTTGCGAAGAATATTGGAGAGATGGCTTTTGCCGCACGTACAATAATTGCGAAGGCTGTGATCATTTGAACGCATGAGTGTAGGCTACTCAACGTTGTTTCGGCCAATTAGGCCTTCTTCTATCTGCATGATTGTTTAGGCCTGAGATTCTCCTCGCTGAAATGCGCGCCTAATACTGCAAACACTGTCCCAACTACTTCGAAACCTTGTTAGATTCACGCCACCACTTGAACACTCCACACTCGTTGTATATATATAATTTCGGAGTAGTCCTGGTGCGTTTAATTTTGATTGAGGAACAAGTACTATAAACTGGTTGTGGTTGGTGGTCTACGTACAGATCTGGCTGAGTTTACGTGGGGGAGCAGGAAGCAGATCAAGATATCGCAACGGAGAGACTACGCCCAAGATGAAAGGTTTGCATGCAGTCCCGAAATAGAAAACTGGAATTCTTTCCTTCCTGCAAAGAAGAATTCCATGACATCCAGTGAACCAATTAACCGGCACTCTAGAACGAATAGAGCAGTGAAATCCATGACATCCAGTGAAGAGCATTGCATGCATCTACAACGTTTGAGTCCGACGCTAATTATTAATATATAGAAAACAAGATCATAAACTAACCCCAATAACAACACCCATTTTAATTTCCTCCTTGAGAAACGACGTATATACGCATTGACAAGGAGGTAGAAAGTGTTAGGGATAGAACCCCGGAGTACTCAGATGAGGAGGACAAACAGCAGAGGAGGAAGAGGAAGAGAAACCAATCGCACAAGAACACACATGGATTTTTTCGTGGTTCGGAGGCAAGAGCCTTCCTACGTCCACGGCCGCAGCAGGATTCCACTAGATAATCACAGACGCCTTTCTCAGCTTACAATACAAAGAGACAGCCCGCCCTTTTATACTAGGAGATTAGGGCGTCGTTAGTCAGGACATTAAGGACAATAATACCCCTGATAAACAGAAACCCTCTTTCGAGATACATCAGACACGCATGCTCGCCTGTCCCCCCAGATGCTCTCCTGGGACCGAGCATGCCCTCCAGCGACTGCAGATGCTCCCCTGGTATGAGACCATATCAATGCATTTGCCAAGACTGCGTCGACGCATCGCCAGATAAGGTCGACGCATCCAACCCGGACAGCAATGCTCCCCTGACGCCAGTGATGCTCACCAGAGGCCATAGATGTTCCCCTGATACTCCATATGCTCCCGTGCGAGAACGCACAATGACATGCTCTCCTGGCATGCTCTCCTGGCACAGTGGATGCTTCCCTGGAGCAGCGAATGCTCCCCTGGAGATGTGATATGCTCGCCATGCTCCCCTGAGCTGAGGATGCTCCCCTAGAGCAGTGGATGCTCCCCTGGGGCAGCGATTGCTCCCCTAGAGATGGCATAAGCTCGCCATGCTTCCCTGATGATGTGAATGCTCCCCTGGAGCAGTGGATGCGCTCCTGAGACAGAGTGTGATCCCGTGCAGATGCGCATGAGTTCTGACTCCACACTCTAACAATCTCCCACTTGGAGTCTGAACTCCAAACAAAGCAAACATCTCAATGTATTAACCCTGCTTAATGTAACTGTAGAAATAAACTGCTACGGCACCCCTCCATCAATCATCCATGGAGGCCAACTGAGGACTTGCACAGCCTCAGTTTCTCTGTGGTTACCACCTTGGTGAACATGTCTGCTGGGTTCTCTGCACCAAGTATTTTCTCCAGCAGCAAAACATCATCTTCAAGCAAACCACGAATGAAGTGATATTTCAGTTGTATGTGCTTAGTCCTTGCATGAAAGACTGGGTTCTTGGCAAGGTGAATTACACTTTGACTGTCACAAAACAACACACTATTGCTTTGTTCCTTGCCCAACTCCTTCAGAAAATTTTTCAGCCATACCATCTCTTTGCTAGCTTCAGAGATAGCTACATACTCTGCTTCTGTTGTTGAGAGAGCAACAACCTTCTGAAGTTTTGAAACCCAACTTACTGCAGTGCCACCCAAGGTATAAACATATCCAGTGGTACTTCTTCTGGTGTCCAGATCACCACCAAGATCTGAATCAACAAAACCTTGTAAGATAACATCACTTTTCTTGAAACAAAGTGACTTACCTGAGGTGCCTTTTAGGTATCTCAGAATCCATTTCACTGCCTCCCAGTGTTGCTTGCCCGGATCTGCCATATGTCTGCACACAACTCCCACTGCATGTGCTATATCCGGCCTGGTACAAATCATGGCATACATCAGACTTCCTACAGCTGATACATAAGGAATTTTCTTCATGGACTCATGCTCTTCAGCAGACTTTGGTGACTGCTCTTTAGACAGCTTGAAGTGACTTGCCAAAGGAGTGCTAACAAGTTTTGCATCCTGCATGTTGAATCTGCCCAACACCTTCTGGATGTAACCTTCTTGAGATAGCTTCACAGTGCCAGCTGTTCTATCTCTCACAATTCTCATCCCAAGAATTTACTTTGCTGCTCCTAAGTCCTTCATAGCAAATTCCTTTGATAATTCTATTTTCAGATTGTTAATCTCTGTCCTACTTGATCCTGCTATAAGCATATCATCCACGTACAATAACAATATGATACAACAATTATCAAACTTCTTAAGATAACAACAATGGTCCATATTGCACCTAATGAAACCATTGTTACATATGAATCCATCAAACTTCTTGTACCATTGTCTGGGGGCTTGTTTCAGACCATACAGGCTTTTCTTGAGCTTGCACACAAGGTTTTCTTTGCTTGGGACTGAAAACCCTTCTGGTTGCAACATGTAGATGTCTTCCTCCAAATCACCATGGAGAAAAGCTGTCTTCACATCTAGTTGCTCTAACTGTAAGTTCTCAGCAACAACAATGCTCAACACCAATCTAATAGTGGTTAGTTTCACAACTGGAGAAAAGATCTCAGTGTAGTCTATACCTTCCTTCTGCTGGAAGCCCTTCACTACCAACCTTGTCTTGTACCTCTTACTGCCATCAGGTTCATCTTTGACTCTGTAAACCCACTTGTTATGCAATGCCTTCTTGTTCTTAGGGAGTTTAGTTAGCTCCCAAGTCTGATTCTTTTGCAATGAGTTCATCTCATCTTCCATGGCTAACTCCCACTTAACAGAATCTGTAACATGCATTGCTTCATCATAACACTCGGGTTCACCTTCGTCAGTCAACAGTAGGTAATGCAAAGATGGAGAATACCTTTGTGTAGGCCTAGGTATTCTTACAGATCTTCTCAGTTGTACCGGTGTACAAGGTTGTGCTTCTATTTCAGATACATCCTGTATCTTAGCATTCACATCATCTTGTGAAATTTCTTCTAGCTCAACCTGTCCACCATTCTCATCTTGTTTCCCTGCACTGTCAGATTCTACAACAGCCCTGTCTTTGTACAAGACATTTTCATTGAATATAACATTTTACCTTCTGAGAATTTTTCGATTTTCATCATCCCAAAATCGATATCCAAACTCATCAGAACTATATCCAATGAAAAAACACTTTATAGACTTAGCATCTAGCTTATCCCTGTCATTAGAATCTACATGCACATATGAAACACAACCAAAGACTCTCAAGTGTGAAAGATTTGCCTCTTTCTCTGTCCAGGCCTCCTCTGGAATTTCACCATCCAAAGGGACAGATGGTCCTCGGTTTATCAAGAAAGCTGCTGTGTTAATTACATATGCCCAAAATATTTTAGGCAGTCCAGCATGTATCCTCATGCTCCTAGCCCGTTCATTCAAGGTTCTATTCATGCGCTCGGCAACTCCATTCTGCTGTGGTGTTCTTGGAACAGTCCTTTTCATTCTAATACCACTAGCTGTACAAAAGTCTTTGAATTCCTTGTTGTCATACTCTCCACCATTGTCTGATCTCAGACACTTCACCTTCAAACCTGTCTCATTCTCTACAAGGGTCTTCCAATTTTTGAAAGTGACAAATACATCAGATTTTCTTTTCAAAAAATAAACTCATACCTTGCGAGTAGAGTCATCAATGAAAGTGACATAGTAGAGTGAGCCTCCAAGAGATGGTACTGGTGAAGGACCCCATACATCTGTATGTACAAGCTCTAGCTTCTGTGTCTTCAAAGTTCTTACAGTCTTTGAGAATGTAACCTTCTTTTGCTTCCCAAAAATACAGTCTTCGCAAAGACTAACTTCCACAGATTTCAAGCCAGACAATTTTCCTTTTGACAGCAGTACCTTCATCCCTTTCTCACTCATGTGACCAAGCCTACAGTGCCATATATTGGAGTCAACTCCTGAATTTACCACTGCCACTATATCTTTGTTGTTGCTAGTCATGTAGAGAGTACACATCTTGTTGTCTCGTGCTATAATCATAGCACCTTTGGTGATCTTCCAAGATCCACCCACAAAGGTTGTGACATAACCTTCATCATCAAGCTGTCCAACAGATATCAAGTTCCTCTTCAAGTCAGGTACATGCCTTACATTCTTTAACTTCCACAAAGTGCCATTTGTGGTCCTTACATTGACATCACCCTTCCCCACAATATCTAAAGGCTCATCATCAGCAAGATAAACCTTCCCAAAGTTTCCAGCAACATAATTTTGCATACTTTCTTTATGTGAGGTAGAGTGAAATGACGCACCTGAGTCAAGAATCCATGACTCTAAAGGAGTGTCAACACAAAGAACTAAAGCATCTTGAACTTGCTCTGCTGCAGCTGCATTGGCGGACTCTTCATTGTGATTTTTCTTCTTTGGAGCCTTGCAATCTTTCTTTAAGTGCCCCTTTTTACCACAATTCCAGCACCCATCACCACCAAAACTTTGATTGACCTTTCTTCTTGGACCTAGATCTGCTCCTATCTTGACCCCGCTGTTTTGTTCTTCCCCTGCTCTCTGTATTCAAGGCAGAACCTGAGACTTCACCTGATTCCCTTCTGCGAATATCTTCGCTAAGAATCAAGTCTCGAACCTCATTAAGCTTCAACTTGCTTGAACCGGAAGAACTACTCACAGCCGTCACAGTTGCACCCCAACTTTCAGGTAAGGAGGATAAAATAATCAAGGCCCTAACCTCATCATCAAAGTTTATTTCTACAGAACTCAACTGAGTTGTAATAACATTGAATTCATTGATGTGGTCTGTAACAGAAGCACCTTCGGCCATCTTCAGATTAAATAAACGACGCATCAAATATACCTTGTTTGAAGCTGAGGGCTTTTCATACATATTTGATAGCGCCTTCATCAATCCTGCCGTGGTCTTCTCGTTCACGATGTTGAAGGCGACGTTTCTGGCCAACGTCAAGCGAACAACTCCGAGTGCTTGTCTGTCTAGTAGATCCCAATCTTCCTTCTTCATCCCTTCCGGCATCGTTCCAAGAAGCGGCTCATGCAGCTTCTTCTGATACAGGTAGTCTTCGATTTGCATCTTCCAGAAACCGAAGTCCTTGCCATCAAACTTGTCGATCCTCACCTTTCCTTCATCTGCCGCCATTGCTCCCACTATTCCCTCGAATCAGAACAAGGCTCTGATACCAATTGTTAGGGATAGAACCCCGGAGTACTCAGATGAGGAGGACAAACAACAGAGGAGGAAGAGGAAGAGAAACCAATCGCACAAGAACACACAGGGATTTTTTCGTGGTTCGGAGGCAAGAGCCTTCCTACGTCCACGGCCGCAGCAGGATTCCACTAGATAATCACAGACGCCTTTCTCAGCTTACAATACAAAGAGACAGCCCGCCCTTTTATACTAGGAGATTAGGGCGTCGTTAGTCAGGGCATTAAGGACAATAATACCCCTGATAAACAGAAACCCTCTTTCGAGATACATCAGACACGCATGCTCGCCTGTCCCCCCAGATGCTCTCCTGGGACCGAGCATGCCCTCCAGCGACTGCAGATGCTCCCCTGGTATGAGACCATATCAATGCATTTGCCAAGACTGCGTCGACGCATCGCCAGACAAGGTCGACGCATCCAACCCGGACAGCAATGCTCCCCCGACGCCAGTGATGCTCACCAGAGGCCATAGATGCTCCCCTGATACTCCATATGCTCCCGTGCGAGAACGCACAATGACATGCTCTCCTGGCATGCTCTCCTGGCACAGTGGATGCTTCCCTGGAGCAGCGAATGCTCCCCTAGAGATGCGATATGCTCGCCATGCCCCCCTGAGCTGAGGATGCTCCCCTAGAGCAGTGGATGCTCCCCTGGGGCAGCGATTGCTCCCCTGGAGATGGCATAAGCTCGCCATGCTTCCCTGATGCTGTGAATGCTCCCCTGGAGCAGTGGATGCGCTCCTGAGACAGAGTGTGATCCCGTGCAGATGCGCATGAGTTCTGACTCCACACTCTAACAGAAAGAGCTGTACATAGAGATCACTATCGTGCAAGCAATGGCTGGAGCGGAATATTGGAACAGCTCGACTGACTCGGCGCCATCAATCGGGCTTTTGCTCTCTTGTAAGGAGAAAATGTGGACACACAAAAAAGAACACCGGCTGATGTCTAAGCGTGCGCCTTTGATGTCATTTGCAATCGAGAGAATGTGCCAGACAGCGTATGCGCAACATTAATGGCAAGCAAGAGGGAGGGCATGCAATGGGTACATCTCAGGGGCCGGGGCCACGCACCCCCATTTGGGTGGAAATATTTTTGATCCCGCTACTCGTCTCCCATAGCTAGCTAGCTACCCTAATTATCTCATATATATATATATATATATATATATATATATATATATATATATATATATATTATAATTTAACATCTTATGATGAGTAAATTAATTTAAATTCTATCACGTGACCTATGACAAATACAAAGTGCACGACCCAATTACATGTTAGAATAATCTCGTATCGAAAATACGTTAAAAGAAGATGTGCTTATATGAAGCCTAAGCCCGGATCATAACATAACTCTGATACAATATTGTTGAAGGTATATATTAAGTTGGATTATCCAACTCAAAATTTTTGAAAGGTATTGAGTGGAAAGGGTTCTACTCTCTTAAATATCTTATCATTTTATCCTTTTTAAATACAAAACTATTCTAACAAATTAAAATCATATTACAAATTCTGAAAGGTCTAGAGGGTACGTTTACGGTGGTTCTATTTATCTGAGGCTAGCTATGTACATATATTAGATATATATATGTTAATTGCTTGCTGCATGTATTTTCAAGGATGTATATATCTTTTTGTTAATTGTCTCCATATTAGATATAATGAGTGGCCTATTTTTTCTTCCCTCTTTGAGTGTTAATCAATCTCTCATGAAGCGAACTTCTCATCGATGCCCCTGTACAGAGAACTGCATTACATGAGGTGCGGGCTGCACTGCTTGCATTCACGCTTGGTGCATGAGGAGGCTGCGCCTACCTAGGGTTCACCAAAATATGCTTCGGAAGACGTTGAGTGTGAGAGCTGGCTTGCTTCACATCCCACTTGGGTTGCCTCATCATTATGTGCGTGTGTGTGTGTGTATGTGTGTGTGTGTTGCTTTGCCATGAAGAAGAAAGTAAGCGGACTCAGCTTAACCCGAGTGTGAGCGTCATTCGTGCCGGTGCACCCCTCGCTGTCCCTGCAGTAGGCGAGGCTGCCTGCTATTTTACTACTTCTATGTGCTTGTTGGTTTGGACTCTGTTTTTGGTGTTTTTAATTTGCTGGTTCGAGCATATTGTACTTGGACTACGTCTCATGAAACACATGCGGTACAACAACAAGTGAAACTCTTGATAAATAGAGAGATATATTGTCCACTGAACTACGTACGTAGTCCAACTTGCATGAGCACCGAGAATAAAGTCCAAACAAACAAGCAAACAAACAGATACGTTCGGGAGCAGTGAAATAGCTGGGATATATGCAGCGGCTGGCTGAAACAACGTCGGGGGCGCACCAGCACAAACTGGCATGCACGCACTCAGTCAGCTTAATTATTTTGCTGCTGCTGCTTCTTATTCTTATTCACGACAAAGCATTAACGCACCCACAAACACGTACGACGATAGAAGTGGAAGCCCATGCAAGTGTTAGCAGCTCGATCAGCAAACTCCGATGCAGACGGTGAGGAGGCAGACGCAGCTTCCGCAGCAAGGGAGAAGGAGGCAGCTCCCAGCGAGTGGAGCGCACTTTGCTGTGTGCATGGCAACGATCGAATTTAATTCAAGTACGTACGTAGTCCAAAAAAACAAAAAGGGGGAAATAAACCCTCCAATATTATCTGAACACACACATCAACTATATATATATATTCTAATATATCTGAGCACAAATTAATAACAAAAAGCTCATATATATCCTAGTTAGAAATGTACGTACGAAGTAATTAATGTAATTACCCTGCCGTATACGTACGTACGTCGAGCTTATAGCATCATTAATTTCTCGACCAAATTAATTAATTACTCTTACTGTGAGAAGAAATTCAATGCTGCGGGCCGTCGGTCATCAATTTAATTAAGATGACTAACTATTAATGTAATCGGTGTAAATAAAAAAAAGATGTATTTCCAAGAGAATCTACATACATACATATAATGTGTATCATGGATATCGATCATAATTAATGAAGAAAGCTTTAATTTTTTTTCCATGGCTGCTTATTATTATTTGTAAGTTACAGGATGAAGCAATAAGGAGCAGCACGTAATACGTACGTACCATTGGCTGCAGCTAAGTGATCATTGGGCATGCCGTCGAGGCCGTCGGACTTGAGCAGGATGGAGGCGGAGAGGCCACGCCCGGCATGACTGCCGAGGGGAGACGTTGCCAGCAAGGTGGCGATAACAAGCAATGCTATCATCGTTGCCTTGCTCGCCATCTCTCTCCCTCTCTCTCTGTCTCTCGCGCGGCCTCTCCCTGTCTCTATGCAACACACTGGGAATTAATTAAAGTGGGTGTTGATCAGGTGGCTTGCTTGTTCGAGTGTTTGGCCAGCAAGGAGGTCTTTATATAGACCCCAATTACACTGGGGAATTGAAATTAAGCTGTTGGGAAGCTGATCGATCGAGCCCAGTGAGTGGTTAAGGTACGATGTATAGCTCAATCATTAATTAGAGGGAAGCGCGCGTTGAATGTTAGAATCCAACTAACAGATCAGAGCTGGTAACATGCGCGCACCATATTGGAGAGCATGCAGCTGGGTGAGATCGAGAGTGAGTACTCCCGTCCACGTGGACACCTAAACACCCACTTAATCGATCCCCAGTACTGTCACTGGGGAGAGACCACATGATCGAGTACTCTTCTCTCTTAGAAACTGCATGCATCGAGTTCACCTGTGGTTCAATTCTACAGGCGACATCTTGTTACATTTGCCTTTGTTTCCATGTTTAATTATAGCCGTTGATGAGATTAATTTTGGCGTGGGTTGTCCATGTCTCTTACGAATGGTCAAGTTGCATGCATGGAAACCGGCAAGATGTACTTACAGCATGTTAACATGCCCCAAGTGGACGAGCCATGCATGATATAGCTATATATATATATATATATATATATATATATATATATATATATATATATATATATATATATATATATATATATAGTGCTCGACTGGCTCGGTTTTAAGAAATGTTACTGCACTACGTGAATGGTACAAGAGTTCTTGCCATATATATATGCATGCTTTCTTGATTGGTCTAAGGGATCGCGTGGGGTTTATACATTCACTACTTACTTTAATTAATTATCTTTACAAAAATAATATTTTGTTCTCAAATATTCTCTCCACTCTCTTTGAATATCAGACAAAAGCTCTTAGTATATATACCACTCGTGTGATACCTTAGCATTCCTCCTCCTCAGTTGGCACTCGGAGGAGGGGAAGGAGGGGTGGTTGCCAAGGTAGATGGCGGATGAATTGGCGCAAAAGCCGTTTGGTGTGCCTATTGGCAAAAAATATTCTACTGGTAAAAAAAACTATCAGTGCTCTATTATGCTAGACTACGTCTCCACCCCTCCCACGGCGCCACCCACTTAAGTAATGCTGCACCATACCTCAAGTGGTGTGTACAACAGGTCATTGACGCTGTTAACCCCACACAGCCATTGCCGATCTACGAATCGTACACTCCACTTGTAGGATTCGACTCATCAGCTTTGATCTAGCTCACCGTGAATCTTATAAATGACTCCCTGTTTCTTTAATTTCGAGTACATTGTTTCTTCGTACTTGTTGAAATCTACAAAATCACTGTGTTGAGATATATAGGTCCAGAGTCATAAGCACATGAATCACAACTCATTTAATCAATACGGGACTATTGTCCAGGAGACTATGTCCAAATATTTCAACACTCCCTCTCACAGTCAAAATGGGCCATGGACATTAATTAAGTGGAGGTGGCAAGATAAGAAATATATAGAGTTGGGTCAAAACTATACTCTGATACCATGTTGAATCTACAAAACTGCAGTGTTGAGATACACAGGTCTAGCGTCGTAAGCACATGAACCACAACTCATTTAATCAATACGGGACTATTGCCCAGGAGACTATCACTACAAGAAAAAGTGGCTATAGCGACCGAATTAGCGACCGATTAAATCGGTCGCTATTCGGTCCCAAATAGAGACCAATTCGGAGACCGAAATAATCGGTCGCATAACCGAGACCGTTTCAGCGACCGCATGTATATCGGTCGCTAATCGGTCGCTATTATTGCGACCGAATTAACTTCGGTCTCCAGTCGGTCGCTGATGCCGTTATACTTCCTACTACGACCCCCGCCCGCCCGAGCCCTCCCGCCCGAGCCCCCCCCCTCCCGCCCGAGCCCCCCCTCCCGAGCCCCCTTCCCCTGCGGCCCCCTCTCCGCCCTAGCCCCCCTCCCCGCTCCCGCCCGAGCCCCCTCCGCCGGAGCCCCCCCTCCGCCCGAGCCCTCCCGCCCGAGCCCCCCTCCTCCGCCGGAGCCCCCCTCCCCGTGCTGCCTCCCGCCCGAGCCCCCCTCCGCCGGAGCCCGTCGCCGCGCCGCTCGCGTCGAGTCGCCGTCGCCGCTCGCCCTGCCGTCGTCGCCCTCCGCAGGTACCTCTCTCTCTCTCTCTCTCTCTCTCTCTCTCTCTCTCTCTCTCTCTCCCTTCCCCCTCCGTCACCGGCCTGCTCCCCTCCCCCGCCGGCCTACTCCCCTCCCCCCTGCGGCCCCGTCGCCGGCTTGCTCCCCTCCCCTCCCCCCTGCGGCCTGCGCCCCCGTCCCCCTCAGATCTCCTTCCCATCCCCATGCCCCTCCCCCTCCGGCCTGACCCCTCTGATCCCCCTCCCCTTCCCGTCCCACTCCGCCTCCCCCTCTGCCTCCGACGGTCTCCTCCCTTCCTCCCCTTCCCGTGTCCCCCTCTGCCTCCCCCTCCCCTTCCCGTCCCCCTCCACCTCTGGAAACCCCCCACCAACTCCCCTTTGTGCTGCACCACCGGAATCGGAGATTTGTGGCACCAATTGCCATTATGTATTGCCTCGGAATATTCCTTAACATACAAAGGAACCTACTTCGGTACTTCCAGGTCCAAAGGAACACCATTATTTGGTTTGCATAGTATTTTCTGGATCAATTCCATCATTATTTTGTCCAAGTGGATAACACATATGGGCTTTAAATCCTGCTTTGGTTCTATCATTATCAATTACCATTTATTGTATGACACATAACAGAGATAAGACAGACTGCTTACTTTGAAATTCGCTAGCAGATGGAAAAGACTGAAATTACCTTATTATTATATCATGTGCATCTAGATAATAGAACCTCTGCCATAGTCTTTCATTTTTCTGAAAATGAATGTTTATTTTTGTTATTTTTTAAACAGAGATCAAGAATTGCTTGTTATTCATGGGTGATCTGAGTGTTTTCTTAAAAATTAGATATTAATTTCCCAGTTTTTTTTAAACTTCAGCTGATGACGATTGTTCTTGGTAATATTTCATAAGTTTTCAAAAGTTTGAACCTGCTTCTATTGGTTTGTAGGTTACCCCTCGTGTTTAAGGCTTGACTGTTTAACCTAAATGTCACCAAGAAAGTTAGTTCTTCAATGGCATTTTTAGCCCAGACACAAGTTTCAACTTGCAATTCTACTTTCTCATTATTATGGTTGGTCATGAGATCGGCTAGCCATTTTATAACAGTAATTATAGCAACATCATTATGATGCTTTTCTTGTCATTGTTCAGGAGGCCTAAATGTGGAAGGGGAGGCAGATAGCTGGGATTTTGGTGTAGGTATGTGTAAATTCTTGCCATCTTTTATGTTAAGTTCTTCCATTATTTCAGGCAAAAATGGAATGTACTCTGTCCCTCCTTAATAGGTTCCTTATAAAGATTAAATTTGCTATGGTTTAGATGGCGGATTTCCTGTTACCATGTTTCAAACTGTTGGAGCATAAAACTGTAGGTTAGATGGCCAAATAAGTAAGAATGGGATTGTGCTGTGAGCCTTCGCACGCCTAAATTCATGGAGGTCAAAAGTGTGATATTAAAAAAAAGTTAATAGAGAAAGAAAATAAAAAATAATGTACATTCTTCAGACGGTGTGTGTGGACTAGGGGATATGCCTAGTGTGTACGCTCGTGTTGGGTGCGATTCCCACGTGCGGGGATCGCGCCCAACACACGCGAGATCCCCCCCCACCCCGGATTGCGCGAGGCCAACCTCTCTTGCCACTTTGTCTTCCTCTCATCCAGCCATTCATTTAACTTCTTACGGTCATTTTTTTTTGAAAGTGGTTGGTATCGTGAAATTGTATTAAATCAAAAAAGGAGGGATGTACAAGTATGATCAAAATGTTCCCCAAAAATCCCTTGACAAAATCCACACCAAGATGATGTGGCACCCACTCCCCCTTAACAAAACAAAAAAGGAGGAACTGCGTGAGTGTACTTTACATAGAACCGAAGCCCACTCACTTTTTTCAAAATAAAAGAAACAATCTTCTTTGGAGCTTTAGCTTCCCTCCTAAAGACTTTATCGTTTCTTTCTCCCCATAAGGACCAAAGACTCTATAAAGATGATGTTGGAGCTTTGAAACAATCTTCTTTGGAGCAGATGCTTGTGTCTGTATTCACAACTTCATCATAACTTCATAAGGCAGCAAAAATGTTTCAACATTACAGATTGCTAAACAAAGGATGAACATGTATTGATGTTGGGTTACAATTATCTTTTCTGCTTAAGTTTTGTTATAAGCAAAGATTTCTGCTGTGTCCTTTCTGACTTGACGAGCCTTTTACACATGGAGCACGTCTACCTTTTGTATTCTCGTGTTTTTTCATTTCATCTGTTGCTATCATTAGTAATTAGCAGAGCATCATTTAAACACTGTTTATAATAGTGACTCTCCATTTTTGGGATTTTTTTGGTAGACTACCGTTTGGGAACTTCCTTTCAAGGAAACATTTTAAGAATTGTGTCCTTTGCTGAGTGCCCTATGCCTGAATGTTTGCCATCTTTGTTCATTATTTAAATATGCTTTACCAGGAGCTGGCTTTTACTTAAATGCGACAGAAGAGAAGTGGAAAAACTGGCAAATGTATGACTATGTTGTTAAGGAATTGCCAAAGCTTCTTAAAGAAAATTTTCCACAGCTTGACACTTCACGTGCATCTCTTTCTGGTCACTCAATGGGTGGGCATGGAGCCTTGACAATGTACCTGAAAAATCCAGATAAATACAAGGTGCCTCTTTGCTAGGTTTCCACGTGGATGGTATCGGCGGTGAATAGAAGCCTATTTCCTTGAATGTTATTAACAGCATCATTTTTGTTATGTGTTCTATTGCAGTCTGTTTCTGCCTTTGCACCAATATGCAATCCTGTCAACTGCCCTTGGGGACAGAAGGCTTTCTCAAACTATCTGGGTAGCAACACATCTGATTGGGAGGTAACATTCTTGTCATTATATTCAACAATATAGTAACTCCAAAAGCAATGCTTAGATAATCTTGTCACTTGAACAGTGGTTCTGAGTTTTTGTAGATTACTGCTCTGAATAGTTTTAATCCATGCACTGCAACTTAGTTTTTGATAATTCTGTGAGTGATATCTACTTTCTGCATTTCTTTTTGCAGGAATATGATGCAACATGTTTGGTTGGAAAAGTTAATAAAGTCTCAACATCGATCCTAATTGATCAGGTAAACTACAAGCACATTTCATCCATGATTAAGTGATTTCTCGGCGGTAAATAGCAAGAGGACTGGCTACTTAGAAAATACTAGTTTTGTGCAAACAGCTGAATCGACTTTATTCAGCTTTTATATTCAAGTGGATCATCCTTTTTTAAAAAGAATATGATTAAGTAACGGAGAACGCCTATTATCACTGGAACTAGTTTGGTTATCTGATGCTGTTAGAGAGATTATGTATGTTGTATATCCTTATTAGATTAGGACTGCTAGTCCTTATATTAGCATTGTAGTTCTATGTAGATTTATATATGAGTCCTATTTTCACTTGCATCAGAAATCATCTCGTGCACCTGTATATATATATTGGTCTATAGCCCTAATAGGGAGATTTTTAGTACTCTCAACTATTCTACCCACTCTCATATTCTAATATGGCATCAGATCCACGATGAGGTTTCATCTCTGGTACAACATGCAGACTTTATCTGAGCGGAGCAAGGAGCACACAGGTTCTCTGTGGCAAGATCAGGGACTTTGTTCCCTGCTGCCATAACCTTTTTTTCTCACTGCTACAACTGAAAGTTTCTTCTGCTGCCACACAACCCGGTCCTTTTTCTGCTGCTATTAAAATCTAGTTTTGAAGATGTTGGACTTTGATCATGTTCAGAAGAAAACACATTCATTGCATTCCCTCCACTTTCTAGGGTTTGATTGAACTCCATATTATCTTTCTGAATTCAAAGCCCGTTACACATTCATTGTATCCCTGCAAGGGAAAGGCGGAGAAGATACCATACAGAAATGGCTATGGAAGTTACCCAAGTTCTTTTGAATGCACAGTCAATAGATTCAGCGGTTCGCAAGCATGCTGAGGAAAGTTTAAAACAATTTCAGGATCAAAATGTTACTGGGTTCTTGCTATCTCTTTCGAGTGAATTAGCAAATAATGACAAGCCTGTTGTTAGCCGTAAATTGGCAGGCTTGATTCTCAAAAATGCCCTGGATGCAAAGGAGCAACACAGAAAATTTGAGCATGTGCAGAGATGGTTATCATTGGATGTAGCTGTTAGGGCCCAGGTCAAAGGATGTTTACTACAGACTCTCTCTTCACCGGTGATTGATGCAAGATCTACTGCATCTCAAGTTGTTGCAAAGATTGCTGGTATTGAGTTGCCTCAAAATCAATGGCCTGAACTTATCAGTTCTCTCTTGTCAAATATTCACCAACTTCAGCCAGATGTTAAGCAAGCAACTTTGGACACCCTAGGTTACATGTGTGAAGAAGTCTCCCCTGATGAAGTTGATCAAGAGCAAGTCAATAAGATATTGACAGCGGTTGTTCAAGGCATGAGTGCTTCTGAGGGAAACATTGATGTTAGGCTGGCTGCAACTCGAGCTCTGCATAATTCTTTGGGATTTGCTCAGGCAAACTTCGGGAATGATATGGAGAGGGATTATATCATGAGAGTCATTTGTGAAGCTACTCTGTCCCCTGAGGTGAAGATACGGCAGGCTGCATTCGAATGCTTGGTCTCCATATCCTCCATGTATTATGAGAAGCTTGCATCGTATATGCAGGACATATTTAACATCACTGCAAAAGCTGTGAGGGAAGATGAGGAACCTGTTGCTCTACAAGCTATTGAATTCTGGAGCTCAATATGCGATGAAGAGATTGACATCTTAGATGAATATGGAGGGGATTTTTCTGCTGATTCTGACACCCCTTGCTTTTATTTTATCAAGCAGGCACTACCTGCGCTTGTCCCTATGCTGTTGGAGACACTCCTTAAGCAAGAAGACGACCAAGATCAGGATGAAGGAGTTTGGAATCTTGCAATGGCTGGAGGAACATGCTTGGGCTTGGTTGCACGGACCGTGGGAGATGACATTGTGCCTCTTGTTATGCCATTCATAGAAGAAAACATTAACAAACCTGAATGGAGGCAGCGAGAAGCAGCAACTTATGCATTTGGTTCTAAAATCTGAAATACCGGTCGGATGGCCGTGCCGGTCATTCCAATACGACCGGGGAGATGAAAGTGACTTGTCAGAACTGACGGAATCCAAATCGGATGCCCGGTTTGAGCTCGGCGCTCAAACTTCATTTTTAAAATACACTTATTTCAAATGAACTGTTAGGACGGGTCCGGGGGTCTAAAATCTGAAATACCGGTCGGATGGCCGTGCCGGTCATTCCAATACGACCGGGGAGATGAAAGTGACTTGTCAGAACTGACGGAATCCAAATCGGATGCCCGGTTTGAGCTCGGCGCTCAAACTTCATTTTTAAAATACACTTAGTTCAAATGAACTGTTAGGACGGGGCATTTGGTTCTAAAATCTGAAATACCGGTCGGATGGCCGTGCCGATCATTCCAATACGACCGGGGAGATGAAAGTGACTTGTCAGAACTGACGGAATCCAAATCGGATGCCCGGTTTGAGCTCGGCGCTCAAACTTCATTTTTAAAATACACTTAGTTCAAATGAACTGTTAGGACGGGTCCGGGGGTCTAAAATTCGAAATACCGGTCGGATGGCCGTGCCGATCATTCCAATACGACCGGGGAGATGAAAGTGACTTGTCAGAACTGACGGAATCCAAATCGGATGCCCGGTTTGAGCTCGGCGCTCAAACTTCATTTTTAAAATACAAGATGAAATTTGAACTTATATTGTGTGTGTGTATTTATATATATGAAAATGAGCTGGCTTAAACTATTGGCATACTCTTGTTAATGCTTGATTTCTTTATTAAGTCTTGTTAATGCTTGATTTCTTTATTAAGGATTTGATTATAATTTTTTTAAATGATATACAGGATCATCCGTCGCGAGATGTTGGACGAGACGACGACCAGGATGATGTTGGACGAGACGACGACCAGGATGAGACATATGTGGAGGATTTGTGATTTTATTTTAGTTGTGTATGTTGTCATTTTATTATTATGGATGTATGATTAATTTGTGATTTTATTTTAATTGTGTGTAATTTGAGGTTCGTGGAGATTGTGATCCGTGTAGTTGATTTATTATTGTTTTATGAAATTGTTATTTATCAGGTGTTTGTATGTGATGAATTTGAGATTTGTCGATATTGTTGTCTGTGTAGTTGATTTTATATTTATGTTATGAATTTGTTATTTATCAGGTAATTTATTTATCAGTTTAAATAAATTTTTAAAAAAAAATAATGCAAAATTAGCGACCGCATGGAGACTGAATTGCGACCGAATAGCGACTATACGTTATATTTCTTTTATTAAATAATTATACTTGGCGACCGACTAGCGACCGACTAGCCACCGAATAAATCCGATAGGTTAATTTTATTTTTTAAAATACAACAAATGTAGCGACCGAATAGAGACTGAATAGCGACCGAATTATTAGCGACCGGTCAGGCGACCGATTATAATCGGTCTCTGGTAACGACTGATACTGCGACCGAATTATGTCGGTCGCTATATAGCGACTATTATATAGCGACCGACATATTCGGTCGCTATATAGTATCTGTTCGGTCGCAATGTAGATTTGCGACCGATCTACGACTGAATAGCGACCGATAGGTCGGTCGCTATCCGCGATTTTTCTTGTAGTGCCCAAATATTGCAATAATATTGATCGAGGATTCGTAAGCAGATGCTAGTGTAAACCTCCTTATGAGCTCATGCACGTCAATTCCCACCACACACGCAATGTAGTTATCGTGGACCCTAATTTATCGCTAGTTAAACGATGTGATCAAATATCATTAGATGTTAATAAATGAGTAATTCATAGTAGATTTATAATGAGATGACATAATGTTATTAAAAATAATATTGACTTCTTGAATTTAAATATGAATATAATATTTGATAAAATTCTTTGACGAGACAGAATTTACATAACAGACCCCAGATAATGAGATAATAACATGATAATGACTCGTTCAAACTATCATGGAATTGTTCCGCCGATCGAGACAACCAACGTAACCCTCTTCTCATCCACGCGGGCCAGGAAGACTCCAAATCAAACTCGGAGACTCGCTGCAAGGAAACCAGTGCTTACCTACGTACCTTCCACCATTCTCCAACCTAGTGCCAATCCTGCAGGCAGGGAAACGTTGCCAACCAGCCCCACACGTATCCTCCAACGCCAAGGAAGATGCCCTGATTGTTCACAGCTTCTCCAGGGCGAAGAGCCGAGATGCGCAGGGACGTTGGAGTACTCCTCGTGACAGGCCTTCACGAATCACGTACGGTTGATTGTCATATATGCAACTGCTAATAATTAGTCAAGATAAATACTTTAAAAAAAAACTCTAATCAGATTTTAGTCCTGATCCCAGTGCATACGTACCACCCACGCTCGTTGTTTTCAACTTTCACAGCTCCTGCAGTACAGCAACTGTCGATCGGATTAGCCATCGATCAAACAGTCCACGCATGCATTGTGCACGATTGCCACGACCGATCGAGCAGCATGCCGATCGAACGGCTTTTCTTACCTGCTCCATCAGCAAGCCAGCACAATAACAACAATTAATTAAGTCCCTTTAATTCTTTTCCTCGGAGCCTCGAATCTGAATGCGAGGTAAGTTTCTCCCACGTGACACTGGGGATCGATTAAGTGGGCGTTTAGGTGTCGACTTGGACGTACGGGAGAACTCACTCTCGATCTCACCCAGCTGCATGTTCTCCATGCAATATGGTGCATGCATGTTACCCTCTGATCAGTTAGTTGGATTCTAACATTCAACGCTTCCCTCTAATCGGTGGGCTCAGCTTCCCAACAGCTTACTTTCAATTCCCCTGTGTAAGTGGGGTCTATATAAAGGCCTCCTTACTGGCCAAACACTCTCGAACAAGCAAGCCACCTGATCAACAGTACCCACTTAATTCCCAGTGTGTTGCGCATATAGACAGGGAGAGGCCGCGCGAGAGGAAGGGGGTAAGAGAGAGAGAGAGAGATGGCGAGCAAGGCAACGATGATAGCATTGCTTGTGATCGCCACCTTGCTGGCAACGTCTCCCCTCGGCAGTCATGCCGGGCGTGGCCTCTCCGCCTCCATCCTGCTCAAGTCCGACGGCCTCGACGGCATGCCCAATGATCACTTAGCTGCAGCCAATGGTACGTACGTATTACGTGCTGCTCCTTATTGCTTCATCCTGTAACTTACAAATAATAATAAGCAGCCATGGAAAAAAAATTAAAGCTTTCTTCATTAATTATGATCGATATCCATGATACACATTATATGTATGTATGTAGATTCTCTTGGAAATACATCTTTTTTTATTTACACCGATTACATTAATAGTTAGTCATCTTAATTAAATTGATGACCGACGGCCGGCAGCACTTAGTTTCTTCTCACAATAAGAGTAATTAATTAATTTGGTCGAGAAATTAATGATTCTATAAGCTCGGCGTGCGTGCGTACGGCAGGGTAATTACATTAATTACTGCGTACGTACATTTCTAACTAGGATATATATATGATCTTTTTGTTATTAATTTGTACTCAGATATATTAAATAGAATATATATATAGTTGATGTGTGTGTTCAAATTAATATTGGAGGGTTTATTTCCCCCTTTTTGTTTTTTTGGACTACGTACGTACTTGAATTAAATTCGATCGTTGCCATGCACACAGCAAAGTGCGCTCCACTCGCTGGGAGCTGCCTCCTTCTCCCTTGCTGCGGAAGCTGCGTCTGCCTCCTCACCGTGTGCGTCGGAGTTTGCTGATCGAGCTGCTACCCACTTGCATGGGCTTCCACTTCTGTCATCATACGTTATACGTGTTTGTGTGTGCGTTAATGCTTCGTCGTGAAGAAGAATAAGAAGCAGCGGCAGCAAAATAATTAAGCAGGCTTTTTGTTGACTGAGTGCGTGCATGCCAGTGTGTGCTGGCGCGCCCCCTGTCGATCGACGTACGTTGTTTCAGCCAGCCGCTGCATATATCCCAGCTATTTCACTGCTCCCGTGTGTCTGTCTGTTTGTTTGATTGAACTTTGTTCTCGGTGCATGCTCTTTGGAAGTTGGACTACGTACGTAGTTCAGTGGAGACAGTATACCTCTCTATTTATCAAGAGTTTCACTGGTTGTTGTACCGCATGTCTTTCATGAGACGTAGTCCAAGTACATTAAATAAATAAGTAATATTTTGTGGAGTAATGACGAGTGCATCTCATGCATTAATTACATCTATCGATGTAATTAATTTAACATTCGATATTTTTTTAAATTTTTTTTGAATAGTTCTGATTTTTAATTAATTTAATGTGTCGTTCACGTCATCAGATGACGTGACGTGGAGGTCAATTTAAAAAAATCTCAACTCCGTGAATAGTGAAATTAGATCAATTTTACTATTGACAGGGGACAAAAAAAATTTTTATCATTTGATGACGTGAACGACACACCAAATTAATTAGACGTGGAGATTACTTATAAAATTTTTTTAAAAAAAAATTAACAAATGTTACAGTATAATTAGTGCATGAGGTACACTAAGTATTACTCTATTTATTACACCGAATCCGATGCACAGAGTCACGTCGTTACGTAACATTTACTATCATTGACCCAAAAATTAGATAAAAACTATCACTTTTTTTTAGATTTTTTTTAAGTTGTCCGATCTAAAATCTTATTCAGGTCCCAAACTACCTAACAATGCATATATAAAAACTTAATCTGCACCCCCATGCAGCTAGTAAAACTCATTTATCAATCAATCAATCTCTCTATCTATCTAGTGATCATCTCCCGTCACATATAAGTACTTGAATTCAATCCAACACAAATTAATTAATGGTACTGGGGTTCAACCTGACCCAACTCTCCGTCTCTTCCGATTGCCACCCGAGGAGATTGAGTTCATGATCCATGCACATATCTAAACTTGTCGCCATATATATATAATAACATGTGGTAGCAAGAACATGATTAAAGATCAGCTAGCATCTAATTAAGACGCAAGTCGATCCTTCAAAATGCGAACCCCTAAACTCAGATTAAACCCAATGAATGATTTCATGAATCAAAAGAAATGAAATTAAGAAATGCTAGCAAACGTTACGTCTTCCCTCAGCATCCATGCCGATCGACCATGGCCTTCCCTCTCTTCCATCTTGTTGAAGCCAGATGGCCTAGCTAGGGATGCCCAGTGCCGTATAGCTAGCTAGTTGCAGCATTATCGAAGGAAAATGTTTTACACCACATTAATCACGCATCTTAATAATTTATAAAGGAAGAACATTCTCTTAATTACCTGATCCTCTCAAAATGCTTATTCTACATATACCACATAATTAATCATCTTAACTTGCCGGAGGGTAGTATTTCTTAGGAATAGTTACAAAAAAAAAACGGAGAATGGCGCCTAATTTTATACGCATGTTTCTTCTCACGTATTGAAAATGAATGGAAAGTATCAGAATAATACGTGTCACTATATGTGTGTGTGTGTGTGTGTGTGTGTGTGTGTGTGTGTGTGTGTGAGGTGCTTTAGGGACAAATTTTATATATATGCGGTGGATTATGCACGAACAAATATTATCTCACATGAATTGGATTAGGTCATGACATTGAGACCTCTACTGCCGCAGTCTGAGATAGTTTAGTAGCTACACCTCCGATTTATGGGCAGGTCTCAAAAAAATTAATATGTCTATTAGTTAGTAGTTCGATTAAGTCTTGAACTCAAGATGTCAGATTAAGTCTAAAACCAATTATAATAGATTCTAAATTATCAAAAAAAAATTGTCAAGTTTCACATTGATTTTGATCAAAACAAATCTCTCAATATATTACTAGGAGTTTGTTTGTTTCATCGTATAGAAATACTGATAAATTCTGTGTTATGTTTTATTTTGTAATATTTTTTAGTTTCTTATTTGATCATAAAATAATGTAAATGAGATTATGCCGTCTCACGTGTCATTAAGTTTATCTTGTTTTGATTTAAGGTTCATATCTAACGAAAACTAAAATTGGAGAAAAATTGTTGAAATCGCAACTAACTGATAAAAAATTTTATTTTTATTTTACAGTTATCCAAACAAAATAACTATAGTTTTAAAATTTAAAAACATTTTGATTTTAAAACCAATGATTCTAAAAATTAAAAAAATTACCTCAAAACAAACAACACCTGAATGTAAGAGCGATAAATAAATAATTGAAGGCCTTATGAGTTCCTAGCACAAGGTAGTTATATATGGATATTAAAAGTGGACGTATCGATATCTATTTAGATAAATACTTAGTGCACACCCTGGGCCACACGTCCAGGGTGTGCAGCACATAAATTAATTTTTTAAAAGATTTTTTATGACGTGATAAATTATAGTACAAGATATACTCTTATCTGGCCACTTAAAAATTTAAAAAATAAAAATCAGATTCAATGATTATTGTTGGGTCTAATTTTTCTTGAATCTGCTCTTTTTATTTTGATTATTTTTAGACCGTCCGATGAAGATGTACTTTGTACGATAATTTAGGAAGATGTTAATTCACATCACACAAAAAAATATAAAATTAAAAATTAATTTACTTGATGTACACCTGACCTAAATGTGTAATTATCCAATGTGTGTCTAGTCATAACTCATCTATTTATGACGAACTTTTAATAAATTTTGCCCGGGTGTCGGCTTCAGAATTATGGGTGTAACATTCTCAATACTTCCAAATGAAAGGGGAATCGGTCCATGGTCAATTATGCAATAGATAAATAAGAATTATTAGTTATATCTCGTGAAAAAAAAATGAAATGATTAAAATTCAAGTGAATGGAAACGAAAAAAATAAAGATGTATTTCACTTTGATTTTAAAGAGACGTGTTATAAGGATATCCCGATTTATAAAGAAAGAAAAATATATTATCTGTCCAAAAAAATAAACTCGCAATTATATTTTTTTTCCATTCATTCCTAATGTCATTTTCTTTTGTTTTACATCTCTATCCCGCCATAAAACGGGACTGTATCGTCAAATATTCTGTTGTCTTATTATTCCTCCTAAAATAGTTAGCTGGCAAGCAACACCATAAGGGGTTTGCTCTTTCAACTATTTGGCTCTATAAGACAAACATGCAAGGGTTTAAGAAAGTATTCTACTGTATTGTTCTCTTCTATTATCCATCAAACTCAATAATCCCCATTTTGTTCCATCATTCTCTTCCCTTGTTTAATATTAACAGATATATATATATATTTATTATTAAAATATTTTTTGTTCCAATCTAATGTACTTCATTAAAAATACATACACATATTTTTTTTGCATACCTATTTGCCATTCTAAAAAAGTGAATATTTTATTCCAACAAAGTGGATTTGGATGTTTTTCTTGTGTTAGCTGCATCACATGGATCTACCGAGAAGTCAGGTTAGTCTACTTGACCTGTTGGCGAGATGACTACCCACAACTGTAGCAATCATAATAGTCATATTATAGTCAAATTGGGCTTGCAACCACGTAGGGCCTCAGATAGCCCGCCATTAAAAGGGCTAGGCGACCTCTCTCGGCCCAGCTTGTGATGAGCCCATTAGCACTCATGTCCACTCCTCTCTCCTCCTTCAAAACAATTAATTGTTGGTAGAATACTTTAATATTTCTATTATTTAAAATACTCATGGAACTCTCTTATAGTAAATGGCGGTCTGGAAGAAGCATGCATATTCAAAATTGGAGAGAAATTGTTATACTTATACCCTCGTCGTCGCAAATAAACTTCTACAATTTTCTGCTCCTAAAATCAACCTTTTGTTTAAAAAGTTCTTGCGATATACAAAATAATTATAGTCGTACCATCATCGGAATCTCTCCATAATCACTACGGATATACTCATATTTTTCAAAACTTGATTTTCCTTGTCGAATCTTTCTGACATATTCTGTTCTGATTTATAGTGTTTTGAACGGAAAGAATATAATGTGTAAATCTCATAGAACTTAGGCAGATTTAAAATAGTATATTAACCAGGATTTGTCGACCCGAGCGACTCGTCCAATCTGGTCACGGCCCGGGACGGGTCGAATAGGGCGGGTCATCCAGCGTCTCGGTCCGCTCGACAAGACGACGTGATTTTTCAAACTTTTTTAATTTTTTTTAAATTTTATTTTTAAAAAATAAAATTTTAATCAGTGTTAACAGAATCAAATCGGATCGGCCGATCGGATCGGTCCGACCGTGAACTGATCCGATTAAGGGCGGTCCGGTCTAATGTTAAAGAATCGGGTGAACCGGACGAATCGCGGTTCGATCGTTGAACCGGTCCGACCCGATTCACCCTTTAAAATAAAAAAAATAAATATAAAAATATTTAGATATTTAAAATTATATTTATGTGTGAATAAAATTATCTTATTATTATTGATTTGTTATTATTTATCATTTTATTTTAAATATATTAGAAGTTTAAATATTTAAAGGGGTACGAATGTCAAATATGAAGAGTAAAGATCAATGAAATATTATAAAATTTTAAGGTCAATTTATTTAACTATGTTATTATTCTTTTTTTACTTATATGGTCATGTAATAATGACTAATAATTATACATATATGTTTATTAATTTTGATCATTATATCTTATTTTTTATTATCTTAAATTATAGAATAAGTCAGATTATATATCATTATTATGACGACGTTGCCGCTCAAATCGATTCTATTAAACAGTTCAATCGATTCAATCCGAATCCCTTTCATACATCCAAAGCGTACGGTCTGTCGGTTAGGAAACGTCCCTTAGCTTTTCGTGACAAATAATTGAGCCGCTGCTGAAATGCACAGTTGCACACCGCCCCCACGAGAGATGAGCCCCCCCCCCCCCCCAACTTGCACGTGGTATTATGTCCATTCGGTAACGATACACCTAACATCACTGACGTGATGAGATTTTGACTCCTTTCAGGGTCTACTTCTCCCCCGTCCTCACACCTCATCCCCGTCACCTCCGCAGTTCTCTCTCTCTCTCTCTTCCGGGACAAACGCCACCTCCCGCGAACCCACTCAGACCTCCCCGCCGGACCGTCCACAGTACAGTTCCTAGTTGCAGAGTAGCCCAGGAATCAAGTAGAGAGAAGGGTTTCCTGGTGGGAGAGGAGCTAGCCACCATGCCGTCGTCGGGAGCAGCCGCTGCCGCCCTCCCCACCCCCATCAGGACCGTCGTCGTCCTCGTCCTGGAGAACCGCTCCTTCGACCACATGCTCGGCTGGATGAAGTCCCTCAACCCGGAGATCGACGGCGTCGACGGCTCCGAGTCCAACCCGGTCTCTGCGGCCGACCCGGCCTCCGCCCGCGTATACTTCCGCGACCGATCCGAGTACGTCGACCCCGACCCCGGCCACTCCTTCCAGGCCATCTACGAGCAGGTCTACGGCGTCCCCTTCTCGGCCGGCAACCCGCCGACGCTGGACACGCCGCCGACAATGAACGGGTTCGTGCAGCAGGCGCGGAGCGAGTCGGAGGAAATGCCCGAGGTGGTGATGAACGGGTTCCGGCCGGAGGCGCTGCCGGTGTTCAAGGAGCTGGTGAAGGAGTTCGCGGTGTGCGACCGTTGGTTCGCGTCGCTGCCGACGTCGACGCAGGCCAACCGGCTGTACCTGCACTCGGCCACCTCGCACGGGGCGACCAGCAACGACACGAAGCGGCTGGTGGAGGGGTTCCCGCAGAGGACCATCTTCGAATCTCTGCACGAGGCCGGCTTCTCCTTCGGGATCTACTTTCAGTCTATCCCCAACACTCTCTTCTACAGGTGAGCCAAATTACCCCACTGCTCCTCTGCCTGTCTTCTTCCGAGTCGACTCACTTGATTGATCTGGGTCTTCTTAGTTTGGTAGGGTAGATGGTAGTGGGTTCTGTCATCGGCTGGATGCCAACTCTCGATCACCAACCCCATGATCATCCTCTCTCTCTCTCTCTCTCTCTCTCTCTGTGATTAGATGACATTATGATGTTTGAACTACTTTGAATACAATTGTGTACACCTCGTGTCGTTTTAGAACTTTATCTCATCAACTACACATGGATTTAAAATGTAACAAAAGTTGAAGAATGGACTATAATCACATCTTTTTAACTTATACGTACCAACTTTCCCATGCGTATAATAGCATGACAACTGTCATTTGGACAGGTGAAAGAGCGGTACGTGTGTGCTCTTACGAGAGCAGCCAATGTCCAGTGAAGGTTGGCTGGCCGATAGTGATTAAGTCCATTAAGCAATGGAAATGAAGTAGGTTTAATATTACATCTCACCTCACGACACTATACATATATATAAAGTTAGCGAAGATATTGCTTTTAACGAATATCTGACTTTTGAATAGGAAGTGTTCAATTTGATTTTTTAGAAGTAATAAACTTATGAATAAATTAGATTATCTTGATATTGAAATTAGACTTTTGCGTAGAAAGAAAACAAAAATAGAAGAACATCTATTAACTTATGTTATAGAATTGCATCGGTCATCTCATTCTCTTATTAGAATTCTTTGTGAAAACACTATTGTTGATCTCATGTGTGCTTTAACAAAACACCTAAAACAACAATCATAACATGTAAATGTTACCTTAGTAGATATATCAGGACTACTAGTAAGACGAACACATAGTGATAATCTGACAATAGATTATTTGAAGGATCAATTAGAAACCCTTTTACAACAACAATAAATATTTGCAGGATAACTTAATAGTCTTAGGCAATTGATAGAGTATAAACAACCTCCTCAAGTAGAATTAAAACTAGGTCTTACGTACTTAAACTATAACATAATGTAGCATATATTCAATCGGCCTTAGTAGAAGTACAAAACAAATTAGAGTATATAAAAGTTAAAGTATCTGAACGAGCAAAACCGATCTCGAATATATAAAAACACAAACATCTTTAATCTCTTTAAGCATTCCAGTCATAGGAATTAGTGAAACTACCCTTATAACATAAAGTAATAAGATAACTCAAAGTCAACTTAATTTTATTATCGAATTACAACTTAGCATTCATCGCAAACTTGATAAGCTGTTAACCTTTCAGGAAGAACAACAACTCTCCAAAGATATAGAGAGCCTTACAAAAAAACTTCAATAATCTTAAGATAAAAACAAAAACAAGTAAATTATCTCGTATAGATAAACCAACAATATTTAATTTTTTAGAAAAAAAATAAAGATATAATTATTAGTACGGAACCTTCGACTTCTTAAGCACATTAAACCCATCATCCTACATAGCAAAAGACTTTAGCAATAGTTTTATCATTCCTTAGAAAGAATAACATCTCTGAAATTAATGAAATCTTTCGTGATCTTATTGACACACAGAAATACGTAGAAAAATAGTGTAAAAAAAAAATAGAACACGAAGTTAATCTTTATAAAACCTCATTGTTAGAAAGTAAATCTTGCATCTATAGACATATATCTCATCATACGATCAGTAATCTATAGGCAATATTGTAATCTTACCAGTTTTAGGAAGTAAATTTGAAAAGAAAGAAAAAGAATTTAATTTTGTTCATATTAAAGTCTTAGTCGTCGGAATAGTCTCCTTAACAAGACAAGGCATAAGTATTTCAGTCCATACATATATTTTTGATAATAGGTTTATAAATCATGAACAAGTTCAAATAGTTATGCCAGAGATAAATTTAAATTCCGGATATGCAGTAGTAGAATATATCCCAAACTATATCATGAACGTAATAGAATTTATTCAGCGTGTAAAGGTAGCAATTAATACAAAGAATTTTGACACGATAACTGACAATAAAAACTTAACAGTACTTATTGGTTTTATAAATATGCGCAATATTAGCTTCACACTAAAAATGAAAGAATTCATGGATACTTTTAAGAACATCTTTAGTGAAATAATAATTGCTCAAAAAAATTCAGTAGAAAAAAGAATTACATGGGAGCTAGTGAATCTTAAAGAAACCTAACAGGTATTAGAAACACCTCATAGGAGTAACATTTATACTGATAGTGAAGGACGAGGTAGCATGAGATTTAGTGATTATAAATTAACTCATAGTAAAGCTCTTAAGCTAGAAGACGATGAAGAAGAGTCCTACATAGACACTATAAATATGATAGAAGAAAGCAGAGTGTTTACATCATATGAAGAAATCTATAATAATAAAGAACTTTTTGACAAGTTTGATGAAATCTTCGATATAGAAATTGAACATCTCAACTCAGAATAATAAAGATTTGTGAATACTTTTAGATTTGATTAGACTGACGAAGAAATAGTCGATAGTTTGAGCCGGGACTTAGCGAGATTCCTCTTTGACAAGTTTGATGAAATCTTCGATATAGAAATTGAACATCTTAACTCAGAATAATAAAGATTTGTGAATACTTTTAGATTTGATTAGACTGACGAAGAAATAGTCGATAGTTTGAGCCGGGACTTAGGGGAGTCCTCTTGCGCAGTCGCCCAAGTTGGGGCTAGTTAAATGACACTTCTCGGGCCCTTAACACTCGAGCTTCTCGTAAGTGGGCCTCGTATGTTAAAATGGGCTCACTTACTGGGCCGAGCATCTCTTAGCAGGTTTTCGGGCCATGAAAATAATGGGCCATAAATTTTCTCCTCTCTGGTCTCCACTCCCTAATATGGATAATATCGAGACCTATTAATGTAGATGTGCCAATTTAATTATCATAGGTCCCACGAGCGTTGTTTTAGAGCCGATCGATTAAAATGCCTTGATTATAATCCAATCTCATCCAGACAATCACTTGCCAAAACCCACTTGTTCTTCTGCCTCACTAGGTGACACACCCTGAGAGCGAGCCGACTCGTCCGAGTCACGAACTCGTAAGCTCTGCTCATCACCAGCGATCACCTTCTTCCTTCCATCTTATTGCATGCTGGTTTGACAGAAAAATCGGATTTTTCCTTTTTTGGCCGGCAGGAACCTGAGGAAGCTGAAGTACGTGGGGAAGTTCCACCAGTTCGATCTTGAGTTCAAGAGGCACTGCAAGGAGGGGAAGCTGCCCAACTACGTGGTCATCGAGCCGCGGTACTTCGACCAGAAGCTGTTCCCGGCCAACGACGACCACCCGAAGCACGACGTGGCGGAGGGGCAGAAGCTGGTGAAGGAGGTGTACGAGGCGCTGCGGGGGAGCCCCCAGTGGGAGCAGACGCTGCTGCTCATCACCTACGAGGAGCACGGCGGCTTCTTCGACCACGTCCCCACGCCCGTCGCCGTCCCCAGCCCCGACGACATCGTCGGCCCGGAGCCCTTCTTCTTCAAGTTCGACCGCCTAGGCGTCCGCGTCCCCACCATCCTCGTCTCCCCATGGATCGACCCTGGCACAGGTTTCATATTTATATATATATATATGCCCCGAATTTATTTGGTTTATGCCCAACATGAAATTATCATATTTCGTCTCATACCCCTGCATTAGTACTTGGTACTCTTAAATGTGTCGTTGAATCCATCCCCAGAATAAGCTTCATCTCGTATTATCTGGTTGCCTTGTTTGTAAATTATGGGATACACGTACGTACTGCAGTGATCCATGAACCGTCGGGGCCGTACCCCAACTCGCAGTATGAGCACTCCTCCATCCCCGCCACCGTGAAGAAGATATTTGATCTTAAGGAGTTCCTCAACAAGCGAGATGCCTGGGCAGGGACATTTGACACTGTTCTGAACCGGACGAGCCCAAGGACCGATTGCCCAGGTAATCAAATTAATTAATCATCTGCATGCACCACAAAGATCGCCAATTCACCATCGCACCACCATGTTAAACTGTCCATATAATTCCAACACAAGAATAGTGTTTTGACAGTGGGAGGTGCCAAACAGAAATCGGTGGCATCAAATATTTGACCTACCATATTCATGCATGTAGCATCTGCCTTTCACAAGGTGCTTGTGTTTGTACAGGCCAATTGAGCCAGAGATACACGTACGTACATCTGTAAGGAGGAGTTGCTGCAAGTTGTTTGCAACTTCCGAGCATAATTAATTTGCCTGATCGGATCGTACCAGTGTTTGATCGAGTCAGTCGACTTGTACTATATTACTATATTACGAAGAATTAGATTGTACTGAGTTGATCCAAATCATTTTAAATTGTCAACGTATAAAAAGATTTCAATTACATATCTTGGTCAATCCAAGTCGAACTGATTAACTACATATCTTGGTCGATCCCTCCCAATCAATGATATTGCGAACCTTGCTTCCAAGCATCAAACAGCGGGCTGTCATATCCATTCATAGTTCCGTAACAGTGCATATTTATATAAATGCAGATGTGAAATACCCATATGATTTTCTCTCTTTTTTCGCTGCTGCAGTTACCCTGCCGGAGCCCAAGAAGCTGAGGAAGACAGAGGCCAAGGAAGAGGCCAACCTGTCGGAGTTCCAGGAGGAGCTGGTGCAGCTGGGGACCGCCCTGATGGGGGATCACACCAGAGGCGTCCACCTGGACACGGTGGCGGAGAAGATGACCGTCGCGGCGGCCGCCGAGCACGTGAGAGGCGCCGTGGAGGTCTTCCACGGGGCGTGCCGGCGGCACCTAAAGAAAGGGGCGGACGAGTCGGAGATCATCATCCCCGGCGCCGACGACGAGACGCAGCCGGCGACCAAGAAGACGTTTGCCAACAAGATGTTCTCCTGCTTGGGCTGCAACCGGTCTTGATCGTTTCCCGTTCTGATCATAGACATCGATTCCCTTCGATCTTCATGCATGGGTGTCTACCTTGAACGAAGAAAGCTGTATATAGCGTTACGCTTGAAGTATGGAGTGTTAAGCAATCTGTGTCTCTGAGAAAGCATTTGTTTGGCAGCCATTTTCATATTCCCTTGTTCACACCAATGAAATCTCTCTCTATATTTCATTTTTTCAACAGTCTCACAAGTTGATCACCTAGGAATTTTAAGTTCGATGAGCTTCAACTTCTACCGTGGTTCCCTCTAAAATAGCTAAATTATTTAGTAATGTGGGGCAATGGTTAACTGACTCGTCACGTTTTATGAAATAGTTTTGTGGAACACAACGGGTAATTGTACCTCCAGGTGTTGCATGGGGGCCAGGACAACTAAAAAATTTAGAGATTTTTTTATATTAGTGCTTATAAACTTAGTGAATTATCAATTAATCCTTCAAATTTGACTATTGTCTTAAAAATTCCTACAATCTTTAACATTTTATAAATAAATATCTATATAATTTGTTACCCTCTATAAAAAAGAATATTCCGTAAAATATTACATCAAGTGTATGAAAAAAAATTAAAATATCCATGTTGAACCTATTGACTGTTGACTCTCTCTCTCTCTCTCTCTAGGTTGGACCCCTTATGGTCGAGGGGGAAGGGACCGGAGGGGGGGGCGATCCATCGGAGGTGGAGGGGGAGGGGGAGGGGAGAGGCGGAGGGGGGACACGGGAAGGGGAGGCCGGGGAGGGAGACCGTCAGAGGCGGAGGGGAAGGCGGAGTGGGATGGGAAGGGGAGGGGAAGGGGAGTGAAATTAGAGGGGGAGGAGGATCCGAGGTGGACGGGGGCGTCTATCGGAGGTGGAGGGGGGGGGAGACGGTGGACCGGAGGGGAGAGGGGAGGGGTCCAAAGAGGGGTCGGAGAGGGAGGGGCAGGGGGCGGGAAACCAGAGGTGGAGGGGCAGGGGGGATTGACCAGGTAGAGAGAGAATAGATGAAGTCGCTCCGACTTCCGTGTGGGAGTGACTTCATCAAATAAAGTCGCTCCCACACAGAGTGACTTCATTTGTTCTCTCTCTCTCTCTTCCCTGTCTCTCTCTCCCTCCCCCTCCCTCTCTCTATCACACTCTCTCTCCCCCCCCCCTCTCTCTCCTCCTCCCTCTCTTTCTCTCTCCCTCCCTCTCCCTCTCTCTCTCTCACCATTAGAGGAGGGACGTCTCCCTGCACTCTCTCTCCACCATCTTTCTCCCTCCCTCTTCCTCTTTGTCACTATCATAGGGGGAGTCCCCCCTCCATGTACACACTCTCTCTCACCCCGTCCCCTCCCTCCCTCTCTCTCCTTCTCCCTCCCCCTCCCTCTCTCTGTCATTGTTTCTCTCTCTCCCTCTTTCTATCTACCATCCCCTCGATCTCTCTCTCCCTCCCCCTACCTCCATCTGTCACCATCAGAGGAGTCCCCCCTCCCTGTACACACTCTCTCTCACCCAGTCTCATCCCTCTCTCTCTCCCTCCCTCCCCTCCCTCTCTTTGTAACCATTTCTCTCTCTCCTTTCTATCTACCATCCCCTCTCTCTCGCCCTCTCCCACCCCCTCTCCATGTCTGTCACCGTCGAAGGGGGAGGCGACTCTTGCGTCCCCCCTCCCTCCACTATCTCTTTCTCTCTCACCTCGTCTCCTCTCTTGCTTTCGCTCTCTCCCTCACCTCCCTCCCCTTGTCACCGTCTGAGCGGGAGACACTTTCTGCGTCCCCCCTCCAAGAGCGCTATCCACTGTCACTGCAGTGCTCTCTCTCTCTATCTCTCACTCTATCTCACACACTCACACTTAACCAGGGATAATTTGATATTTTGTTCTCCTTGAGTTTAAGTAAACTATATTTTAATTAACTTTTGTGCGACGAAATGAACGGCATAGACTTGTATGTATAACGATGGAGATTGTAAGGATTTTTAAGACAATAGTCAGATTTAAGGGATTAATCGATAATTCACTAAATTTGTAAGAATTAAGATGAATTTTTAAATTTTTTTAATTTTTTAAAATAATCTTCAAATTATCATAAATTGAAGTGTAATTCACGTCACCATTTGATTATCTAAAAAAATTAAAAATAAAATGGATCGATTTTTAAAAGAATAGATTCAACACTGTCCATTCAATCTACTTTTTTATTTATTTTTAAATAAATCAATAGTGACGTGATTTATATTCTAAATTAAAATATCTTAAAAATTATTTTAAAAAATTTAAAAAAATAAAAATATACCTCGGTTGTGCAGCACACCCAGGGTGTGTGCAATGAGCTTTCTCTGGAGCTTTCTCTATTACTATTCTTATTCCCCTTGGGATACATACTTGTCTCCACCCTTACGTTGGGCAAGTGCAGAAGAGTTTCTATATGACTCCGCCGACTAACCGGCCGACCGAGGCGGGGTAACCCCGGCTGTGGACATATATATAATATCATGTGGCCGCCGGCCTGGCCGCAGGAATCGCCGTAGTTAGTAGAAGTACGCCGCCGGCCTTACGACGGTCGATCGAGCTGTGCCCCCCCGCGCTCGCTCGTCGGATCGCTCGATATCATCCGCCCCCAGTTTTGGCATCGACTCATTTGAATCATACAACTGATTGATTGGATGGGGATGGGACGGAGCAAGTCAAGCAGACCATGCACTTTTAAATCAGTCAGGCCGGAGGAACCAGATCCGGCATGTTCACCTGACTCATCCACCCGGATCCTATTGCTAATTAACTGGCCATTCTGATCATGATTTGTCGACTAGATGCGTCTCGTCTCGATTCGCACGACTCGATTCAACTCAGGTCGGGACTGAGTCAGCCGGGCTGTGGGTCGCCACTGGGTCGACTCATCATTTTAATATTATATTATATTATATTTTATATATAATGTGTGTTTTTCTATTTTATTATATTATTTTATATTATATATATATATAGTGATTTTTTAGAACGGGACGGACTCGATCGGACCGAGACGGGAGCGACCCGACTCGACTCAAATCGAGACCGGGTCGGCCAGGTCAACCGAGTTGACAAACCCTAATTATGATCGAGTGTGCGCATTTGATTAATTAACGATGGTTGCATATATATCTTTATACACAATCATATCCATATATATATATATACTATTACTTGCTTTTCACATATTGTCATAAATATCTTTGATATCATTATCTTCGGAAAGGTTGCATTCATACCCTTTCTTTCAAAATGCCATCAACTCTAACCGGAATCTGTCAAAAAGACTTTTGATGTTTTTACATATATACTCTTAAACTCACTAGAAATTTGATAAACACCCACCCTTAATTTCACCGGAATTCATGGAATCAAATTCGGGCGAAGTTAACGTCGTTACGGCGGAACTCGGAAGGGTATAACTGCAACCTTTCTGAAGATATCAGGGGTATTTATGACAACACATGACAATTAAGGGCATGTATAGAAATATGATAGTCTATAAGAGTATATATGTAAAAAAAACCTGAATTAATTAGGTCCAAACGGTGCATTTGACATGAAGTAAATATGTTTATCTGCGTCAAATGTTTTATTAAATAGGAGGGTGAAATAACAAACATGTCACTCGGTAAGATATCATCTCCATAATTATCAAAACAGTCTACTTCATTCAGTATTCAGAACATTTACCCACTTAGTGATTAGTATCATCCAAGGAAGCCTCAGTTAGGAAGATTTGATTATTAATTAATAATACTAATCAACTATAATCCTAACAATTACAGATTTGCAATTTCTGAACAGCCGACCAGTTTGCCTTAATTGGCGTTTTTTGACCTACCTGATGGGCTTATTAAGATAAGTGCAATAAAAAAGTTGCAATAAATTAACGATCTTTCTAATGGTCTAAATGTCATATCAACAGGTCATCTCTATCAAAAGTTATGCCCATTACAAGTTAACTAATCATTTAAAGCCCAGTGTGGCATTCCTTAATGCGACAATATTTGGACTGTTACAATTTATGGCCATACTATTATTAAAGATATGCAATTGAATCCAAATTAAACATATCCATGAACACAAACAACTCGATATCAACTTGTTCATTAATCAAGACTAAAATTTCATTTGGATTTGATTTGTTTACTTAACCAAACAAGCTGAATAAAACTTTTATCAGGTTTGTTCATGAGTTATTTCAAGTCTACCTATTCACTTGCACCCCTATCAGCTGAATAAAACTTTTTTCAGGTTTGTTGATGAGTTATTTCAGGTCTGCCTATTCACTTGCACCCCTACCAGCAGATTGGATCACGACAAAGGCTAAATTTGTTCTCAAGAAGAAGATAGAAGGGACTAAAGTGTTCGTCAGTTCGTGGAGCCCTTCCTCTACGTACGAAAAAATGACCTTTCCTTCCCTCACCCCACTCCCTTCCCCTCCCAAAGGTCAAGGGAAAATGTACTCATAAACATGGATCAGCACCAGACTTATTTAAAAAAACCAGCAAGATTGAGAGATCGTTGCCCCTCTTTGATAGGGAGAGAGATAAAACGAGAGTTACCCTTCCCAGATTAATTTATCCCGGAGAACCCCATTTATTTTGATAGACAGTTATATCTTTGATATAAATAAGGGTTAACTCTGTTCCAATTCTTGAGATGGAACAATATGTCCAAGTGAAATAAGAGTTATCTCTCGATCTAATCCGATTAACTTTTTTTTGACCTATCAAATTAAAAAGTAGATAGATTAGAAGTAATCCCCGGGACAAACAGGGGATAACCCCCAACCAAAGGGGGGCCTAGAGGGGAACACTGCTTCTGTAGAGCCCCCTCATCTGGGTTAGCCTAGTGCTTGTGTGAAGTTGTTGCTAACAAAAAAGCAACATACATAACGGTTTCATTTATTAAACAGTATTTACCTCACCGATGGCAATAAGCATCTCCAACTCGTGATGGAGAAAATAAGCCACATATATGATAGTATCTTTTCTCTTTCTTTTGTTTCTACTACCCCCCCCCCCTATTTGCTTTATAATTCTATCGCGAGGTCTTAGATTTTTTCTGATTTGTGGCCATCTATTAATTTAACAACTAACATGCTTTTGGTACCTCGGAGCATGAACAACAGCAGTTCAATGAAAAGAATACAAATGATTTTGCAAAAAAGATATGCCTGCAAACTACGCATTCTTCATGATTTTGCAGCAGTGAGGGGCAAAACTGGTTGGGATATCCTGCCGAACAGCAAGGACCATCAGTTAATGGGAAACGGACTCTTCATTCTTTTGTTGATCTTCTGCAGCACCTTCCACTGAGAAAGAGAAAAAATACAGAGACGGAATAAGAAAATGATATAATGACAAGGCACAGTATATAGATTGGGCCAAATTAGGTAGATGAGTACAATCCATTACATAGTAATCACAACGTAAATGCTTGGGAAAAAAACATTCCACCAGTTAAGGTGATGCAGCACAGATGGGGCTTCGGATAGTATTTTTGTGAAGCTTTCATCTAAAAACCTTCACAGATATAACCGCTAAAATGCAAGAACACTCTTAGCCATTCTTACTAGTCAGGAAGTATTATACAATTGTTAAGAGATTATCTCCTAGATCTTCTGTATCTTGTGTGCCCATGTACAGCTTTCCCTTCCATAGTTTTTTATCCTATTAGGAGTAGGAAATCGGCCCCCTGGCCTCGCCCTATTTCGGGTCTCTTGTGCCTGTATATATACATGACAATATTACCGGCGAGGTGCACCCTCCAGTATCCTCTCAAAATTCTCTTTGCCACAATAATAAGATGGTACAAGACAAACTCAGTTTTCTCTTTCTCCACATTTGAAAATAGATTGTACCACATATTCATTAAAATGGAAATGCATTTGTATAATAAAAAGTATACCAACCCCCAAAAATATTTACCATGTGCGAAGGCTCCACTGAAAAAGATCCCACCATATACAATACCTCTCTCCCCCTAGAAAAGACCTTGTACAAAACCGTAAGATGGTGTGATGAAGATGGCCATAGGAACTATTCAAGAAAAGAAGGCAATTAGCATCACCCTCCCGTAACCTTTTGCCCAAACCTTGACGGTCACCAGTTGATCGGTAACATACTCTTGCCCTAAAAAATATGATAATTCTTTCCCTCCATAAAGCCTAGATCATAGCGTGAAGCACCATCCACAAAGCATGCTTGTCACCTTCCGCCTCCATGATCCGCACCAATTAACCAGGAGATCCACAGACACCCATCCTCTGAATAGGTATCTCCAAACTGACTGAGTAGGCACAATGCACCATCAAATGATCTAGGCTTTCATCATCATCATCATTCTCATCACAGTTGTCAAGTGGTTCTAATACTGTTCAAAAACCCTGCCATACAATCACAACTATAGCTAGCCATGAAAAACGCTCCACACTAAGAATTTAATCTTCAGCAGCGGTGAGTGTACTTGACCTAATAAAAATGGCATTTTCAGCCCTCCCTGTTGTTACTTGATTTCACGGTGAATTCCCATTACCACCACCAAGTGATGCCCTTATCCACCTACAGGATATGTCTTTGCAGCAATAAGAATAGACCAGTTATCTGAATGATCTCATCCTCATAAAGACTGCTTCTAAAGTGGGGAGACCAGCCTAGACCTCTAATTCTGAATACATCAGCTATCACAACACTAGGATTATAACAAGATGCTTTAAGTGCCTGGGAACATCAACACCAAAATGTTGACGGTAGATAATTTATCCTACCAAAAAATTATACATTGTTGTTGGAATGTGTTCCTTAAAAAGCTCTAACATTCAGCAACACTTGCAACCATCTGCAACAAGAGAACCAAGCACACACTCTCTTCTTTCTTTGTCTTGTTCTTTTCTTAGCTGTAATTGACCAGTTCCCGGGATCCACTGTCTAAATGTTAGAAGCATTTAGTTTCCCATTAAAATTGGACACTGTTGTAGTCCTTCTGTGTGAGTGTGAGTGATAGAGAGAGAGAGAGAGAGGGAGGGCGAGGAGTTAGTACATCTAACTTCATGGGTAGGTCAGCTAGAGGCCTTAAAGATCTAGCAGGATTTCCTTATAAAGAGAGGAAGAAGTGTATATAAGCATTTAGTTAGCGAGCTGGACACCGGATCAAACAGACTAAAGGGATAGGCCAAACTAGGTTAAACCTCTGTATGCATCCTTAATTTGTGTGATTATTCCATTTCATCCATCTCATTCTTTACAAAACATTCCTCTCCACATTTAATTATTGTTTTTACTGTTAAAAGTCTCATTTAACCCCCCTCAAGGAACAGAGATAAGGTGGGCTGGCTCCCCCCTCACCCCGGTCGGTTAAGATAAGAGAGAGAAGGGAACATGCTCTTTTCCCTTTCACCTCAGCCAGTTAAGGGAAGAGATAGAAGGGGTGCAGCCCTCTCTCTTACCCCAGTCAAGAAACACTCACCCCGGTCAGTTAAAAGACAGGAGAGAGGAGGCTGGCCAAACCATTTACCCCGGTTGGTTAAGAGAGAGGAGAGAGGAAAGATGAGGCTGGCCCCACCCTTCACCCCAGTCGGTTAAGAGAGAGGAGAGAGGAGGCTGGCTGACCCTCTCATCCCGGTCGGTTAAGAGAAGAGAAAAGGTAAGAGTGGACAGCTGGAAAGTGGGCCCCACAGGCTACCTCCTCCGGTTAAGAGGGGATTTTTTTCATCCTCCCCACCTTTTTTTGGTTTTTTTCTGGTTTTGTATCCTGTTATGCTTAGGGTTCAACAGTACCCTTGACATCAAAGATGAGCCACGTACACCTTCTATAGTTTCAAAACCTCTTCAATCCATTAAAATGCATTGCTAACCCTAGCAGAGTCATGATAACCCTAAATCCTAAAATCTTGTCAACTCACTGAAATACACTCCTAAAATCAACTCAAAACATCTCAGAACATCACACGGCTTTCTTCAAACTCGTTGTGGGCCATGGTCAAGCTTTTGGGCTCCATTCAAACTCACTCCCATACTTAGACTTGCACAATTTTATGGCCAGTTTTATTTAATGTATTACCATGGGCACCTAATCAAGGGTTCACTCATAAGAACAACGTGATTATAACTAGCCAAGGTCACAATTTGACTGCTGACATTAGGATACAGCCAGGCTGCATCAAAAGGGCTTGTTAAATCCTAGCACTAGCAAAGGACGCAGGCAGATCCCTGATTAATCTTGTTCATTCAAAATTGTATTGTCATTTTAAGCCACCCAGGCTCGTAAAGGGCGTAAAAAAAATACTTTCCTGGACAAGGCCTGGGCATGATGAACCATGTCAACTAGAATTCTGTTATCAAGCTCAGCCGGTGGTCTCAACGACCATAGTCAAAGACCTAACCATTCACCATCGGAATAGATCTTGGTAGATGTCCCAGCGTAGCAAGTTAGAATAAAAGAAATGAAGCACACAGTGACAAAGATGAGCAATGAAAAAAATACCGAGAGAGAGAGAGAGAGCAGTAACTTTCGTTCATGTGAGATGTCATTAGCCATTACCTTGAAATATTTATGGGATTTTTGTTTTCATATCATACCATAGACCTCAGAAGATAATGTTAATGATGCATCAAATTTTTCAATGAGAGGAGAAATGATAAATTAACAAAATAATTCTGTGGATGGGAAAGTGGAACTGTTCAATATCAGATGGCTGTGCATGCAGTTTAGCAAACACTAGACTAACATAGGACAAGCAAGCAAGCAGCAAATTTGTTAACCAATAATTTCAAATATGATTTCCATGTCATACACCAAACTTACCATATTCACTGAATATAACACCTCCAGAACATAATCCTTCCTCAACTTTAACTAGCTGCAATGTCATCCTGGGTCCAATCTCCTGAAGCTTGACAGCACTTTTAGTAGAAGCTCGGTTGACTCTACCAAGATCACTTGCCAAGCTTACAGTTGCTGCTTCTTCATCTGGTTCACTTTCGGATCCATAACCAGTCCTTGGGATCACAAAAACAAGAATGAATCACCATTTGTTGTCAATTGATAATCTACCTTAAGAAGTAAAATATGCAATACCGTACTCTAGTTTTTATGCAGGTTACAAAGTTCCCCAAAGAACAAAACCATTATGCACCTATAAAACAGGCTGGACTACCAACTGCATAGGGACATACATCCTTCCAAAAGAATTACTAAATGATCATGGACATACATGCACATAAACCAATACATGTTTTTGAATGCCACTTGTCATCAGGTATCATGGGACATACAAATACATGCACATAAACCAATACATGCACACATGCAAATACATGCGTGGAGTGCCATTTGCCATCAAGTATCTTGAGACATTAGATCATCACTGTTACTCAGTAATAGAGAATGGTCTATCACCTTCTAATTTTATCTAAGTGACCATACATTAGGTACAGGAAAAGATGCTCCAGTAGAGAATACCCATAAAACTATAAATGCTAAGTAATCAAATCCAAGAGAAACACGGTTTACACTTACCTGGAAGAATCATCTCTTTCTCTTATGTTTATTTGTATCTGTCACTGGGAAAGCTGAACATGGATGATCTTGCTAGGCACCTCACCTTTGTCTTGATTAGAATGTGATAACTTGACTACGCCGAAACTAAGGCGAATCATCATGGATAGAGTCGCAATGTTAGAATTGCAGCCAAGTATGTCTTATAAATTCCAACCCATTACCCTCTTAGTTCATACAGAGTGGTCAAAGCAAGCAGGAGGATCACCTTGGGACATCTTCCTGTATGGTCCGGTACTCAATGGCACACACCAAAGATGTAGATAAGTGCATACATGCACACACATGCGCACGAGTGCACGCCAAGGTAGGCAAACTCAGGTGTCGGGCGCAGATGGGTGGCCCAAAAACTGATCTGGATCGGCCGATCTGAGCCCAATTCCAAAGCAATCCAAGCTGACCAACTGTTGATGGTTTTTAGGGTTTAAATGTTGTAAATGTTAATGTCTAGGGGTTTGTGCATTTTTGTGCAACCCTATCCTCTTTTTTTTCTTTTTTAACGACTAGGAGAAACCCAGCCACGCCACCAACCTCAGCATGTAGCCACTTTGAACCTATGGATGGTACTGCTAACGCATCATGGGTTCTGCAGGCTGGGGAAAGGGGTGGGCTTGGTAAAACCCCCCAGTGGTGCTGCCCCAGACCCGAGCTAGGAAGCACATGTGGGTGCAAACACTGTGTCAAAGGCACAACCGCACTCAGCAGCCGAGGAAATCAAACCTGCGACCTCATTGTTACCAACAAAGCGTAGAACCATTCAACCCACTCCTCAAGTCACTCCTCAGGTCGACAACCCTATCCTTTTTACCAATTGATTCTTGCTATTGCAAAAAGGCGCAGGCAGAATGGAGGCGGCAGAAGCGGAGAAGAGGACGACAAGGCAACAGCAGCATGCCAGCGGCATCTATAGCAGCAGCAGCTACGCTGGACAAGAGCAGTAGCGTCAATAGATGGTGGCACCAGCAGAAGCCCTTTGAAGGATTTGAACAACTGCCAGATTGAAGGGATAAGGCTTGATAAGGATGACGATGAATGGATAAGAAACTAATTATGTCCATTAAATGTTTCTTAAATTCTTAGAAGGATAAGATTCTTAACCAATATTCTGTCCAGGCATGATGGACATGGTCGTAGGTGTGACTCTTAAGTTGACAATCAGTCCTTTGTCTCCCCCATTTGGAAAGATAGCCTAAAATCTGACATGTGGGTTGTAAAAGAGCCAAGCATGGGAAATGGAGCAACTGCCCATGTTTGGCAGGATATATGGATTGGAATTGCAGTTTGGAGGAGTAACCCCCAATCATTTATGTCCTGGTAGTATACAGAATTACAGATGATACCTAGTTAAAGAAAGCCTTCATATGTTAAACAACAAAGTCCCTAGTTCTATAATCTACAGAGAGACCTTAAAAGACAACAAGATTGTAAAATTTGCAGGCCCACTTTAAGTGCTTGCATCAACCAGCACCAACACAGAGAATGAGGACTGTATCTGTTGGAATAGAGGTAATAGTTTGGTCTTTGTCGGATCTTTGTACAAGCTCATTGAGGGAGAAGCCTACTATACCAGAAATATGGTAAAGTCTGGAGGATCATGCCACCATCCATGCATGGCTTATGTTAGAAACAGAATAGTTACAAATATGTTCAGAAGCAAGTAATGTAGAGTCAATGATACAATCTGTATTCTTTGTATGCTTGAAGAAGAAAATATAGATCACCTAATGATCAATTGCAGTATAAGCCAGGAGGTCAGGAGTTCAGCCTGTCAGGTCAGTTCCAGGTTTCCTACCAAACATCCCAAGACATGAGCTACTTTTGTAATTTAAGGTATATTATGGGAGAAAGCCACAGATTGTACCCGGCACATCTTCCACATGCCATCTGTGGAGCCGTCCGAAAATAGCAGAAAGATCACATCTTTAGAGGGAATTAAAACTTACATAGAAAACATTTACGTTAATACCCTATTTTTTGTATACAAGTGGAGTAGGTCTATCCTTAAAGTACGTGCAGATAGGTGGCAGATTTTTTTGAGAACTCTGAAACCGCCATCCTAGTTTTCCTCTGTTTATCTCATGGGAGCTTGCACAATGGGGGAGGCTCTATTTCCACCTCTGTTTTGCTACCTCTTGTTATCCGTGTGAAATTAGTGGTATAAACTACTTCCTTCCTTTTTCCCTTTTCTTGGATGGGTGGGTGGGGGGCCATTGGACATCCCCAGCAATCAGCATCATGTTTTGATTTTAGAGCTTTTGAATCAGCCCCCTTCCATTTTAAACTTGCATACCACTTTCCACTTAACCATATACAGACTCTTATTATCTTTTCCAAAATTATGCACCTACAGATCCATTTAAGTTTGATCAATTTGAGCAATCACTTCAGCAGCAGAGAAAATAGTGGCATGTATAAGATAGAGATGATTCCCAGCACTGCATGATTGAAATGGATCTCCCTCCAAGGCAAAGGCACTTCTCGTTCCACACTCACACACCAATCACCCTTACTCTTGATCCTTGTAGTATAAGGGCATGCCCAAGTGCTTGATATGCAAGAATCAAAATGTCCAGCTTACATGCCACCAAACCTTTCACTTCTTTCCTACTTGAGATTGGTTCTTATGAAGCCTGAACTTTTAAAGACGGTATTCAGTTCAGCCACCACTCAAAAGGTCTTTAAGTAGAAATGATAGCAACCTCCTTTTACCAACAAAAAACGGGATATCACAAGCACCACAATGTAGATGGGATATAGATTAGCTTCCATCACCCTTCTTGACAATCTACAAAAAACGTGATGGTGCTGCTGCTGATTCTTTGGTTGCGCCTGCTAAACGTCTTCAACAGGCTGCTGCTCCTCCAGCTGGTGGCTCGTCTTCTTCAAGCTTGGACGTGCGTGGCCCGGTTCATTCGGCCTCTCTGGTGGCGCCATCCCAGCCATCCCTGAAGCCCCACGCTGTTCCTCCGTCAGCCGCTGACATTGCCCAACATGACCCTGCTAATGCGGATGAAGATCTTGGTTGGGAGATCCTCAATCGTAGGCGCCGCAAGCCCAATCCTCATTATCGCTCTTAGCCTATTGTTGGGCTCCAGTGGTTGTAATTTTTTGTTTCTGTCGAGCCTCTTCCTTTAGTTCCTTGTCCCCTCTTCAAAGGGTGTTGTTATGTAGGCTCGAGTTGCTTGTACCTTCTTCCTTTTATCATATTAATAAAACGCCCAGCAGATCTATTTAGATCTGCCTAGGTATTGATTATAAAAAAAACTGCAATGCACTAGCAATAGCAGGTTGCTGCATGTATGCTCACCAACATTGAAAACACCACTCCACATGAAAACCAGGAAGAAAGCAGTTGAGAGCCAGGCATTAGTCCAAAGACAACAATTTTGGATGGTTATTACTTACTACTACTTGACTAAAATCAAATTTCTTGTGATGCTATTTTCATGAGCTATTTTCATGACTAAGATCGAATTTCCCTTTTTTAGTGTCGAGGATAACCTCAGCTCTTCAGCGCAGCCACATCCCACGCCCTCAAAATTTCAATGCTGGATTGTGTTGAATGCACATGGTCCACTTCTTGAGATGAGTGCTGTGGCCGACAGAACTATGAGATAAGGGGTTATAATAGAATCTACATGCTAGCCAACAAAGGTGGCTCTATCTATTAAAGTACCGATGATGCTCTTGGACAATACTTCAGTCCCAGTAACAATACTGCAACAGATCAATGAAATTACTACTCCGATGCTTTCTTTCTGGACATACATGTGTCCCCGTGTGTGCGTGTGCACCAACAGCCTGACATGCCAGGTTCTGTTACAAACTACAATTGGAAGACATTATGATCAAGAAGTCCGGATGGTCATATTCCCCATCAAAGTAAATAGCGCACAAAGCATCGAGAAGGCTCCAAATGATTGAATATATACATTCATCAGAGTGACAAAAATATTTCAAAAAATGCTCTGTTGAAAAGTCAAATGAAGAATAAAGCTTACTTAGTAATAAATTCACTGACATCTTGAAGATTGCTCAAATCTGGCACTTGATGACTTTGTACAAAATTTCTTATCCTACGACTAACACCCACAGGTTGCAAGCGAATTGAATAATGCCGAAAGTCAATAAGCTTTGACTCTTTGTCATAATTTAACAGCACTATTCTCTTGCATGTCGAGAGGTTGACCTGAGATTCAAGGCAGAGAAAAATAATGACCACACACATGCGGTATGTGTATAATAGAACGACAAGATTAGGCATTTTATCATGTTCATTAATAGAAGAGTGTGTATAGAACTGACAGTGTTAATATCAATGGCAGGAAATACATTCTGAAACATAATAGTTGTCAGCTTCAGATGTTGACCTCCAGACCCAAAACCAGAGAGCACAATCTGGCAATAAAGATTTCAATAGAAACTTTTCTGATTAATTTTAATGATAACTAGAAAACATCAACTAGGCAACAAAAACAATTGTGGAACATGAACGATGGGCTAGGCAATAAAAAGAAATAATAATTAAAAACTTTTATTTTAGAAATAAGGAAGCCAATAAAAGGTTACCAAGGGAGACTTCTTGAACAAATCAGGAGGACAACTGGGACGAGCTTGGGAACGAGCGACATCAGATGCCAATGAATACTCATGTATTTTGAATGTCAAGGTCGGACCTTGAGGAGTTCTTGCAACACGCAGGTATGGTGCATTGTCGGATTTTGAGAGTATTAGAAAATGAGTGACACCCATAGGCCCAGCAATATTCAAAAAATCCTTGAGATTATTTCGCTTCTTTTCCTGTCATTGTGAATCAGATGAACCGTATTAATTCATTAGTTTTTGTGTGTGTGTGTGTACCTATATATATATATATATATATATATATATATATATATGGGAATTGTACACAGAAGAGCCAGCACTCAAAGATATTAAAATAACATAATCTGAATCGCCAGTCCAGATATATTGAATGGTCATCAGAGGAATCATAATTGACGAGAGTTGCTACTCTAGTTTTCAAACGTCATTATGCTGCAGACAAGCCCAGAGCTATAAATTTTCCAGCTGAGCAAAGAAACACCAAATGGAATAACGCTGACATATGAATTAGGCATCTAAGAAAAAATCAACTGGTTATTCCGATGAAGTAAAACAAATATTTGCATAGTTCCAGGAGATTTGCAGGGACAGAATCCAATATAGCATCTGCAATAGAAATGGCAGAAACTGCAAATAAGAATAAACTCTCGAAATGAGAACAAGCAACCAAGGAACTATGTTGACAAATTCAAAGCCTCAATGAGAAAGAAGACCTCACGGCCTACCCACAACTGATAAGATAGATAGTGCACAAGAAATAAACAAAAAAGAAAAAGCGACTGAACCAGCAGTATTGGCGGACCTTCAGCTTAAGTGCGGTGTGGGGAAGCATCGACTTGCGCAAGTCGAGCTTCAGTTGCCTAAGGGGGCCTGGTAGCTTGCCGCGGGCGAAAACAAAGCTCTTGGGGATCTTCTCGCCCGTCACTTGATCAACGCCCGGCTTCTTCTTCGCCACGATCGGCCGGTCGAACACCTTCCTCTTCTTCTGAGCTCGGTCACAGACCCCACATCGCAGGAAAGAGTAACGTCAATACGAACAGCAAACAGTAAGTAAATGTAATGCAAAATCCCAATTTTATGCGGTCGGCTGAGCGAGGTGAGAGATCCTTACATTCCTGAAGCGGGCCATCCCTACCAGGAGGAGAGCAAGCAGAGAATAATCGACAGAAGGAGGAGAGGAGGAGAGTCTGCACTTCCAAAGGGCTCTCTTTCTTATTAATTAGGGTTTTTCGTGGCCCTGGGCCACCCTACAGCCAAACCAGCAGCAACTCTGCCGCTGCGAAACCAGTAACTCAGGATGCCGGAGAGGTGGAGGCAGCGGGTGGTAGGTGTGCTTCGGCGTGCGCAGTTACGACGGCTGCCAGATGGGTGGAGATGGCGGCTGGGTGCTTGCGAGCAGAACGGGAGGGTTTCTTCTTCCTAGCGGTGAACTGCTAGGCCCGCTAGATGATGTTCTTTTGTGTACGATTTTCCCATCAATGCTTTGTAATTTTGTATTCAATCTTCGCTGTCGTAACGGGATGGGTTAGAGACGGGTGGGCCATAGTCCACCCCGGGTGACTCATCCCTAACCCACTCAGGGTGTCTTATTTCATCTTTTTAGTTGGAGTGAAAAAATTCAAGCTTATCTATAATCAACCCCGATTAGGAGCAGGGTTCGCCGACTCGGTGATCCGTATCGGATCGATTCTTCCCTGATCCGATACGCTACACTCAGAGTCTCTCAAAAATACACTGTGATTCGACCCGACTCGACCAGACTCGGAACGATCCACACTGTGACGACCCGAATCCCGGATACCGGATATATCCGATAGAACTACCGAGTAGACCCGATACCACTTGGAACCCGCGAGGCCTCCCAAGAGCGGTAAAGCTCCGAAGGGATAAAAGACATGTGTAGAGTACATTGAAGTCACAGAGATATAACAGTAAGTAATTAAATTTCATTAGATCGACTTGCTAAAGTATCAGAAATAAAATTACTTTTTAATTAACAATTTCAATTTAACAACTATACCAGAGTCCAGTCTAAAGGAAAGACAAGCAGTACAGTCAACAGCAAGGAAGGATGTACACTAAGGTCGGGGGAAGCCCGACGCAGGTACCGCTAGCAGCTACAGACACGCCACACCAGGCATCGCGAAAGCAGAACGACGCCACCCACTAGAAAAGTAGGGGTGAGCCTCGTGTCACTGGCCCAGTAGGGGTCACGCGGATCCCCACTGAAAAATAACGCAGTAACACGGAACAACAGCTAAAACAGCAGTAGTAGTAAAGTAGGAAAACTACCACTAGAAAGCTGTAAAAGAAAACCGGAACGGAAGGAGTAGAAACAGCTCAAAGAAAAGGGAAAAGCCATACCGAACAAGCGCGGCTGTCGGACTAACCTCGGCTCCCCAAACTACTCCAGGCAACAACAGGAAGGCGAACTCTGATCTGACATGGTCAGGAGTTACCGATCTGTCGGGCGTACAAAGACGGGCAAAAAGCCTAGGAAGAACCTAGACAGACACCGACGCTCTAAAGCATACATGACTCGATTGCCATGCACGCTCTTCTAGACACGACCACACACACACGACTAGAACGTCGTGCACATGACACAACACTGACCTCGGGCAAGACCACGAGAGGGCTAACCCGGAAAGGTCACGACGTGCGAGAAACACGAGAGTCACGTGTCACGTGACGGAAGCACCTCCTCACTAGAAGAACAGCCAACTGCGTCCACTGACGTCTTATGCTGCGCCTACAAGTGTCTCGTCTACGCTGTCACCCGAAACACGACAGACACTAAGACACGCTCAGAACCATAACAGGAACTACAGTAGCGAGTGACTAGACAGGGTAACGCCCGTCGGCGTCAGTCCAACGCCCCTGACCACGTGTGCACACACCGACTCTTGCTGGAGAGCCAGGCCGCTAGCTAGTTTTCCCCACCCAGCAGGACGCCATTGTACAGCGGGGGCCCATGGAAACTAGCTTACAAACCGTATATTGGGAACTGACTTAGCCACCAACTCCCAGGTGGGTCGACACGTCGTAACGCGTCGTAAGGCTACGACTAGTGGAGACTCACTAGACACAGAGACTCTGAAACAAGAGTGATGTAGCACAGACAGGCAAGGAATCACTGTCGCACGTACTACGAAGCACCAAGACAGCAAGACAACTGCCAACAGACTCAGGACAAGGCGACTAGACCTACTAACACAACGATCCTTGAGTCTCACAACTCGGAGTCAAGATCGTTGAACAACGGTAGAGACACACCGCCAATCGGTCTAATCCTAAGCCAGAGGAAACGACACATCCACAGAAAACGACACACGGAGGCATGAGGGAACACCAAAACCCTCAGCACATCTGGACACGCAAACCGAGGTAAGACGACACCTCGAGGTATCCAGAACCATGTCTCGAACTGGACAGAACCGCCGAGACACACAAGGTCACATGTCAACCACTGAGTCACCCCGGGTTGACCGGAACCGGACAATGACGATTCAACAGTAGGAAAGAGAATCCTACTCCAAGCAACAAAACTCATGGCTACCTCATAACGTAGTCTTAGCCCTCATAGGACGTCAGGAGACATCCACAGGATAACAGGCAGACCACAAGGTCAAGCCAGGACATACGAAAATCGAAACGACGAAGAACAACCCTCTGGGCATAAACGACTCCTTGTCCAGCCATCAGGCGAACCAAGCAGCCAAGGAAGTAGCCGCAACGCACACAGAGACAAGGATACCGGCAGTCGTGGGTAGAGCCACGAGACGACTGTAGCGATCAAGGATATGACCACTAGGATCAGTCAACTCTAGCTGACCTGCCCGACAAACCACCCAGCGGTCTATAGAAGACACGCGACACGGACTAGCTAACCGTCCTATGACACACACACACACAGACGGACACAGATCAGGCCATCACGGCCAGAAGATACACCCACGGACTCAACTCACTGGGCGGTCACAAAGGGGCCGCTCAATGAGCTAAACGGTCCGGACAGGGCCGCTCAATCGAACAGAACGGTTTAAATGGAACCGCTCAATGGGACAGACCTCAAGGTACTGAAAGACTGGACGGCTAGGGTTGGACCGGCCCAAGACATGGAGCGGTTAAGGGAAAGCCGCTCAAGCCAACCGACCTACTACAGTACTCGGTCAAACGACGGTCAGAACGGTCTAGGGACAGACCGCTCAACGCACCGGATGGCTAAGGGAGAACCGCCCCATGAACCGCCTTAAAACGTTGACCCAAGGTCAACCGTGCTAAGCGGTCAAGACCTGGCCGCTCAACACCACGGGAAAAACAGAACGGCTGGGAACCAGCCGCTTAAGTGGACTGGGCGGCTCACACCTGGCAACGCCATCCACTGGGCGGTCTTTCGCGCGACCGCGCAGACGCCCACCGACTCACTCTAAACGGTCCAAAACCAGCCGCCCTAAGCCCAACGCGGTTAATGTTAAACCGCGTAGGCGTCACGGCGAGCAAACCACAGGATCGGCCCGATCGTGGCCTTTCCACGCCCCGTTCGTTCCGAAACGAAGGGGATACATCCATAACGACGATATACAACACTTAGACTCCAACTGGAGTCAAATCGGCCAAGAAACAGCGAGAAACAGGCGATTTCTTCAAATCGACCCAAATGGAATCACCGGACTTCCCGGGCTCCTAACGGTCCCGAATGACCGCCAATCGACACGAAATCAGTGACTATAGAACGCGGACGTTCCAGGGAGTCCATTGACACTAATTGATCTAAAAACCGTCACCGTTTTCCGACGAACCCTACGAACTCCCAAAACTACAGTTTTACCTAAATGAGCCCAAACTCGCCCGTTCTAGCACCGAACAACGTGAAACTGCAGGGAAAACGTGTAGGAGAAGTAGGTGATCCGTCTCCCTACCTCCACCGAAGAAACCGTGCGCTGAAGCGACTAATCTGTGCCGAAAACGCCAAAACACGAACCGCGCCGATCTCAGAATCCACCGAGGGATCGCGCCACGCCACGCTCAAACCGTCCCTCCATCCCGCGTCCCGATCACTCCATCGCGTCCCCGCCTTGGCCAGCTCTCCACGGTCGCGCGCCCCGCGTCGAACGGTCCTGAGACGAGAGAGAACGAGAGAGAGAAAGAGATGAGAGAAATGAGGGAGGAGAGAGGGTGAAGAAGAAATAAATAAAGACCTAATAAGAATCCAGGGCATTACATCCTCCCCTCCTTCAATAAATTTCATCCTCGAAATTTAAGGACTAACAAAGGAGAAGCAGGGAAGAAGAACCCCACGACACAACTTGAAACGACACGAATCTCGAGAGAACACAGTTCAGAGGAACATAGTCAGACCATAATCACCGGCACACGCTCTGGATCGAGCACGGCACCCAAGTGAACACAAGTCCAACACCTCCGAAACAGGGCAACGTCGCTTACGTCTCGCAGGGAAGGAGACACGACACATGCCACGAAAACAGATATCGGGAAAACGAAACGACAGACACGACGAGTGTCAGCTTAAACAAGGAGATAGTCCTCTCGGCTGACAGCTCGACAATTACATCGGCTCCAGTGCCAAAGGCAACAGAGAACACCTGGCACACAGGACACCAACGACAGCACTGGACCACAAGCACAATCAAGTCAGCCCTCATTCAGACATTATATCTGATCGAGTCGCATGCTAACTCTACCAGGAGAAGAGAGTATAGCAAAGCTAACCAACAAGACCTAGTCCACATAGTGCCAAAACAGACAGACAAAATCATAGAGAAACAGCGCTAAAACGACAACAACGGTAGCAACAACACTTGCAGGATCCCGGCTCCGTACTGAACACAGAACCAAGGAACACAACTGCAAGCTGAGTCACATCAAGGTACAACGACAGCTGAACACACGACTACAAGGAACTAGTCATGCATCGAGCAGCTCACCGAGAACAGACCCACAATAACAAGAAAAATAATCTCGGGGAACGCATCTCAAGGACCACGAGCACGCCTCGAGAAGACAATACCCAAGAAAAGAGAATACGGAGCAGAGGGTACTCAATCAGCAGGAATGCCGACAGATTCCCCAATGCTCACAAATGCCAATGCCAACACCATAATGATTCCAGCAACAGCACGGCAACAGGCAACATCAAGGCACAGGAAGCCAAGACGAAGTTATATCGAGAAGAACGAAATTCTCGACTGTCCATAATCTCACAACAACGATTCTCGACCTATGGGTGACCAGCCCACACGCTTCCGCTACGCACTCAAACAACGCACACAGGCAACAGGGAATATCTCGGTATCCGCATCTCAGCACACACACGGTGCCATCGCAACTCATAAAAATTGTAACATAACACGCCACGAGTATTGATCCTGCGAGCAACCGACGACAAATAGCCTAAGTGCAAACAAAGGAGAGTACGAGCTTCAGCACAAGGCACAAAGAAAATGCTAGTCTCAGCTTACCTATACGTCCTGAAACAGTAAACGAACCTTCACAACACATCGGCCGCTAGACACGGCACGACAAATACGGCGCACAACGGCTCTCAACAGAAGGATTAGGTCCGAAGCCAAGCAACCGTAAGATAAGGAGCAGATCCGGCTTAGATTAAACAAAGTCCACCCTTAAGTAGACGTAGGACAAAGGCATCCCCAAGAAAGTAATTCCAAGGCTTACCTCAAAAAGACTCCACCAGACGGGATGAGAAGCATCAAGCTCGACTAACAGCAACTCACTAGGAAGGGAAATCCTAGGTTCGCCAGAGCATCTTCTCAAACAAGGAATCTAATCGACCACTTCAACCGAAGCGAAACGCATCAGGAGCTGAACAGACTTAAGCTGGGACGACCAAAACAACGTAAGAACGTGTACGGCCATCACATCAACTCGAAAAGTCACCAGCCACATGAACAAATCACGGAAAAGATCTCGAACAATGTACCGCAGATTCAAGCCTATCGGCGAACTCTGCCAAGTACAGCATGATCGAGACGAACACCACGGCGAAAAAGGAGCATCCCGTCACATTCTGACGAGAGCAAAACCATCTCGTCCAGTGCTAATACAGCACGCACAAGACGACACACAGAAAACGAAGCGACAAAGAATCGCAAACCTAAGCCAGCGAAAGACTGTACTGGACTTTCAGGACTCTGGATACTGTATATCTCGGATTCCCATGTACTCCACACAACAACGCTCTGATAGCTCAGAAAAGAACTCCGAACATCTCAGAACACTACTCTGATACCACCTGTGACGACCCGAATCCCGGATACTGGATATACCCGATAGAACTACCGAGTAGACCCGATACCACTTGGAACCTGCGAGGCCTCCCAAGAGCGGTAAAGCTCCGAAGGGATAAAAGGCATGTGTAGAGTACATTGAAGCCACAGAGATATAACAGTAAGTAATTAAATTTCATTAGATCGGTTTGCTAAAGTAGCAGAAATAAAATTACTTTTTAATTAACAATTTCAATTTAACAATTATACCAGAGTCCAGTCCAAATGAAAGATAAGCAGTACAGTCAACAGAAAGGAAGAACGTACACTGAGGTCGGGGGAAGCCCGACGCAGGTACCGCTGGCAGCTACAGACACGCCACACCAGGCATCGTGAAAGCATAACGACGCCACCCACCTGAAAAGCAAGGGTGAGATTCGTGTCACTGGCCCAGTAGGGGTCACGCGGATCCCCACTGAAAAATAACGCAGTAACACGGAACAACAGCTAAAACAGCAGTAGTAGTAAAGCAGGAAAACTACCACTAGAAAGCTGTAAAAGAAAATCGGAACGGAAGGAGTAGAAACAGCTCAAAGAAAAGGGAAAAGCCGTACCGAACAAGCGCGGCTGTCGGACTAACCTCGGCTCCCCAAACTACTCTAGGCAGCAACATGAAGGCGAACTCTAATCTGACAAGGTCAGGAGTTACCGATCTGTCGGGCCTACAAAGATGGGCAAAAAGCCTAGGAAGAACCTAGACAGACATCGACGCTCTAAAGCATACATGACTCGATTGCCATGCACGCTCTTCTAGACACGACCACACACACACGACTAGAACGTCGTGTACACGACACAACACTGACCTCGGGCAAGACCACGAGAGGGCTAACCCGGAAAGGTCACGACGTGCGAGAAACACGAGAGTCACGTGTCACATGACGGAAGCACCTCCTCACTAGAAGAACAGCCAGATGCGTCCACTGACGTCTTATGCTGCGCCTACAAGTGTCTCGTCTACGCTGTCGCCCGAAACACGACAGAGACTAAGACACGCTCAGAACCAGAACAGGAACTACAGTAGCGAGTGACTAGACAGGGTAACACCCGTCGGCATCAGTCCAACGCCCCTGACCAAGTGTGCACACACCGACTCTTGCTGGAGAGCCAGGCCGCTAGCTAGTTTTCCCCACCGAGCAGGAAGCCACTGTACATCGGGGGCCCACGGAAACTAGCTTACAAACCGTATATCGGGAACTGCCTTCGCCACCAACTCCCAGGTGGGTCGACACGTCGTAACGTATCGTAAGGCTACGACTAGTGGAGGCTCACTAGACACAGAGACTCTGAAACAAGAGTGATGTAGTACAGACAGGCAAGGAAGCACTATTGCACGTACTAAGAAGTACCAAGGTAGCAAGACAACTGTCAACAGACTCAGGACAATGCGACTAGACTTACTAACACAACGATCCTTGAGTCTCACAACTCGGAGTCAAGATCGTTGAACAACGGCAGAGACACGCCGCCAATCGGTCTAATCCTAAGCCAGAGGAAACGACACATCCGCAGAAAATGACACACGGAGGCATGAGGGAACACCAAAACCCTCAGCACATCTGGACACACAAACCGAGGTAAGACGACACCTCGAGATATCCAGAACCATGTCTTGAACTGGACAGAACCGTCGAGACACACAAGGTCACCTGTCAACCACTGAGTCACCCCGGGTTGACCGGAACCGGACAATGACGATTCAACAGTAGGAAAGAGAATCCTACTCCAAGCAAGAAAACTCATGGCTACCTCATAACGTAGTCTTAGCCCTCATAGGACGTCAGGAGACATCCACAGGACAATAGGCAGACCACAAGGTCAAGCCAAGACATACGAAAATCGAAACGACGAAGAACAACCCTCTGGGCATAAACGACTCCTTGTCCAGCCCCCAGGCGAACCAAGCAGCCAAGGAAGTAACCGCAACGCACACAGAGACAAGGATATCGGCAGTCGTGGGTAGAGCCACGAGACGACTGTAGCGATCAAGGATATGACCACTAGGATCAGTCAACTCTAGCTGACCTGCCCGACAAACCACCCAGCGGTCTATAGAAGACACGCGACACGGACTAGCTAACCGTCCTATGACACACACACACACAGACGGACACAGATCAGGCCATCACGACCAGAAGATACAACCACGGACTCAACTCACTGGGCGGTCACAAAGGGGCCGCTCAATGAGCTGAACGGTCCGGACAGGGCCGCTCAATCGAACAGAACGGTTTAAACGGAACCGCTCAACGGGACATACCTCAAGGTACTGAAAGACTGGACGGCTAGGGCTGGACCGGCCCAAGGCATTGAGCGGTTAAGGGAAAGCCGCTTAAGCCAACCGACCTACTACAGTACTCGGTCAAACGACGGTCAGAACGGTCTAGGGACAGACCGCTCAACGCACAGGACGGCTAAGGGAGAACCGCCCCATGAACCGCCTTAAAAGGTTGACCGAAGGTCAACCGTGCTAAGCGGTCAAGACCTGGCCGCTCAACACCACGGGAAAAATAGAACGGCTGGGAACCAGCCGCTCAAGTGGACTAGGCGGCTCACACTTGGCAGCGCCATCTGTAGACACGCCGTTCTTGACGTTACCGTGAGTAAATCTCATATTACACTATGATACCCCAAGGCGGCCTTCACATTTTTAATTACTCTAGTGATTTCCTATTTTTATGATTTTTTTTACATTTTTTTAAATTTTTCCGTGAAAAATCATGGAAGTGTCCAGGCGCCTGGACACCTCCATCAATGACCAAAAATAAAAAAAAATCAAAATCATGGAAGTGTCCAGGCGTCTGGACGCCTCCATCAATGACCAAAAAATAAAAAAAAATCAAAATCATGGAGGCGTCCACTAGCCTCGACGCCTCCATCAATGCAAAAACAATAAAAACAATATCAATAATCATAAAAAAATAAAACAAAAATCAAATAAAAATAATATATTAATGGAGGCGTCCAAGCCCCTGGACGCCTCCATAAAAACAAATATAAAAAATTAAAATGCCAGTTGGCATAAAAAACAAAACAAAGATAATAAAAAAAATATTTTCTTGGAGGCGTCCAGGCCCACCGAACGACGGTTTGTCGTGTGTGAAAAAATCTAAATTATGGAGACGTCCAGCTAGCTGGACGCGCCCATTTCTGAATCACGGGTCGCCGATCCAAAACAACGCGTTGTGCCAAACAGCGTGCGTTTTTCGGTGGAGTTCGGTGGATGTTATAGAGGCGTCCGGGACCCTGGACGCCCCCAAGAAAATATTCAAAATAAATAAATAAAAATAGAATAAAATATTAGTTCGGCCCTGATGGAGGTGTCCAGGGTCCTGGACGCCTCCACCCTCCGGAGCCCTATAAATAGAGGCCCACCCCCTCAGTTCTGGGAGAGCTTCTAAGAGATCCGATAGGCTGCTGGAGCCCAGAGGCTACCGGAGTCATTTCTAACCCGTGGGGTCTTTTGTAGGTGGAGGTTCTACCGACTTCTCGGGTGCCCACGCTCGCGAGAGGAAGGTCGTCTTCATCCACCGCGCTTCCACGTCGTCCCTACGTTGCCGGAGCTCCGCCGGATCTCACCCTCGGCTCCTCCAATAAGCCTTTTCTTCCCCTTTTTCTCCATAGTTCTTTACATTCATCATATTGCATCCTCTATCTCCCTACATAAGGGCGTCGTCTCTGGCATACTTCTTGCATTCATCATCGCATTTTCCTCCTACTCGAGTCCGAGAGGGGTTTAAAACCACACCAACCAGGTGTGTGTCAGGTCACGATCTCGTTACTTTTATTGCAAGGAATTGTTACTACACTGCCATTTTCTAATTCCGTTCGTTTATTGTCTACTATTTTGCAAGGGTAACCAAGGAAAGCCCTCTCCGTCGGCCGGCCGAAGGGGGAGGAAGGAGCAACCCGCCATCTCCCGCTCTTAAGGTAGGCGCGATCACTTTCTTTATTTTGGGGTCTTTTGGCCCCTGGCGATCACATCTTGTTCTCGAGGCCGCGGCGAGTCACTTCCCCAATGGCCGTTTAAATTCCCGTTCTTATATTCTCTTTATATTCTGTTATAGTCTGCTCATATTCTCGAGGCCGCGGCGAGTCACTTCCCCAATGGCCGTTTAAATTCCCGTTCTTATATGTTATATTCTTATATATTCATGTTCTCGAGGCCGCGGCGAGTCACTTCCCCAATGGCCGTTTAAATTCCCGTTCTTATATGTTATATTCTTATCTATTCATGTTCTCGAGACCGCGACGAGTCACTTCCCCAATGGCTGTTTAAATTCCCGCTCTTTATATTTTCCTTATATTCTGTTATATTCTTATCTGCTCATATTCTCGAGGCCGCGGCGAGTCACTTCCCCAATGGCCGTTTCAATTCTTGCTATTTAATTTCTGCATCATTCCCGTCCCCCCGAGGCCGCGGCGAGTCACTTCCCGCTATGGCCGTTTAACCCACATATCTTGCTATATTACATTTGTCCCGCTCGCCCCGCCGGAGCAATCTCCTGTGGTGGCCCCTTCTCTTTTCTCTTATTTCTGTGTTGCAGCAAACAAAAGAGGAGCCCGCGCGCTCCGCGTCTTCTTCGCTCCCCGAACCGCGTGACGTCACTCACAGATTGGCGATCACGGTGGGACCTCTACTGCTTCCTTTTGGATACCCTTGCAAGTTCGGCACCGTCCGTGCCTCTCCGCCTTGGCGCCCTCGCGTGCCCCCGTTGTGCTCACGGCAGCACCGTCAGTTGTGATTGGTTGGGTGTTTATTATATGTTTGTTATTTCTGTTGTTTTCTTACTCTATATCTCTGTCAGCATTTCATTGCATACATCCATCCCTCTTTTATATCCTTTTTTCATTTTTTCTAAGGATCACCCTTTCCCGGTAAAGGAAGGACTCTCCGTTTGAGAATTCCTCTCAACGGACTAGAATCTCCTCTACTGGGACCTCCGTAAGTCCCCGACATCGAAGAATCTCCTCTTCGTTCACTGGGCTGGTTGTACCATTGAAGTTTCCCGGAGTTAGTCATTCCATTCGTGGTGAGACGAGAGACCCTAGCTGACACGGCGGTGAAACAAAAATAAACTCGGGTCCCCATTCTGTGTGAACTTCGGATCTCGCTAAAAGCACAAAAAAAAATCATCAAAATCAAAACACAAAAAAAAGGGCGTAAAGGCATCCACTTGTTTGATAATCTCTGCTACCTACTTGCTAGTGTATGTTTTTGCGTTCTGAGAAAACTGTGAGCATGGCTCACGAGTCTTTTGAGGAGAACCACCCTAGTCGTGGTTTGTCAGCCGACCCGCGAGTCTATGCTATGGACTCGGGTCCTTCTCATGAGCCCTCGCATGAGGTGCAGGTTATTACCGGGGACACATCCCCACCACAGGATATCTCTTCCTTACTGGGCGTCCTCGCCAACACGGAGCTTACTTCTGAACAGCTCCGGGCCTTCCAGGCCATTCTAAAGGGGAAATCTGTTTCCCCCACGCCCCAGGAATCAACTCCGGCCATCGCACCTCTCCAAGAGTCCGTGCAGGCCATTCCATCTCCTTCATTGGCACAAGCCATCCACTCTCCCTCGCTTCAAGGACAAGCGAGCCAACAACCACCCTCATTCCAGTTCCCGTCACAATCTCAAACTCCCGTTGTTCCCCAGATACCGCTTCAACCGGGGCCAACTGTCGGCGGTCCGACAGCTCCCTCTCATTTAGGGTTCCCCCCTCAAGTCTCTGGGAGACAGTTTCTCCCCCAGTGGCAAGTGCCACCTTCACCTCCAGAGGAGCTCGCCCAATCGCTCCTCAATAGGTTCAAACGCATGGACGAGCAGTTTCAAACTCTGAGAAGAATGGTGGACGTGAAAGCCACCCCGGAGGTTGCTTTGCCAATCCTTCCCGTCATTCATCTTCCTCCCTCCGAAATGCCCACGTACCGCAGATACAATGGTACCGGCAACCCCTTCATTCACCTCAAGGATTTCATGTATGAGTCCTCCTATTGGCAAAACGATCAGAGGTCCCTGGCATACCTCTTTCGGAGATCATTGGATGGTCCCGCGCTTGAGTGGTTCTATTCCTTGGAGCCCCGCGAGGCCGAGAATTTTGAAATAGTCCAGAGAAGGTTCTTGCAGAAATATAGGGATAGGGTCGGTCCCTCACTCTCCATTACCGACCTAGTGGCCGAAAAGATGAAGCCCGACGAAGATTTTATCCGCTATGCTGATAGATGGAGGTCTCTGGCGGAAAGAATAAGGGATACCCTCTCCGAGCCCGAACAAGTAAAGATGATTGTGTCTAATGCAACCCCACAGTTCAGACACGTCCTGGCCATGAATAAACTTACTACAATGGAGGAACTCTATGAAAGGGCCCGATACATCCAAACCCAGTTAAAAGACTCCCCCATTATGAACATGTTTGAGTCGCCGAAGCCCAAAGTGGTCAGAAAGACAGGCGCTGGTGTCCCGGGCAGAGCCACAGAAGGGGTCGTGACAAATGAGCAAGTGGGTGCGGTCAACAATGCCAACTATGCAGTCAACCCAAGGACTCCACAAATGCCCCGACTTCCCCTTCAACCAGGTCCTTTCCCTCTTCGTCCTCCACCCCAAAATAATCCACCCCAGGATAATATACCTTCATTACGTCAACCCCAGCAACAACAACCACAACCTCAGTAACAACAACCACCGCTTCAGTACAACCAAGTTCCACCCCCGGGGAACTATGGTCCCCAACAGCAACAAAGGAGGCCGCTCGGTCCCAAGAGAGCCTACTATCCACCATTGTCAGAAACCTTAGCAGACATTTTTAATGCCCTCATGGCATCAAACCAACTCGCCCTACCCAGAGAAAGGCCCGTGTGGCCCCCAAATGTTGATACCTCCAAATACTGCGTCTACCACAGGCAGCCAGGACACACAGTAGATTACTACTTCCATTTCAAAGATTACATCCACGATATGAATGATGAACATCAAATAGATTGGAATGAAATGAGGCGATACGTCGCCGCTCTCAAGGCTAGGAGACGTCCTCATAGGCCACATCAACAGTTACAACAGCAGCAGCAACCACAACAACAACAACAGCCTCAGCAGGCCCCACAACAACAGCCCAATATGGGCATAATCCAGAATCTATTACCGGAGCACCAACAGCCCAATCATCAGGTTAACCCCATCTCCTCCTTCCCGGAAGTCGGGAGAGAGCAGGTGTGGCACCCGGAAAGTACCTCTATTCTTTCTTCTTCCAATCCTATCATCACGCAACACCCTTGCCTTGCCCGCGTTGCACCTCTCTCTCATCAACTTGCGTCAGTATCGCCTTCACCATTTCCACTACCATTACGCCCTCTCATCCGTACCCCGATCCCCTATCAACCGACACTCTCCACTACGCCTTCACGCCCTCTCATCTTCTCCCACTCCCCCACTTTACCATCCACCTCTACCACATTTACCCCTACGCCTTCTAAACCCCTTATCATCCGTCAACCATACATAACCCCGTCTTTCTCCACCGTATCACCACTAATGCCTTCAAAACCACTCGTTACCCATCACCCACCTCAAAATCATTGCCCGCTTCAAGCCCTACCCACTTCTACTTCGTCTCCACCTCCACCTCCACCTTCCAGACCCCTTATCCTTCATAATCCGCGCGATATCCCCTCTACCTCCACCACGCCTCCACCTAACAAACCCCACATCAGAATCCCTGCTCCCGTCATCACCCCTTCTTCATCAACCATTCCTCCACCACTATCCCTCAAATCCCTGTTAAAACTCACTGCTACCCCCACAGAGGTACAAAAGTCGCAGGCAATGGTGCTCCGGAGAGGAAGGATTTTCCACAGGGTTTTCCCTCACAACAGTCAGAATCCTGAGGAGTCTCAGCCAGAGAAGGATGATGGAGAACAACCAGAAAGAGCTATCCCTGAAACACAGTATGATCTATTGAAACCCTTGGACAAGACGCATGCTCGGATCTCCATCCTGGAGCTACTTCAAAGATCCACATCCCACCAGACAGCCTTAATGGAGTACCTTCAAAGGGTCATGGTGAATGAGGACCTCCCTGTAGAAAAGATCTCTACCGTCCTGACCCCGACGGACACACAACCGGCCATCATGTTCCACAACTACGAGCTCGCACTCAAGGAAGCTCGAAAATATGCACTGTGCATTTCAATAAAAATTAATGGGGTATCCATAAACCCGTGTCTTGTGGACACGGGTGCGTCCATAAATGTGATCTCCATGACCACTCTTCAGTTGTGTGGGGTCGACGAGGAACAAATAAGACCTTCCTCGATCACGGTCACGGCTTATGACAATAGTAAAAGGCCGCCACATGGGATGATTATTCTGAAGGCAGAACTAGGCCCCATATCAATTTCCACGGAATTCCATGTCCTCGACATGGACCCCACATTCAAGGCTATATTGGGTTGCCCTTACATCGAAGCCATGGACGCTGTGCCTTCCACCAACCATCAGTGCCTGAAGCTTCCTTACAATGGGAGGATTATTAAAGTGGTCAGTACACCTGTCCTTCACATAGTGGATGCTATCAACACCTCTCTGCCCTCTGTTTGGCCGTCTCATCGGCCCATATTGTCACTGCTGGACGTGCATGATCCATCTCACGTTCCACTAGCACCAAAGGAGCCGGTCAGGGCAACCGCAACATCATGTCTCCCTTTTCACTCCAAAGGTTGGGAGATTATGAGGAACATCGGCTATCAACAGGGAAAAGGTCTGGGCGCACAGTTACAGGGTATGCTCAAACCGCCAAAGGAAATTAGGCCGAACCGTAGGTTTGGCCTAGGCTTCAAAGGACCGTTCAAGGCGGATTGGAAGCCCCTCACATGGACTTTATCAAACCACTTCAACAGAGGGCCCGTTGTTCAGATGGGAGATTACCCACGAGAAGCACATGGGGGATCACATGCTGTATATTTGGCTGAAAAATGTTCGAGGATCACCAAAAGAGGCAAGATCAAAGATCCGGAATGCGAGTGGAACAAATGGTTCGACATACGGGACATTTCCGTTGCACTGGAAAGGATGTTCTCGTCTCCACAGCTTGAAGGACCACCATTGATCTCCGGAATACCAGAGAATATTACCACTCTTGCCAAGGTTCCAAACTATCCGCGTCCTCGCCAGAAGGACCCTGTCATCGACGGATCTTCATCCGTCCTCAACATTACCGTCGACGGCTCATTAGCCGCCATCTTCTCCATCCACTCATCTCAGCCTTTGCTGATATCGTCTTCCTGGGCCAGACAGTTGTCTGATGATCTTCCCAGGTCCCCTTCTTTGCTTACATACCTGCGCGGGCTTTTCAACGCGCCCCAGGTCTTCAACCATGATATGCTCTATGAGCCTCACAATCTTCTAGCCATAACCACTTTTCTCTCTCCTCCAATCTCTTTTCACTGCTTTGTCATCAAAAATGAAAACGAAAAAAAAACGTCAATTTTTAAACTCCCCAACAACACATCTTCGTTGAGGAAACCTCCTACATCTCCCACGGGTGCGTCCTGCCCTGCGGACCACCCGTCCAAGGTCCGATGAGCGACCTTTTCTACCCCTCCTCTGAGGGGTCTTCTCCTGTACATTCTACACCATCATCTTCGTCTTCCTCTTCTTCTGTAAATATTGTCAGTCAATCTAGGAATAATAGGCCAAGGGTAGTACCTAGGAAGAAATCCAAGGGTAGGTAGATCCCTCGTCGATTCCTTCTGGATTTAGCCGCCAGGTGTCAGGCCCTTCTTGCCATCCCCCAGTTGTTAGAAAATCCCATCCGGCTACCAGAAATAGAATGTGAGGGCGACTGTGCATTTGATGAAGGGTATGGAGTCAACGAGATCACGGATGAAGAATGCCCCCACTGACGATGAGGGTGAAGAATATGAGGATACGGCAGGCGCATATGCTAGTGGAATGAGGAGATTCGACGAGCCGTCAACCGCCGTAGAAGAATCCACCAAAGAAGTCAACTTGGGAACTGAGGAAGACCCTATGATCATCCTCATAAGTGACAACCTACCACCCTCTGAAGAAGAGGCATTAATTGAGGTTCTCAAGGAATATAAGGACACGTTTGCATGGAGCTACGAGGATATGCCGGGTCTAGATTCAACCTTGGTCGAACACCGTTTAACCCTAAAACCAGGGTCCGTCTCGGTAAAACAAAGGTTAAGACGTTTCCACCCTCAGATGGCTTTGAAAATGAAAGAAGAGGTCGATAAGTTCCACAAATCCAGGTTCATTAGAGTCGTTCTTTATCCTCAATGGGTGGCGAACATTGTCCCGGTCATGAAGAAAGATGGGAAAGTCAGGATTTGCATCGACTTCCGGGACCTTAACCGCGCGTGTCCAAAGGATGATTTTCCCTTGCCTCACATTGATGTGTTGATTGATAACACGGCAGGCTACGAAACCCTCTCATTTATGGATGGCTTTTCAGGATACAATCAAATTCGTTTGGCAGAAGAGGATCAGGAAAAGACGTCATTCACTACCCCTTGGGGAACGTATTGTTACGTGGTCATGCCGTTCGGATTAAAGAATGCTGGAGCTACTTACCAAATAGCTATGATGGCCATATTTCATGACATGATGCACATATATCTGGAAGTGTATATAGATGACTTATTGGTGAAATCAAGGACCAGGATGGAACATCCAGAAATTTTGGCTAAGGTCTTGCAGAGGTCAAGGGAGTTCCAATTGAAAATGAATCCGAAGAAGTGTGTGTTTGGTGTGTCGTCGGGTAAATTGCTGGGTTTCATTGTGAGTAAAAGAGGGATCGAGATAGATCCCGACAAAGTCAAGGCTATCAGGGATATGCCGCCTCCCAAGAATTTGAAGGAAGTCCGAGATTTAATCGGGAGGTTGCAGTTTATTCGTCGGTTTGTGTCCCAACATTCACAAAGGTGTAGACCTCTCTACGAGTTGACCAGGTCAGGAGTAGAATTCCACTGGAATTCTAAATGTCAAAAAGCTTTTGAAGGGTTGAAGGAATATCTGGCTAGTCCACCCGTTCTCATTCCACCCAAACCAGAAAAACCTCTGATCCTTTACGTCTCAGTCTTGGATGACTCCGTGGGAGCCGTCCTCGCACAAGCTGATGAAGAAGGCAAGGAACGGGCAACCTATTACTTGTCCAAACTTCTCAATCCCTGTGAGCAGAAGTACACCGTCATGGAGAAAACCTGTGCTGCCCTCGTTTGGATAGTGTAGAAATTGAAGCACTACTTCTTGGCTCATGAAGTCCACTTGATTGCTCGAATGATTGATCAAATTCCTTCTGGAGAAATCCGTCCTTATGGATAGGCTAGCACGCTGGCAAAGTTTTCTCTCTTAGTTCGACTTCACCTACATCCAGCAAAAGGCGATTAAAGGCTATGCCATAGCCGAGCATCTCGCTCACCATCCTCTTCCCAAGTTCGATCCCGTCCAATCAGAGTTTCCAGATGAGGAACTAATGTCCATCAACCAATCAGATGAGCCAATGTGGACACTATATTTTGATGGAGCTCTGAATTCTCAAGGGAGAGGAATCGGCGTCGCCCTCCTGTCGCCTGAAGGCCTCACATTCCCATTGGCATACCAGCTCAAATTTTCAGTTACCAATAATATAGCCGAATATGAAGCTCTTCTAGCTGGCCTAGAACTCGCTCATTCTTTTCGTATCACTGAGTTGCGAGTCATAGGTGATAGTCAACTCATCCTTCGCCAGGTGCTCACTAAATATCGCACTCGCGATCGCAAACTCAAGCCATACCAAGAACTCACCGCTGCCTTTGCCAAACTGTTCACCAAACTTATCTTTGTTCATGTCCCTCGTCATCAGAATATTCTCGCCGATGCCCTCGCCTCATTGGCATCATCCATAAGGTTCCCTCTAGGAAGATGGTTTGAGTCCATTTCCATCTACAAACTTCACGCCCCTGTAATCGATGATGCTTCCTACGTAAACATCAAAGACAGGATAGCAAGAAAGATCCTGCAGGAAGATATCCTTGAGAAGAGGGAGATCATGTTGGCATAGGTTGAAGAAGAACTGGCTGATGAAGAGAAACCATGGTTCTATGAAATCGTCAAATACTGCCAAGATCAGTCTTATCCTGAAGGGGCCACCACAGAGGACAAGAAAGTCATAAGAGGGGTGGCTCAGAAATACACATTGGTTGGAGGTCTACTCTATAGGAGGAGCCTTACTAGTATTCTGTTAAGATGTCTTGATGACGATGAGGTTTGGAAATGTGTAGAGGAGACGCACTCGGGTGTGTGCGGTGGCCAGGTGAATAGTCAGATGCTCGCCAAGAAGATCATTCGCCAAGGCTTTTATTGGCCCACTATGGAAGAGGATTGTGCTGTCTATGTCCGTAGGTGTGTCAAGTGTCAACTTCACGCCGATAAAATCCATTCACCATCTTCCTCACTTCATCCAATATCCTCCCCGTGGCCTTTCTCCATGTGGGCATTCGACATCATTGGTCCCCTAGGTGATCCCAATTCCCTCACCAAGCAGAAATCTTTCATCCTTACTGCGACGGAATACTTCACCAAATGGGCCGAAGCCGAAGCTTACGCGGAAATCAAGGCGTCAACAGTATGCACGTTCATCATGAAGAACATCCTCGCCAGATTCGGCGTCCCAAGCACAATCGTCACCGATAATGGGCCACAGTTCATTTCTCAGGACCTACAGGACCTCTGCAAAAGGTACGCAATTGCATTGCATCATTCATCACCTTATTACCCACAAGGTAACGGCCAAGCGGAGGCCACCAATAAAACATTGCTCAAAATCATCAAAAAAACCTGCGAGTCTAGTAAGTTTTCAGACTGGCTAGAAAAACTTATCGAAGCCCTATGGGCCTATCGCACTTCAATCCGTACCCCCACCGGGCAGACTCCATTTGCCCTTACTTATGGTATGGAAGCGGTAGTCCCGTACGAGACTCTGATCCCTTCTCTCAGGGTACAATTAGACAAGGAATTTCTCCTTGACGATCGTCGTAATTCACTCCTCGCCCAGTTGGAACTCTTGGATGAGAAGCGGCTGGCAGCTGCCGAACACGCGCGTGTGTATCAAAATAGACTCGCTCGCTTTTACCAAAAGAAAGTCGTTGAGAGAAAATTCAAAGTCGGTGAGATGGTCATAAAAAGAATTTTTGTCAAACTTGGAGGGCCGCGTTCTAAGCTCCAACCCAATTGGGAAGGACCATTTGTAATTCAAGCCGTGTACCCTGGCAACGCCTACAAGCTAGTCAACGCCGAAGGGACCGAATTATCCCACCCTTGGAATGGGCTTTATCTTAAGAAATACTACCTGCGAGCGACGTCACGCGGTTCGGGGAGCGGAGAAGAGGACGCGGAGCGCGCGGGCTCCTATTTTGTTTTCTGCAACATAAAAATAAGAGAAGAGAGAAGGGGCCACCACGGGAGATTGCTCTGGCGGGGCGAGCGGGACAAATGTAATATAGCAAGATATGGGGGTTAAACGGTCATAGCGGGAAGTGACTCGTCGCGGCCTCGGGGGGACGGGAATGGTGCAGAAATTAAATAGCAAGAATTGAAACGACCATTGGGGAAGTGACTCGCTGCGGCCTCGAGAGTATGAGCAGATAAAAATATAACAGAATATAAAGAGAATATAAAGAGCGGGAATTTAAACGGCCATTGGGGAAGTGACTCGTCGCGGCCTCGAGAACATGAATAGATAAGAATATAACATATAAGAATGGGATTTTAAACGGCCATTGGGGAAGTGACTCGCCGCGGCCTCGAGAACATGAATAGATAAGAATATAACATATAAGAACGGAAATTTAAACGGCCATTGGGGAAGTGACTCGCCGCGGCCTCGAGAATATGAGCAGAATATAACAGAATATAAAGAGAATATAAGAACGGGAATTTAAACGGCCATTGGGGAAGTGACTCGCCGCGGCCTCGAGAACAAGATGTGATCGCCAGGGGCCAAAAGACCCCAAAATAAAGAAAGTGATCGCGCCTACCTCAAGAGCGGGAGATGGTGGGTTGCTTCTTCCTCCCCCTTCGGCCGGTCGACGGAGAGGGCTTTCCTTAGTTACCTTTGTAAAACAGTAGACAATAAACGAACGGAATTAGAAAATGGCAGTGTAGTAACAATTCCTTGCAATAAAAATAACGAGATCGTGACCTGACACACGCCTGGTTGGTGTGGTTTTAAACCCCTCTCGGACTCGAGTAGGAGGAAAATGCGATGATGAATGCAAGAAGTATGCAAGAGACGGCGCCCTTATGTAGGGAGATAGAGGATGCAATATGATGAATGTAAAGAACTATGGAGAAAAAGGGAAGAAAAGGCTTATTGGAGGAGCCGAGGGTGAGATCCGGCGGCGCTCCGACAACGTAGGGACGACGTGGAAGCGCGGTGGATGAAGACGACCTTCCTCTCGCGAGCGTGGGCACCCGAGAAGCCGGTAGAACCTCCACCTACAAAAGACCCCACGGGTTGGAAATGACTCCGGTAGCCTCTGGGCTCCGGCAGCCTATCGGATCTCTTCGAAGCTCTTCTAGAACTGAGGGGGTGGGCCTCTATTTATAGGACTTCGGAGGGTGGAGGCGTCCAAGACCCTGGACACCTCCATCAAGGCCGAACTAATATTTTATTCTATTTTTATTCATTTTTTCTGAATATTTTCATGGAGGCGTCCAGGGTCAAGGACGCCTCCACAACGTCCACCGACTTCTACCGAAAGCCGCACGCGGTTTGGCACAACGCGTGATTTTGTGAGCGGCGCCTCGTGATTCAGAAATGGACGCATCCAGTTGACTGGACGTCTCCATAATTTGGATTTTTTCACACACGACAAATCGTAGTTCGGTGGGCGGCGCCCGTGAGGGAGTTGATGGAGGCGTCCAGGGTCCTGGACGCCTCCATAAATATATATATATTTTTTATGTTTTGTCTTTTATGCCAACTGACATTTTATATTTTTTATATTTGTTTTTATGGAGGCGTCCAGGGGCCTGAACGCCTCCATTAATATATTATTTTTATTTGATTTTGTCTTTTATGCCAACTGGCATTTTACATTTTTTTATATTTATTTTTATGGAGGCGTCCAGGGGCCTGGACGCCTCCATTAATATATTATTTTTTATTTGTATTTTGGGTTTTGAAAAATAAATTAAAAGAATGGGGGCGTCCAGGGGCCTAGACGCCCCCATTAAGGCCCACCCGGGTCCTCGGTTTAGGCGTTGGCGGTCGCCCGGCAGACAGCCTTCCTGATTCCGGAACCTCCTGATGCGTCTGACTGGTGTTGATGCCGTCCGAATGCCGTGGCGAGACGATTCCGGATGCTGAGAAGGGCGGAAGAAGACTCAAGAAAAGGAAGCGCTCGAGCGATTCAAAATGCGTAAGCCGTTGCGGGGCGTCGTATAGTAATATGAGACTTTCTCAGGAGACGTCAGGAATGGCGTATCTACAGCTGCCCCGCCTTGGCGTCTGCTTTGCAAGGGAGCGACACGTAGTGGAATGGTATCGAAGTGGAGTGAAATGAAGTGGGAGCGGACTGATAAGTTGATGCCAAGGTGTGATGAGACACGCTTTTGACGTTACTGTTTGGAATCTTTCCTGGAGTTTCAATGAGGCAACCTTTGAAGAAGGTCTTTCAAATCTTGACGAATGTTTGGACGGAGATCAAATAAGGGAGGGTGAGATGTGCGCTCAGGCACGAAAAAGAGACCAACTTCTCGGTGTGGAAGTACCTGGGTCATAAACCGGAGGTTTCACCTTTGGAGAGCGATTACCAGCCAATGTGGAAGTGCTGCGGCTAAGGTGGGTCAAACAAGGTAAAAAGTAAAGGAATATCTGAGGGTCTGTCCAAACAAGGGTCTCCTTTGGAAGAGCAGCGTAGGGCTGTTTCAAGGAAACTCAGTATTTCATTCGGAGTGGAATATCTCATATTTGTAAGAATTGTAGCACAGCGGCTTCACAATAGAATCACTCGAATGATCTTCCGCAATAAATTAAAGTCCTATATGAATGCATGCTAGGCTTAAATAAAAATTTAAAACAAACTAAAATAGAAAATAGCCAAGGATAATATTGCCAACTTGTTAAGAACGGGTCAGGATACCAATCCGGTGAGCTGATACTGGGCTGGGGCCCGTTTATCCGCGCACCAACTCACTGAATGGAACCGTCGTCCCCATTCTATCACAAGTTGACGGCCTATCCGTACAACCCAAATTTTTCCGGGATCATCTCCGTTTTTGTTGAAGGGGAACTCAAATCCCAGATTCGTTCGGGCCGCAAGGTCCTTGACATGTTCTAGTAGCGTAGGTATCATATACTACGATGCATGACAAGGTGGGACCAACCAATGAAAGGCGGGACAGGAGATAAGACAAAGACGTCAGTTAGTAAAACCTGCACAGGCCAGCATGGATTAATAACATCAGAAAGAAATGTTGTGCCCCTGTGTGATTTTGATGATGGCTGACACACCATGAGTCACACTGAGGTGTGCTAGATTCTTATAGATGACTGTTTGACTGCCTGAATATCTGACTGTTTGCTTGAATAGCTAATTCATGAATATGGCTAGATTGGGTTAACGTAGTGGCTAATTGTTTGTTCATGCATTACTCTATTTGCCAAGTGTATACATCAGTCAGCATTGCATTTTGTTCACGAAGTCTATACACTGCTGGATGTTCATGTCTGCACATTGGTGTTTTTCCCTACGTTCTGGCCAAGTCTATACAGCCTCATTCCTACCTTCGTTCCAAGCCAAAGTCTACACAACGCCCTTCACTGAAAGTCTATACATTCGCTGCAGAGATCACGGTCAAGTGTGTACACTCTTTCACTGTAGCTTCCACATATTCAAGTCTTCACATTGTAAGCCTATACATTGCTGGATGATCAAGTTTGTACATCCACACTGGAACTTCGAAGTTTGTACACTGCTTCAGGAGCTTCAAGTCTGTACATCCACAGTTAAACTTGAAGTCTATACATTGGCTAAGGGTCTTCGAGTCCATACACAGTCGTCTGATGCATATTGATTAAACAGGAAATCTGCTATGAGGGTGTACGTCGTGTGTCCGTCTTGTTTCCTTCATATTTCGTGTCGTTTGTCCCTACAATGTCTTCGTGTTGTTTTTCACTTCGTGTTGTCTTCTCCCAGTGTTGTCCTAACTTCGAGTCGTTTCTTTGTATCTGTCCTCGTGTTGATTTTTCGTTTTAGACTTCGTGTCTCTCTCGCTTTCACCACACTCCGTGTCGATTTCAGTTGTATTTCACGTCTTCGTGTTGCTTTCTGTAGCACTTCGTGTCTTCACGTGGCCTTTGTATTTCGCGTCTTCGTGTTGCTTATGATCACCACACTTCATGTTGTTTCTCCTCACTAACACGAAAGGACTTCGTGTCGTCTGAGCTTACAACACTTCGTGTTAGTTTTCATGGTTGACAGGAAAACTTGTATGAGGTTATACTTCGTGTCGTTTCCTTGATTCGACTTCGTGTTGTTTCTGTAAGTGCAGCACCCCGTGTTGCTTCTTGTGAACCTCGTGTTGTCTCTGTAAATTCATCTTCGTGTTGTTTCCTTGTTTCAACTTCGTGTTGTTTCTATAATAGCAGCACCTTGTGTTGATTACTGTAACCACACCTCGTGTCGGTTTCTAGCCCGTGTCGTCCTCTACTTCGTGTCATTCTCTTCGAAGTGTTTTGTCTTGTTACAGTGGCACTTCGTGTCATTCTTCGTGTCGTTCTCTTCGAAGTGTTTTGTCTTGTTACAGTGGCACTTCGTGTTGTTCTTCGTGTCGTTCTCATAGTAGTGTTAGTTTTATGACTGTGTACTACGTGTCGTTTTCGTTTTACCTAGTTCTGTTTTTCATCTTACCTCGTGTCGTTTCCTCATGCCTCAATACAGTTTATCTTATAAGTCTATACAGAGTAAACTGATGACTTATTCGTCTGTCTGACAGGTGCCTCTGCTCGTGAAGCTTAAGGAGGGCACGTGATCCAATGAAGGACAAGGTGCCCAAAATGAGGACACGTGGATGCAGTCCAGCCAGGATGCTGCCACGTGGTCCGAATATTAGGGCGAGAACCGTGGAAGCCACACTCGCCCCTGCTGCTGCTGCTATATATATGAGTCTTCGTCTTCAGCAGGAATATCATCGAAGAAGAGAGGAAAAGCATACACATCCAGTCTGAGAGCAGCAGAGAGCCTTCGATCCAAAGAGAGAAGAAGAGCAGATAGTGAGAGATTAGCAGAAAATAGAAGAGCAAGAAGAGAAGAAGAAAAGAGAAAGAGAGTGAGAAAGAGAAAGAAAGAGAGATTGAGCGAGAGATAGAGATAGCAGAGTGTGAAGGATAGAAGAGAGAAGACAAAGGAAGAATGAGAAGAAGAGAGAGAGCTAGAGTGATCGAAGCTTCAATTGAAGATCTGTTCCTGCTGGACCGTGGATCAAATCCAGGCCAGCCAGCTCCTGCGAGAGCCACATTTGTTTTTATCTTTTCAGCTTTCTGTTGCTGGTTTCGTTTTTCTTTTGATCTATTTACTTGCTGTTTTTTCGATTCTCTGTAGAGAGGTCGGGGTCCCTCCTGTTGGTTCAGGAGAAGGGAGATTGCTATCTCCAGTTGCAAGTAGCTGGGTGCTACTTGTGGGTTCCCTCTGGTCAGAGGAAGGGAGGCTCGTCCTCCGGTTCTGGGCTTGTAGGATTCAAGTCCAGGGGTCCCTCCGGTTGGGAGGAAGAGAGGTCCGAGACCTCTGGTTTGCAGGTGACTTAGTGTCACTTGTGTTTCTCTCTGGAGTTCAGAGGAAGAGAGACTTGGGTCTCTAGGTTCCCCTCCGGTTTGGAGGAAGGGAGGATTGGTCCTCCGGTTCTAGTCTTGTGGGTTGCAAGACTAGGTGTTCCCTCCGGTCTGGAGGAAGAGAGACTTGCGTCTCTGGTTTGCTAGTGACTGGTGTCACTAGTGGTTCCCTCCGGTTGGGAGGAAGATGGGAGGTTGTTCCCCTGGTCCAGCTGTTTGGCAGCACTTTGTTGCAGACTGAGTCTGCTGTGCGAGTGTTACTAGTGGAATCCTCACTCCGGTTTGGAGTGAGGGGTGGACGTAGGTCGGTTGACCGAACCACCTAAAAAATCATTGTGCAGTGGTTTGTTTGATTGCTTGCTTCCGCTAGATGCATGCTAGGACCGTGACTTAATTGATTATCTACATCCTAGAGTTTAATTGAGTTTATATATCTTGTTTGATCAATTGTCCACTGATCTAGTTGTTATCATCTCATGCAAATTTTAAATTGGGTAGAATTCCTTGATAGATCCATTCACCCCCCCTCTGGATCAGTGTTTATCTATCGCACATAGTTAACAAGTAACAGAATCGCACCACAATGGAAAGGAGATCTAGCTAAAATCCTGACATTGACTGCTGATGCGACATGTTCTGTCCTGTAGCGATATTCCCTTCCTATAAGAACTCCCCTTAGACTAGTTCATTCAAATGCATCAAGGTGGGTTTTGGAAGCTCAGGAGAGGAAAGAGAAGAGAATCTAGAGATTTCAGGATGGAAGGAGAGTCTTCCCGCGTTATGAAGAGGAGCAGGCCTAGCAGCGAGATCAGACGACTCTCCGACCTCGAGGGTCATTTGAGTGGGACGATCATGTCGCACATGGTAAGCTGATTCATTTCAAATTTCTCCACGTGAACCTTCTTCTTACTTCCTTCCTTTCTTCTTCTTTCTTTTCTCTTCCAGCCATATCCACTCTTCCCAGGTCCGAGGAAGTTTTCCAAACTGCCATGGCTTTCAAAGCTAACTTCCAACATCTCCATCGGCATGAGGGCCATACTCTCGAAGGGGCATCTGCAGGGGCTCCTTATTCACGCCAAACACTATGAGAAGATTCGTATGGACTGGGCGGCTATGGGCGCACTAGTGGAAATCTGGCATCTCCAGACCCACACTTTTATCTTCCCGACCTTTGAGGTGACCATCCTCCTCGAGGAGGTGGAACTTCTGCTCGGATTGAAGAAATTCAAGAGTGATGGGAAGGTGAAGGCTATGCGGATGCTGACACGGGGGACTTCTGAAAGCGTCCTTGGAAGCTTTATGCCACCCGACGCAGCCCGAAAGGTCCGTACTCAAAAAGGGATCGATCTCCAAAAGCTCGCGGAGTGGGTCATGGACGCCCCGAGAGGGTCACCAGACGATGACTATTTAGAAGGAATCATGAAGGGGTTCACTATCTGTCTGGCGGGTGCTCTCTTGTTTCCTCATACCGACAACATAGTGGAGGAGGATCAACTAAGTGCCATTCGCGGGATCTGGAGTGGAAAGAGGGTGGGACCCGCCGTCCTTACCTATCTTTACAGCGGCCTTACTGCCTCGAGCATGGGTAAGCCTCCTTTTGGTTGCGCACTTGTCCTGAATTGCTGGCTTGATTTGCATTTCAAATTCGACCACCGCGAGGGAATGCCAACTGCTTCGAAGCTCTTCCAACAAAGCCCTCTTCATCACATAGCCGACGTGTTAGGCTTCGGTGGTACTGTAGTGAACCGTGTTCCGTGGCTGAAGAAACGTGAAGACTGGCGGTCTCACTTCCGCACCGTGACACAAGGCTTCTTTACTTGCGCACCGGCATGTTTGCTTTCGCTTGATCTCCTCATGAGGCCTTCTCCCGAAGTTGATCTTCAACTGATCGGCGCGACCGAGTTCGTGCTTTATAATGCGCATCGGTGCTGCCTCCAGATTGGCATCCCACGTCATTCGTTTCCACCACCGACTGGTATCGTTCCTTTGAAGAAGAGAGAGTTAGGCACTGAAGCGGATGCGAAGGAAGCGAAGGCCGTCAAAGCACCCTGGAAGACAAGTGTTGCGGGAAAGGCCTTAGCGCATGTGGGGGAAGAATGCGAGCTGTGGAGAGCTTATGTAACCGAACTGAGGAAGTTAAGGCCTAAGGTGCCTAAACCCCTGATGTAGCTCATTCTGCTTTCTGATGGAATAAAATCTGGTATTTGGATGTTTTGGACCCTTATCCACTTAATTATTTTTTTTGATTTTCATTTTTCTTGTATTTTTATTTTGGTTTGATTATATATACACTTATCTAAGATGCTTTTTTTTTATATACATATATATTTTTTTTGAAAATTTTTTATCATGGGGGCTTCCAGGGTCCTGGACGCCCCTAATTTTTTATTTTTGTTTTTTTTGGCATTTTATTTTTTGGGGGCGTCCAGGGTCCTGGACGCCCCTAATTTTGATTTTTGAAATTTTTATTTTTTTTATTTTTGGGGGCGTCTAGGCGCCTGGACGCCCCTACTTTTTTGAATTTTTGAAAAAAAGAAAAGTGTGGGGGCGTCCAGGGGCCTGGACGCCCCAATGAAAGGTAAATCTATATATAGGGGGGGCTCCCCCCCCTACTCACTTACACTGTTCATCCTGACCGTCCAGCCACTCCAGACGACCCATTCTTAGTCCCAATGGAGCAGGGAGGCCCGAGTCAGGGTGGAGAGAAGCGCAAACGACGGGCTCGTCGTCCGAGGAGGCTGAGAGACGATGCCGAGGAGGCTGCTGCGGCGGAGGAGATTGCCGTGGAGGAGGCGGCTCCTCCTTTGGCCGTAGAGGCTGCAGTAGACGCTGGCGATGCGGGAGAGAACGATCACGACCCGGTAAGCCCCTCGGAACTCTCACTTTGTGGTTCAATAGGCTAAGCGGAGGGGCGAGAGGCTGTGAGAGAAGGCCGGGGAGTGGGTTAAAGGAGGCGTCCAGCGGCCTGGACGCCTCCACATTCTCTTTTTCTTTTTGTTTATTTGTTTATTTACGTAAATAATAAAATAGGATTTAAAAATAAGGAGGCGTCCAGGACCTGGGACGCCTCCGTAATAATATATATATTATTAATATATTTTTGAGTTTTTCTATAAAGAAAACAAGGAAAATAGAGAGGAGGCGTCCAATGTACTGGACGCCACCATAAAAATCCTAAAATTTTTTAAAGATAAGATAACATAAAATAAATAAGTAGAATATATAGTGTTATTGCTTAATATTATTCATGATGCTGATGTATTTTTATTGGTTTTGTGGAGTGCAGGGCGTGATGAAAGGACGGATCAGCTGGTCCCTAGTGGTGGCAGCATACCGCGGGCTGCCGGACTTCCAGAGGGCGCGTGTGGACGCCATGGGCTTTGGAGCTTTCCTTAGGATCGAGCCCTTCTGGCTCGACCTTCCTCTTATCCAGGCATTGAGGGAGCGGTGGCACACACTGAGCCGGGCGTTTCTGATGCCCTGGGGGCACATGGTGCCGTCACTGGAGGACGTAGCTCGGATCACCGGGCTACGGGTGGACGGAGAGGCGGTGAGCGGGGTCACCTACCCCGACTACCGAGAGAGTGCCTTGGACCTGCTGTGGTTAGAGACGAGCGTGACTGACAGGGACAGCAGGGTAGTTGGCCGAGTGGAGATCATGGAGGCGCTCGGATTCGTTGACCCGCGCCAGCGGGTTAGCGAGACTGGAGCGGAGTTTCTGGCACGACTGGAGGGAGATGCCCGTGCAGCTTTCACCCAGGACCCGAGCGAGAGGGAGCTGGTGGATCTAGACCTCCGGAGGTTTCTTTTCTTCTTCTTTGGCCGCCTTCTACTGGGGACGAAGGGGGATGGCATCCACTGCCGCTTCCTTGGGATCCTGGCGGACCTTGACAGAGTGGGGTACTACGCGTGGGGAGCGGCTCTGCTTGCCCATCTGATTTCCGATCTCTCCCAGACCTCGGAGAAGGAGACGACAGTCAGTGGCTTCGCACCTTTTCTCCAGGTAAATATTTTATTTATGCATTCCCACAGTTAAATATGCAATTATTGTACTAATGATGTATGATGGATGCAGGTGTGGAGCTATTACTATTTTCCGATGGGGAGGGCTAGGTATGGAAACAGGAGGGCCGTGCCTCTAGCACGGCGGTGGAGGCCGGTCGTGGTTGCAGCACCCCACAGCTACCAGCTGGCGTCGCTTCGTCGGGAGCTGAGCGAGTATCCTGAGGCCATGGTATGATGTGTATGATTTTTGTGTTTTCTTATGTGACTGAATGGCAACTAATATGATGCATGTATGGTGATGCAGGTGGTGTGGAGACCCTACCTGGGCATGGGCGACGCTGGCCAGCCTTGGGTTGTAGCGGGTCTTCCTCGTTTCAGGCGGGACGTGTGGGTCCATTGCTTGAACGAGATCGAGCCGCTTCGGCTGAGGCTGGTTATGAGGACGTTGGGGCTAGCTCAGGAGTGGGTTGATGTAGATGAGCCGGCCCGCATCGGGCGGAAGACCAAGGGGAAGGTGAAGATTGTGGACTGGCGTACGCGCTTCCCAACACAGTACCAGGACTGGCAGCAGGGCGGGGCCCCAGTGGTGTCCCATTTATAGGACAGTACTGATTACCTGAGACGGTACCGGGCTATGTACGGGGACCGCCTCTTCCTTGGTGGTATGGCAGGGGTAAGTGAAATGAAAATGCTTCACCTTCTATATGTATATGCATGTGGCACTAACTTATGTGCAATGCAGGATGCTCGTGATAACATGATCGCCGACCTGCGGGCCCAGTTGGCGGACGCCAGGCGACAATTGGTGGCCATCCGACAGGAGTTGGAGATCCTGGTGAGTTTATGCGATGCATTTTTTTGTGACCTGGATTTTTGATACTTGGCCTCTAACTGTCGTTTGCTCTGTGTTTCAGCGGGCCCACCAGACAGCGGCAGCCGGGATGGCTGGTGGAGCGGGTTCCAGTTCGCGGGGCCCTCCTCCGGAGGTTTCTGCCCTCCAGGAGCAGCTGGCGTATGCGGTGGCTCGGGCTGAGGAGGCCGAGCGTGACCGCGAGGCTCGAGTGAGTGTCTGCCTGACCTCGACTCTCCTTCTGGCTGCTCATCTTCTATCACTGTCCTCTTATGGTGCATGCGTGTTTTGACAGGTGGCCGAGATTCGGGAGGCCCTGGCCCGTGCTACTCGTGCTGAGCAGGAGCGCGATGCCTGGGTGGCAGAGCGTGACGCCCGGATTGCGGAGCTAGAGGAGGAGCGGCGACGGGAGGCTGAGGAGCTTCCTCGCGACGTAGTGGATCTGCGGATCACCCTCGAGCTGTCGAGGAAAGAGGCGATGAGGGAGAGAGAGGATAGAGAGAGGGATAGGGAGAGCGTGGAGAGAGATAGAGAGAGGGATAGGGAGACCCTAGAGAGAGAGGGGGAGAGGGATAGGGAGACTCTAGAGAGAGAGAGAGAGGGAGAGGGATAGGGAGACCATAGAGAAAGAAAGGGAGTACAGGATGGCAGAGCGATATCGAGATTGGGACGAGAGGAGAGCTCTGGTGGCCCAGGTGTCGGAGCTCCGGCTGAGTCTTGGCACGGCAGAGGGGAGACTTCGGGAGAGTGAGGAGCGGTATCAGAGGGCGAAGGAGCGCGGGGCGTGACTTCGTCAGTCCGGTTCCTTTTCTGTGGGCAGCTTTCTAGTTTCTTCAGCCGAGGAGTGTCGCCGCACCTTGGAGGCCGGCGTGGTACCCCCTGGAGAGGCGAGCTCGGCTTCTCAGGGTTCGCAGAGGTCACAGAGGCCCCCTAGGGATCCCCGTCAGAGGAGGGAGTGTAAGGTTTCGCACAGCACCTACGGGCGACGCAGCGGATAACAAAAATTTCATTTGCCCGATCCCAGTGTTATGGAAAGCTTAATCTGTGATCTAATCGGTGTTTCAAATACCCTAATTACGGGTTGCGTGTTTCACCTTGCGCGGAACGACGCTGTCCGCTAAGCCCGATGCAGAGAAACCGAGCCGCACAGCTGTACGACCTCTAGAGCAGATCCACACGGACCCTTGCGCAGCGACGGTACCTCCCCGGCGCAACTTCCCCCGACTCTATCACCTTCTGGAGAGAGAGAGAGCAAGGGGGAGAAAGGGGGGAGGCTAATCCTCCTCTCTTAACCCTTAATGCTTGGTTAAGCTAAGAGAGGTTGGAAGAGTTCGAGAGTTCAAATGAACTCACGTAGGTTGGCTATATATAGAGTTTTGGCCCTTTTCAAAAGACCTCCAAAGACCAAAATTGTATATATGACCATTTCATTATTATACTCATGTATTAAGCCCCATTTACACTCCTTTCTAAAAGGAATCAAAGGGAATTAATACATACACCTGTATAATAATTATCCGTCACCCAAGAATCCATTGTGTGTGATCCTCTAGGCCCATAGTCACTCTAGTTTAAGGCCCATTAACTTCTAATTCTAATTAGAAGTAAATTAAACGTATTATTCGCTTCTACAAGAGTCGAATAATAGTTTAATTCATTCCGAACCTTCGATCACGTTGGGTCAAGCAAATCCGCGTGATCCTAGAGGACGCCGGGTTTAAACCAGCCTGTCTGGTACCTGTAAGTCCACAGTTACCGCATCGATATAATCCCTCGCTCATTCTATGAGTCTGGTACGATCGAGGGTATGGTTCCTGTCAAACCCCATGATCGTGCCATTTGACTATGACCTCCTTAAAGTGTATGACGTTCGTCCTAAACGAACTCATACGACCCTGGCCAGGGATTTAACGGAGCGTCAATGTCATGACCCATTAACTGTCTGATATATACCCGACAGTGAGCGATCCCTTCTTGACCATTGATGATCTTCACACGTATCCTGGAGTGGTTAACGACTCGGCAACTCATGACTTATGGTTAAAGTCACTTAGCCAAGTGATTAAACCATTCCAATCCTCGTGTAAGATCCGATCAATGCCTCAGGTCAAAGGACCAACGATGCTACTGAGACAGTTAGATCTTCAGTTGACATTAGGTATAATCAACCATCTGAAGATCCAATAGCGGATCAGTTCAGTGTACATCCTCCAAGGACATACACCTACACATATGTGTTGGTGCCCCGCACCAATGACCATGAGACTGGTCACTGACACATCATGTGTACTAGTTTAATAGGTAATCAAAGTCCCCGAGTGATTACCCTCCAACCAGGAACAGTTTAAGGTATGTGTACATGTAAAGTCAATCTCATGTTCGAGATCCCATCTCGAGCTGACTTTACAACCACATATCCTAGAGACAACGTAAAGTAACACAATCGCATATTTACGCTCAAATACCACTTTATTAATAATGAACAAGATCGTACAACTATTGGGCCTATCTGACCCGAAATTGACCTGTAGCACACCAACACTAACAATCTCCCACTTGAACTACAGCCAATTGCCCACAACTTTGAGGCCCATCTTATCCCGATGACGCTCAAATACAGTCTGTGTCAAAGGCTTAGTCAGTAGATCTGCTATGTTGTCTTCTGACGGTACACGCTCTACCGTCACATCTCCACGATCAACAATCTCCCGAATAAGGTGAAAGCGCCTGAGAATATGCTTTGACCTTTGGTGAGATCTCGGTTCCTTCGCCTGGGCGATGGCCGCATTATTATCACAAAATAATGGGATGGGAGGTGTTATCTCGGGAACTACGCCAAGTTCCAAGATGAATTTCTTCATCCAGACAGCTTCTCCAACTGACTGCCCCTCCATTCAATATGAATACAAATTCAGACATGGATTTACAGTTATATGTACCTGACTGGAAACTAGAATCTGTGTAAGCTCTAAGCTATAGGTCCTCTCCTCCCTAAAGCAGAAAAAGATCCTTATCCCTTCGCAGGTACTTAAGGATGTCCTTTACTACCTTCTAGTGCTCTTCGTCCGGATTTGCCTGATATCTACTGACAATGCTCAAAGCATTGGCAACATCAGGCCGTGTACATAGCATTGCATACATGATTGACCCTATCGCCGAAGAATATGGTACCTTATTCATGTGTGCCACCTCCTCAGAAGTTTTAGGACTCATCCCCTTGGATAGGCAAATTCCATGTCTCATGGGAATGAGACCTCTCTTGAAATTTTTCATCCTAAACCTTTTGAGGATAGTATCTATGTACATGGATTGGGATAATCCTAGCATCCTTTTAGATCTATCTCGATAGATCCTTATGCCCAGCACATAGGATGCTTCTCCCAAATCCTTCATGGACAAAGTCTTGGACAACCAAGACTTAGTTGATGTTAACATCCCTACATCATTCCCAATGAGTAAGATGTCATCAACATAAAGGACCAAGAAGGTCACTGAGCTCCCACTGACCTTCTTGTAAACACAAGGTTCATTTTCATTCCGAATGAAGTTGAAAGATTTGACAGCCTCGTCAAATCTTAAGTTCCAACTTCTAGATGCCTGCTTTAATCCATAAATGGACCTTTGAAGTTTGCATACCTTATTAGGATGTGGCTTGGAGGTGAATCCCTCAGGCTGTACCATGTACACCTCTTCTGACAGGTTTCCATTAAGAAAAGCTCTCTTCACATCCATTTGTCAGATCTCATAATCCATGTATGCAGCAATGGCAAGGAGGATTCTTATTGACTTAACCATGGCTACCGGCGAAAACGTCCCGTCATAGTCAATGCCTTACCTTTGACGATATCCTTTTGCCACTAGTCTAGCCTTGTATGTGTCAACCTGTCTATCTGCACCGATTTTCCTTTTGAAAATCTATTTGCAGCCGATAGGGACCTTCCCTTCGGGTACATCAACTAAGTTCCAAACTTTGTTGGTGTACATGGACTGGATCTCTGATTCCATTGCCTCTTGCCATTTCTCAGAGTCTACACTACGGATCGCCTCCTGGTACGACTGAGGATCATCATCCTCATCGATACATACCTTAGAGGACCCCTCTGAGACATGTCCAACATATCTCTCAGGTTCTCTCGGTAGTCTACCAGATCTCCGTAGTGTCAGTGTTTCACCTTGAATAGGATCAACCGATACCGTCTCATCTAATAAGTTTGTGTCTATAGGTTGTGGTTCTTGGACCTCGTCCAATTCTATCTGGCTCCCACTATTTTTCTGGAGTAGATATTCTCTTTCCAGAAATACAGCTCTCTTGGCCACTAAGACCCTTTGCTCAGAAGGGTGATAGAAATAATATCCAAACGTCTCCTTTGGATATCCCACAAACCTACACTTATCGGTTCTCGACTCAAGCTTATCACTCTCGTTCTTCTTTACATGAGCAGGACACCCCCAAATTTTAATGTGATTAAAATTTAGTTTCCTGCCCTTCCATATCTCATATGGTATAGAAGGAACTGATTTACTTGAGATCCTATTCAATAAATAAGTCGCAGTCTCTAACGCATAGCCCCAGAGAGACAAGGGTAGTCCTAACATAGACATCATGGATCGGACCATGTCTAACAAGGTCCTGTTTCTCCTCTCGGATACACCATTATGCTGTGGTGTATACGGTGGAGTCTACTGAGAAACTATTCCATGGTCTTTAAGATAAGAAGTGAATTCATGGCTTAAGTATTCACCTCCTCGATCCGATCGAAGAGCCTTAATACTTTTGCCAGTCTGTTTCTCTACTTCATTCTTATATTCCTTAAACTTCTCAAAGCTTGTGACTTATGTCTCATTAAATACACATAGCCATATCTAGAGAAGTCATCAATAAAAGAAATGAAATAGAGGTAACCCCCTTTTGCTTCTATGGACATGAGTCCACACACATCCGAGTGTATGAGCTCGAGAAGGTCAACAGCCCTCTCACCATGTCCACCAAAGGGAGCCTTGGTCATTTTCCCCATGAGACACGACTCACAGGTATCAAATGGCTTATATTCGAACGAATTCAAATACCCATTTGAGTGTAAGTGAGAGACTCTTTTCTCACCTACATGACCAAGTCTGCAATGCCATAGATATGCAGAATTCACTTCATCAGCATTAGAAATTTGCATAACATTAGAACGTGTATCTAATACATAAAGACCATTGACTAATGAACCATTGGCTATAATCAAACCATTATTCATTATAGAGCACCCAGTGCTATTAAAAGTCAATGTATATCCAATGTTATACAAGCCAGAGATTGCCCATCCTCAGTTCAATCTCCTTTTTGCCCAATCGCCTTCTATTTGCCAGCACCTGCACAGAATTGCAGATATGGGATGCACATCCAGTATCCAATACCCATGATGTGGATTCCATATATGACAAATTAAGGTCTATGACAAAAATACCTTCATTTACAATTGCCTTGCAATTCCTTTTCCAATGCCCAGTTTCCCCGCATCGAAAATATTTATCTTCATTTTCATTCTTCTTGCCCTTCCCTTTGTCAACTTTGGCGAGTTGCTTACCCGTGGCCTTTTTCTTTCCCTTCCCTTTGTTACTTGTGGTGGATATTTGAGAGGCCTTCCTTTTCTTGTTGGCCCGGCCAACAATCATTACAGACGAAGATGGTTTATCTTTCTGCATGGTTCCTTCAGCACTCTTTAACATATTGAGCAGCTCTGGAGAGTTGCTTCAATCCTGTTCATGTTAAAGTTCATGATGAAGGAAGAAAAGGAATCAGGCAATGACTGTAGTATAAGATCAATGCACAGTTCAAGATCCAACTTGAACCCCAATGTATTGAGCCTTTCAATCCACTCCATCATTTTCAGTACATGAGTCTGTACTGAAGAACCCTCAGACATCCGTGTCCTGAAAAGCCTTTTGGAGATGTCATACCTCTCAATCCTACCCTGCTCCCCGAAGAGCTGGCGTAGATTGAGAAGTATACTTCTACAATCAGTCTTTTCAAATTGCCTCTGTACCTCGGGAGCCATAGAGGTCAACATGTAACATTGGGTAAGGGAGGAATCCTCAGACCACTTGGCATAAGCCAGCAACTCGCCCTCGTCGGCATCAGGAGCCGGCTCAGAATGAACCGTGTCCAACACGTATGCAATCTTTTCGGCGGTAAGGACTATGCGTAGATTACGCAGCCAATCCGAGTAGTTCGGTCCAGTTAATCTATTTGCATCCAAGATGCCACGGAGGGGGTTGGACGACGACATTGTAATCTGGATAAGAAATAAAAGACAACTTAGCATGTGTTCAAATTCTAACTTAGATGTGGTTTTCTATCTTAGTTAGTCCCACTATTTTTCGATCGAACTATATAACCCTCAGTATATAGAACGGGAGATCAGCGAGATCAACCTAGTGGGTCGGAATCCCAACGAGACTGATGTACGACCTTGTGGAAAGCACAACAAGCCATACACCATCTCAAGGGCAGTCAACAGGCACTTGCATCTAATGCAATATCCGATATTCGGCCCCCGAGAAATCATCCCCTTGTGGAAAGCACAACAAAGATATTCTCGGTTAGATCTAACCATCATTACTACATAGCAATGAGTTCATGACCCGACCCTTGTGGAAAGCACAACAAGCCGAGTTCAATTCCTCACCCCATTGAGGCCGAGCCTTGGAGTTTAATCCCGCCCCCAAACTCATGGACCTTGTGGAAAGCACAACAAATCCATGAAATGAAGACGCTCATTCACTCCATAATGATGGAGGGCCACGACGACTCCTAAAGCCACGCTTACCAGATCTAAAATTTAAGCGCGAGGGAATTTAATTTTATCTTGATCTCACCCTAGGTGGTAATATAAATATATCCAATATAATTACCGTACCTAGTAGTTTGCACAAAATAAATGCATCCAATGCAAAAATAAACGCAAGTGATCATGGACTTTAACCCTAATGTAACTAAGACATCCGGCCCGCTTCCGAAGTAGCTGGATCGTCCTCGTCAGGTGTGCTCCGCGCTTTCAAACTCCGACGCCGCATCAATTACAACTTTTACACGGCACGCAGGTCGGAAAAATTAAATTACATGTGACTCAAATTCCAGCAGCCCTTAGGGCGAGTACAACAATGGAGGAAGATAGAAGTACATTGGAATTTTAACAGAGAGAGAAAGGAGGTTCGCAGACCCCAATTAATTACATTAATCCAAGTCCATGATCACTTGCCAACCCATTCAAATAAAATCAATCAAGGGTTATTTTCTGAAAATAATCCTTACTTTTGAATTTAAAAATGGGATGTGCAAACAAAAACAGGCTAGCTTTGTTTAATTTTAAAAATCAAAGCATGATTAACTAAAATTAAACACACAAGCAGGCCAATACAAGGTAAATAAAGTAAAGCACGTAAAGAACCATCATTTTCTACAGGGGCATGTAATTGAGATAATTAATTAAATTTAAATTTAAATTTAATTATCTAATAATCAAATTTAAATTCAAAATTTAAACATGCCAATAATTTAAATTTAAATTCAAACTAATTATCCAATAATTTTGTTTGAAAATAAATTTAAAATAATGCAATTATCCTCAATTAGTAATTTACTAAAATTCAAAATTTGAATTTAATAATTATCTAATAATTAAAATTTAATAATTAAATTTTCTACATTTATCTTCAATAAAATTTAAAATTTAAAATTTCTAATTATCTTATAATTAAAAATTTAAAAACTTAAATTTTACTGAAGTAACTTCAATTATCACCATTTTATCTCAAGGTAAATAGTAATTATCTCACCTCAGTAATATCAACACGGTAAAATAAAATTTAACATTTGACATTTACCATCGAGATAATATAATTAACATACTCGATAAAATTCTATTCAATTTACTGTGCATTTTCATATATATATATCCCATATATATATTTATTGTATCTGAGCACAGTAAATTAAAAAGGGTAAAAATAATTTTTTTAAAAAAATAATAATAATAAATCTTCTTTTTAAAATAACGCCGGGTCAACCCCGCGCGCGCGGGCGGCGCCCTCGCGCGCGGGCGTTGACCCGCGTTGCGGGCGCCCGCCACGCGGACGCCCCGCGTTTGCGGCGCCCGCCAGGCGAGTGCCCGCGTGGGGCGACGCCCGCCCACGCGGGTGCGCCCGAAGGGATGCCCAAAAATAAGTTTTTTTAAATTTTTTTTTTAAAAAAATTTCTATTTGGATGCCCAGCATCCAGGAAGAACAGAGATGTCCAAATCTCTTTCTACAAATTATAATTGAAGATTTAATGGGTCCCTAAAGCATGGTTCTAAACGGCGATAAAAACACCGACCAGAGCGCGAACCTGTCTCTGATACCACTGTAAGGTTTCGCACAGCACCTACGGGCGACGCAGCGGATAACAAAAATTTCATTTGCCCGATCCCAGTGTTATGGAAAGCTTAATCTGTGATCTAATCGGTGTTTCAAATACCCTAATTACGGGTTGCGTGTTTCACCTTGCGCGGAACGACGCTGTCCGCTAAGCCCGATGCAGAGAAACCGAGCCGCACAGCTGTACGGCCTCTAGAGCAGATCCACACGGACCCTTACGCAGCGACGGTACCTCCCCGGCGCAACTTCCCCCGACTCTATCACCTTCTGGAGAGAGAGAGAGAGAGCAAGGGGGAGAAAGGGGGGAGGCTAATCCTCCTCTCTTAACCCTTAATGCTCGGTTAAGCTAAGAGAGGTTGGAAGAGTTCGAGAGTTCAAATGAACTCACGTAGGTTGACTATATATAGAGTTTTGGCCCTTTTCAAAAGACCTCTAAATGACCAAAATTGTATATATGACCATTTCATTATTATACTCATGTATTAAGCCCCATTTACACTCCTTTCTAAAAAAAATCAAAGGGAATTTATACATACACCTGTATAATAATTATCCGTCACCAAAGAATCCATTGTGTGTGATCCTCTAGGCCCATAGTCACTCTAGTTTAAGGCCCATTAACTTCTAATTCCTAATTAGAAGTAAATTAAACGTATTATTCGCTTCTACAAGAGTCGAATAATAGTTTAATTCATTCCGAACCTTCGATCACGTTGGGTCAAGGAAATCCGCGTGATCCTAGAGGACGCCGGGTTTAAACCAGCATGTCTGGTACCTGTAAGTCCATAGTTACCGCATCGATATAATCCCTCGCTCATTCTATGAGTCTGGTACGATCGAGGGTATGGTTCCTGTCAAACCCCATGATCGTGCCATTTGACTATGACCTCCTTAAAGTGTATGACGTTCGTCCTAAACGAATTCATACGACCCTGGCCAGGGATTTAACGGAGCGTCAATGTCATGACCCATTAACTGTCTGATATATACCCGACAGTGAGCGATCCCTTCTTGACCATTGATGATCTTCACACGTATCCTGGAGTGGTTAACGACTCGACAACTCATGACTTATGGTTAAAGTCACTTAGCCAAGTGATTAAACCATTCCAATCCTCGTGTAAGATCCGATCAATGCCTCAGGTCAAAGGACCAACGATGCTACTGAGACAGTTAGATCTTCAGTTGACATTAGGTATAATCAACCATCTGAAGATCCAATAGCGGATCAGTTCAGTGTACATCCTCCAAGGACATACACCTACACATATGTGTTGGTGCCCCGCACCAATGACCATGAGACTGGTCACTGACACATCATGTGTACTGGTTTAATAGGTAATCAAAGTCCCCGAGTGATTACCCTCCAACCAGGAACAGTTTAAGGTATGTGTACATGTAAAGTCAATCTCATGTTCGAGATCCCATCTCGAGCTGACTTTACAACCACATATCCTAGGGACAACGTAAAGTAACACAATCGCATATTTACGCTCAAATACCACTTTATTAATAATGAACAAGATCGTACAACTATTGGGCCTACCTGACCCGAAATTGACCTGTAGCACATCAACACTAACAGGGAGGAGAGAGATGACCAGGAGGGTGATGGTGAGAGTTAGAGAGTTGCTTGTACACTCCACCCTCCTTACTGCATGATGTACTTTCGGCTATTATATGAAATGAAAATGGCTTTCTTGTGTTGTGTGTACTTTTCTCTCTCCCACACTTTCTTCATCGCACTGAGTTGTCCTTCAAGGCACGCTCCACGATACCTTACCCTGAACACCGGGGAACTACGCTTTGCACTGAGGGATTCTATTTCCTTCCTCCCTTTTTTTGGGCGCGTCCAGGCGGGAGGACGCGTCTTAATCCTCGAATTCAAATTTAAAGCGATGGATGGCCTTTCTTCTCCCGTGCCTTACTCGCAAACGAGCCCGACTTCCGTCGAAACTTGCTCGGCCGTCTTTGTCTTCTTCCCCTCGATTGATGGAGTTCGGCGGTCTGGACCACAGCGAAGGTGGAGAGAGACGCGGGACCCCTCTCCCAAGGAGGGACGCGCCAGAGCACGGAACGTTGTCTATGGAGGAGGAAGGGCCGCTTCGGGCCCCCGAGGGGCCCGAGGGGCCCGATGTCGCGGAGGGAGGTGAACACGGTCTGGTAGGTCCTCCAATCTCTTCCACTTTGATTCATTTTGAGTTTTGAAGGAAGGCGTGCGAGGGGGAAAGGGTTCGGCGAGTGTTGCAATCAAGTGATGGACGCGTCCTAGACAGGGGACGCGTTCTTTGTTATGATGCGAGGTCCTTCTTTCTTGGTGCAGGACATAGCGAGGACCCTGGGCCTGGCCGATGAGTGGGCGAGTGTGGACGAGCCGAGCCACGTTAGGAAGGAGAGTCGCGGCAAGGCGAAGCTCGAGGACTGGCACGTACGTCTCCCTGGACAGCAAGGGAGTGTATTGGTGCAGGATAGCGCCGACTTCCGGCGGCGGCGGCGGCGGCGGCAGAGAGAGAGTTATGCGGGGCTTCCCCAAGCTGGGGACACGCGTGGCATCGGCGGCTCGCGCGCCCAACTGTCAGAGGCTAGGCGGCAGCTGGCCGTCGCTCAACATGAGCTGTCGCTCCTGGTAAGTTACGTGCCGCACTTTTATCTTCAGATTTGGAGTTCCACTGACGGCCGTTGTTTATTTTGTTCCAGCGTGCCCAGCAGACAGCGACGGCGGGGATGATTGGTGGCGCATCTTCCAGTTCCTCGGCCCCTTTTCTCGAGATTGCCTCCCTCCGGGAGCAACTTGCCGGTGCGGTGGCCCGCGTGACCCGGGCGGAAGAGGAGCGTGATGCCTGGGTGACGACTGTAGCGGAGCTGCGGTATCGTGGTGAGGAGAGGCTTTCTCCAGACATCCTGGAGTTAAGGGTTCTTCTGCAGATGATGAGGAGAGAGGCAGAGAGAGAGAAAGCCGAGAGAAGGTCCGAGCGACAGCAGGATCAGACCGAGAGGAGGGCCTTGGAGGTCCAAGTGAGGGAGCTCCAGCTGGGCCATCAGGCCGTCGTGCAGAGGCTAGGAGGGATGGAGACGCGCTACGAGAGAGCGCGAGAGTTCGGGGAGCGACTCCGCCAGTCCGGTCGCTTTGTCGCTAGTGGCTTCTTCGCCATGCCAGGGGAGGAGCAGCGAGTCACTGCTATGGAGCAGGCGCCAAGAGGCGAGGCAGGTGATGCTGCACTAGGATCTCAGAAGCTTCTGAGGGACCCGCACCTCAGGGGAGAGGAGAGGGACGCCTAGAGGGACGAGCATGAAGATAATGGCACGAGTTGGCGAGCTAGTGGACCCGCCTCCTCTCTATGATTTGTAGTGTTTATGACAGTTTATGTAGAATTATGAATGGAGTGATTTGATTTTCTGCTGCTTGTTTGTTCTCTTGTGCGTTCCTTCTTCCCTACACTTCTTCTCCTTTGCACTGTTCCCATGTGATGGGTCTGCCGAGACTCCACCCCAAGCGGAGAATCGCGTCTTGTTGTGACCATTTTCCACGGGAATCTGCCGTCGAAGTCAATAATGACAGCCCTAGTCCCTTTTCCCGGATATTGTGTCAAATTTTACGGACGTCCTCCAAAACATGATAGGGTATCCCTAGACAACATAGGGGGCTAGTCGTCATATTCTTCGTCTAATCAATCACCATGTGCGAGCGGTGAAGTGACACACGGGACCGCATGGCAGGTGCCTCATCGCGAGGGCTATCATTAAAGGTGATGGAGGCAACCTTGGCTTGCACTCCTTCCATTTCTATAAATTCTTGTCCCTTTTATCCTCCCAGGTATATCGAGAGCTAACTCGAGGAGCACAAGTGCTCACGGGAGAGGAGGAGTTCAAAATTTTGAGAGTTAGATGGAGGGCGAATCTTCCCACTCCTCGAAGAGAAGCAGGTCCAGTGGTAGTAGTTCCAGGAGGCTTTCGGACCTCGAAGGGCACTTCAGCGAAAGGGCCCAATCGCAACTCATAAGCCAAGTTTTCCTGCCCTTTTTTCCATTCTTTTTTCTTCCTTTCTTTCTGACCAAACCTCCTTTCCATTCCCTGCATGCATAGAGTGTGATGAAATCACAGATCTCATGGGAGTTGGTAGTGGCAGCATACCGAGGTCTCCCAGATTTTCAGAAGGCCAGGTTAGACGTGATGGGTTTTGGCACCTTTCTTCGGATCGAGCCGATCCAGCTCGACCTGGTCCTGATCCAAGCCTTGTGTGAGAGATGGGACCCAGTGAGTCGGGCATTCCTGATACCCTGGGGGCACATGGTGCCCAGCTTGGAGGATGTGGTCCGGATCACAAGCCTGAAGGTGGAGGGCGAGGCAGTGACCGGGGTCACTTATGCGGATTACCGAGAAGGTGCTCGGAAGCTACTGGGTTTGGATCTAGATGGTCGGTAAAACAGGTCGGTAGCTAGGGCGTCCCTCATGGATGCATTAGGGCTCAATGACACTCGTCGGCGGGACGATGAATCCTCAGAAGAGTTCATGGAAAGGATGGAAATAGGATGCCGTGCCGTGTACTGCACAGATTTCGGCAACTGGGAAAGATGCAACATAGATTTGAGGAGATTTCTCATCTTTCTTTTGGGGAGATTGGTACTGAGCTCGAAAGGGGACGGTATCCAATGTCGCTTCCTGGAGCTGCTATCAGACCTTGAAAGAGTAGGGTACTATGCCTGGGGAGCCACCATGCTGGCACACTTGTTTGCAGGCCTCTTCCAAGAAGCGGATCGTGAGATGACTGTGAGTGGTTTCACACCATTCATCCAGGTATTTTTGGTTTTGCTTATTTTGTATTTTTGTTTTATTTTTATTTTTGTAAGATATTGATGACATGTGCCAAAGCAGTTGTGGAGCTATTATTACCTCTCCATGGGGAGAGCTCAACATTGGCGACCCGCGATGGTGCCGCTAGCGAGGCGATGGGAACCCATCATGAGTGCGGCACCCCTAACCTACCAACTGATGGTGCTAAGGCGGGAGCTACAGGAGTTCCCTGCAGTGATGGTAAACTGGAGACCCTACTCAGACATGGTCGATGCCGACCAGCCGTGGGTTCTAGCAAGTCGTGCCCGGTTCGGACGGGAATTGTGGATGCACTGCCTGAATGAAATCGAGCCGCTTCGGCTACGATTGGTTATGAGGTCCTTAAGACTGACTCAAGAATGGGTGGATTCAGCTGCGCCACCTCGCGTTAGGAGGGAGACGCGAGGACCGGCGACCTGCATTGACTGGCGCGTGCGATTCCCCGAACAGTATGAAGACTGGCAGCGGGGTGGCACGATTGTAAAATCGCAGGCGAGGGATTGCGAGGACTACTTGCGTCTATATAGGATAAAGTATGCAGAGCGGCTCCAACCCCGGGGACTTGTGGAGGTAGGTTTCCCCTTTTTCTCTTTTCTTCTTTCTCCCTTTTTAGTTTTCTGGTGGAAATGCTGACTCGTATGGCTACAGGATATCCGTGATACCATGATAGCGAATTTACGAACTCGCTTGGCAGAGATGGAGCAACGGTTGGGCGATGCCCGCGGAGCTACGAGCGCCTTGGTAGGTGTACCGTGCATTCCTAATTAAAACCCCAGATTCCAGATGTTGGCTGCTAATTCACACGGTCGTAGCATGCCCAGATTGGCGCGGCTTCCCTAGCGATGGGAGTAGGTGGTGCCTCTTCCAGCTTGTGGATTCCCACCTCAGAACTTGACTTGCTTCATGAGCAACTTGCTCACGCCACGCAGCGTGCTGCGGAGGCAGAAGGGATGCTCTGTATACAGGTAAAAGTTTCAGTGTTGAGTTCTCTTTGTTTACGCCTTATCGCGTATCTGAGATGGTACACTTGGCAGGAGAGGGAGACGGAAGAAGCGCTTGCCAAGGCTGCGTAGAAGGAGGCTAGGATAGCAGAACTGGAGAGGGAACTGCGGCGTCATCCTGATGATGACTCCTCTAGGGATGCCGTGGAACTGAGGATCACTCTCCAGTTGGAGAGGGAAGATCGCGAGAGAGAACGTGCAGAGAGAGAAAGAGACGCAGAGAGAGAAAGAGCCAACAGATTGACTGAAAGGGAGGAACGAAGGGCCATGGATGCCCAACTATTCGAACTCCGAATCAGCCTTGATCTTGCTGAACAGTGGCTGAGAGATGGTGAGGAGCACTACCGAAGAGCACGAGAGCGTGGCTTTCGTGTTGGTAGCTTCTCTGCTGCTTCCGTGGATCAATGCCGGGGTGTGGGAATAGGAAGGGGAGTACAAAGCGGTAGGAGTACCGCTTTTCGTAGTTGGGTAGCACCTTTGAGAGCGTTTTACCCGGAGAGTAGTGGGACGAGTAATGCAGAGAGAGAGGGCGGAACTTGATGTAATTTTTTTGGTTTTTTGGAATAAAATACAAGGTTCGGTTTGTTTGGTTTTCACCTTTACTTCTGTTGCCTGAATCCCTGCACATATCACTGAAACAAACAAATCAGAATTTCTGTTCTGACTTGGCCCCTTGCTCAATAAGCAAATGGTCACTGTGACTGTCCTTGATAACTGGTCAAGGGGCCAAGCCTTTATTAACGAAAGCAAATGAAAAAAGTGGTGATGATAAATGCGACAGGCAAGCACACGAATGCAAGCGGTATTAAAGTGAGATGATGCACGCAAATGTAATCATGCAAAATTGATTTGTTTTCTTTTTTATATTTTTCATTTTTTGTTTTATCATAAAAAGATTTTTTTTGTTTGCAAATATGTACATTTTCTCTTTTTCCTTTTTTTGTTGTTTTTATCATTTCAATTTTTTTTTGTTGCTAACGCCTGGTAAGCACCCAAATGGCACCTAACTACGTGAGAACACGGGTTTCTTGCTAACCTCCCAGGTATCCTAAGTGCACATCTAGGTTGATTTGGGCCTCTAGACCCCTCGAATGATGATCCCGCCGGCTAAGACTTACCCTAATGACAATACCGGCATGCCATGCTTAGGCTCCCAGTCGCTTCCGACCATAGGGATTCACCCAAAAGGTGTTTGAGGTAAGAGATTTGCCCGACCTGGGTCTGTTTCCTCACAACTCTAAATGGTATATGATGGAACACCCTGGAACCCTAACGACCAACCGCGCGACGCTGACTCGGAATCAGACGCCGTCGCACCCATAGGTGACGCGCTTGCATTGGCCTAAGCCCGAGGTTAAACAAGAAGACATCAAGGTGGTAAACAGGGGTCTTGACCAACCAGAAACACGGAGACTCCTTCGCAGCGATAGCTTTTACTTTTCAAAGTAGGCAACCAAATGTGTATATTAAAATAAGGTCGCAGACCCTGGGCAGTTTTCACCCTTCAGAAACTCCATCGAACCTTCATCTTTAGAGGGAGAAGGAAGAGTGTAGGGGATAAACCTCCTGAGAGGACTGGCAAAGCCGTTAACCCGGCGAGCGAATAAGGGCCCATTAACTCTTTCCTTTCGGACAACTTCGGACCAAATCTCGAGCATTTACATTCCACGGCCCCTTTTGTGGATTCATACTTTTACTTTGAGGGGTTCCGTTTATCGCAACAGGCACGGTCACGACCAGGTTTTTCTCTTGATTTTGATTTTGTATTTCTTTTTGTGAGGGAGATGTAGTCGTTTGACGTTTGTGGGCTCCCTTTTCGTATGCCTGCGGGGACACTGTCCTCTTATCGTGCTCTGATCGATGCTCGAGGAAATGGATCCTACTCTTGCCTTTGGGGTTTGAGTTTCGATTTCTCATACTCAGCGTTTTAAGGGCGCCGACTGTCTCATTTGGTCAAAGAGAAAAGAATAAAGATTACAGCTTCCGGAGATCTTATGGGTGGAGCCCCACCGTAGGTGATGCTACCGACTTTTTTTTGAGTAAAATACATAAGTGAGCACATGTTAGCTTCCTTCGAGCGAGCATAGGCCGACGTGGCCGGACAGGGATCTCCACGGTTCTGGCAAACCAAGACACGGTGCCTACCAAGCCTTAATGGGCCCTATCCTATCATGAAGGTTAGATGCAGTGACTTGACTACATGGTGACCACCAGGCATTGGCATTTTGAATTTTCCATAATTTTAGTGGTTTTCAATATTTCTTTGTTTTTGATGTTTTTTATCTTTTCATCATTTTTTTTATTTTGTGCTAAGGGTAGTATTTCTTAAGATAAAGCCCATTCCAAGGGTGGGATAACTCGGTCCCTTCGGCGTTGACTAGCTTGTAGGCGTTGCCAGGGTATACGGCTTGAATTACAAATGGTCCTTCCTAATTGAGTTGGAGCTTAGAACGCGGCCCTCCAGGTTTGACAAAAATTCTTTTTACGACCATCTCACCGACTTTGAATTTTCTCTCAACGACTTTCTTTTGGTAAAAGCGAGCGAGTCTATTTTGATACACACGCGCGTGTTCGGCAGCGGCCAGCCGCTTCTCATCCAAGAGTTCCAACTGGGCGAAGAGTGAATTACGATGATCGTCGAGGGGAAATTCCTCGTCCAATTGTATCCTGAGAGAAGGGACCAGAGTCTCATACGGGACTACCGCTTCCATACCATAAGTAAGGGCAAATGGAGTCTGCCCGGTGGGGGTACGGATTGAAGTGCGATAGACCCATAGGGCTTCGATAAGTTTTTCTGGCCAGTCTGAAAACTTACTAGACTCGCAGGTTTTTTTGATGATTTTGAGCAATGTTTTATTGGTGGCCTCCGCTTGACCGTTACCTTGCAAGTAATAAGGTGATGAATGATGCAATGCAATTGCGTACCTTTTGCAGAGGTCCTGTAGGTCCTGGGAAATGAACTGTGGCCCATTGTCGGTGACGATCGTGCTTGGGACGCCGAATCTGGCGAGGATATTCTTCATGATGAATTTGCAGACTGTTGAGGCCTTGATTTCCGCGTAGGCTTCGGCTTCGACCCATTTGGTGAAGTATTCCGTCGCAGTAAGGATGAAAGATTTCTGCTTGGTGAGGGAATTGGGATCACCTAGGGGACCAATGATGTCGAATGCCCACATGGAGAAAGGCCATGGGGAGGATATTGGATGAAGTGAGGAAGATGGTGAATGGATTTTATCGGCGTGAAGTTGACACTTGACACACCTACGGACATAGAGAGCACAATCCTCTTCCATAGTGGGCCAATAAAAGCCTTGACGAATGATCTTCTTGGCGAGCATCTGACTATTCACGTGGCCACCGCACACACCCGAGTGCGTCTCCTCTACACATTTCCAAACCTCATCGTCACCAAGACATCTTAACAGAATACCAGTAAGGCTTCTCCTATAGAGTAGACCCCCAACCAATGTATATTTCTGAGCCACCCTTCTTATGGCTTTCTTGTCCTCTGTGGTGGCCCCTTCAGGATAAGACTGATCTTGGCAGTATTTGACGATTTCATAGAACCATGGTTTCTCTTCATCAGTCAGTTCTTCTTCAACCTCTGCCAACATGATCTCCCTCTTCTCAAAGATATCTTCCTGCAGGATCTTTCTTGCTATCCTGTCTTTGACGTTTACGTAGGAAGCAACGTCGATTGCAGGGGCGTGAAGTTTGTAGATGGAAATGGACTCAAACCATCTTCCTAGAGGGAACCTTATAGATGATGCCAATGAGGCGAGGGCATCGGCGGGAATATTCTGATGACGAGGGACATGAACAAAGATCAGTTTGGTGAACAGTTTGGCAAAGGCAACAGTGAGTTCTTGGTATGGCTTGAGTTTGGGATCGCGAGTGCGATATTTAGTGAGCACCTGACGAAGGATGAGTTGACTATCACCTACGACTCGCAACTCAGTGATACGAAAAGAATGAGCGAGTTCTAGGCCAGCTAGAAGAGCTTCATATTCGGCTATATTATTGGTAACTGGAAATTTGAGCTGGTATGCCAATGGGAATGTGAGGCCTTCAGGCGACAGGAGGGTGACGCCGATTCCTCTCCCTTGAGAATTCAGAGCTCCATCAAAATATAGCGTCCATATTGGCTCATCTGATTGGTTGACGGACATTAGTTCCTCATCTGGAAACTCTGATTGAACGGGATCGAACTTGGGAAGAGGATGGTGAGCGAGATGCTCGGCTATGGCATAGCCTTTAATTACCTTTTGCTGGATGTAGGTGATGTCGAACTGAGAGAGAAAACTTTGCCAGCGTGCTAGCCTATCTGTAAGGATAGATTTCTCCAGAAGGAATTTGATAGGATTCATTCGAGCAATCAAGTGGACCTCATGAGCCAAAAAGTAGTGCTTCAATTTCTGCACTACCCAAACGAGGGCAGCGCAGGTTTTCTCCATGACGGTGTACTTCTGCTCACAGGGATTGAGAAGTTTGGACAAGTAATAGGTTACCCGTTCCTTGCCTTCTTCATCAGCTTGTGCGAGGACGGCTCCCACGGAGTCATCCAAGACTGAGACGTAAAGGATCAGAGGTTTTTCTGGTTTGGGTGGAATGAGAACGGGTGGACTAGCCAGATATTCCTTCAACCCTTCAAAAGCCTTCTGACATTTAGAATTCCAGTGGAATTCTACTCCTGGCTTGGTCAACTCGTAGAGATGTCTACACCTTTGTGAATGTTGGGACACAAACTGACGAATAAACTGCAACCTCCCGATTAAATCTCGGACTTCCTTCAAATTCTTGGGAGGCGGCATATCCCTGATAGCCTTGACTTTGTCGGGATCTATCTCGATCCCTCTTTTACTCACAATGAAACCCAGCAATTTACCCGACGACACACCAAACACACACTTCTTCGGGTTCATTTTCAATTGGAACTCCCTTGACCTCTGCAAGACCTTAGCCAAAATTTCTGGATGTTCCATCCTGTTCCTTGATTTCACCAATAAGTCATCTATATACACTTCCAGATATATGTGCATCATGTCATGAAATATGGCCATCATAGCTATTTGGTAAGTAGCTCCAGCATTCTTTAATCCGAACGGCATGACCACGTAACAATACGTTCCCCAAGGGGTAGTGAATGACGTCTTTTCCTGATCCTCTTCTGCCAAACGAATTTGATTGTATCCTGAAAAGCCATCCATAAATGAGAGGGTTTCGTAGCCTGCCGTGTTATCAATCAACACATCAATGTGAGGCAAGGGAAAATCATCCTTTGGATACGCGCGGTTAAGGTCCCGGAAGTCGATGCAAATCCTGACTTTCCCATCTTTCTTCATGACCGGGACAATGTTCGCCACCCATTGAGGATAAAGAACGACTCTAATGAACATGGATTTGTGGAACTTATCGACCTCTTCTTTCATTTTCAAAGCCATCTGAGGGTGGAAACGTCTTAACCTTTATTTTACCGAGACGGACCCTGGTTTTAGGGTTAAACGGTGTTCGACCAAGGTTGAATCTAGACCCGGCATATCCTCGTAGCTCCATGCAAACGTGTCCTTATATTCCTTGAGAACCTCAATTAATGCCTCTTCTTCAGAGGGTGGTAGATTGTCACTTATGAGGATGATCCTAGGGTCTTCCTCAGTTCCCAAGTTGACTTCTTTGGTGGATTCTTCTACGGCGGTTGACGGCTCGTCGAATCTCCTCATTCCACTAGCATATGCGCCTGCCGCATCCTCATATTCTTCACCCTCATCGTCAGTGGGGCATTCTTCATCCGTGATCTCGTAGACTCCATACCCTTCATCAAATGCACAGTCGCCCTCACATTCTATTTCCGGTAGCTGGATGGGATTTTCTAACAACTGGGGGATGGCAAGAAGGGCTTGACACCTGGCGGCTAAATCCAGAAGGAATCGACGAGGGATCTGCCTACCCTTGGATTTCTTCCTAGGTACTACCCTTGGCCTATCATTCCTAGATTGACTGACAATATTTACAGAAGAAGAGGAAGACGAAGGGGATGGTGTAGAATGTACAGGAGAAGACCCCTCAGAGGAGGGGTAGAAAAGGTCGCTCATCGGACCTTGGACGGGTGGTCCGCAGGGCGGGACGCACCCGTGGGAGATGTAAGAGGTTTCCTCAACGAAGATGTGTTGTTGAGGAGTTTAAAAATTGACGTTTTTTTTTCGTTTTCAGTTTTAATGACAAAGTAGTGAAAAGAGATTGGAGGAGAGAGAAAAGTGGTTATGGCTAGAGGATTGTGAGGCTCATAGAGCAGATCATGGTTGAAGACCTGGCGCGGGTTGAGAAGCTCGCGTAGGTATGTAAGCAGAGAAGGGGATCTGGGAAGATCATCAGACAATTGTCTGGCCCAGGAAGACGATATTAGCAAAGGCTGAGACGAGTGGATGGAGAAGATGGCGGCTAATGAACCGTCGACGGCAATGTTGAGGACGGATGAAGATCCGTCGATGACAGGGTCCTTCTGGCGAGGACGATGGTAGTTTGGAACCTTGGCAAGAGTGGTAATATTCTCTGGTATTCCGGAGATCAATGGTGGTCCTTTAAGCTGCGGAGACGAGAACATCCTTTCCAGTGCAACGAAAATGTCCCATATGTCGAACCATTTGTTCCACTCGCATTTAGGATCCTTGATCTTGCCTCTTTTGGTGATCCTCGGACATTTTTCAGCCAGATATACAGCATGTGATCCCCCATATGCTTCTCGTGGGTAATCTCCCATCTGAACAACGGGCCCTCTGTTGAAGTGGTTTGATAGAGTCTATATGAGGGGCTTCCAATCCGCCTTGAACGGTCCTTTGAAGCCTAGGCCAAACCTGCGGTTCGGCCTAATTTCCTTTGGCGGTTTGAGCCTACCCTGTAACTGTGCGCCCAGACCTTTACCCTGTTGGTAGCCGATGTTCCTCATAATCTCCCACCCTTTGGAGTGAAAAGGGAGATATGATGTTGCGGTTGCCCTGACCGGCTCCTTTGGTGCTAGTGGAACGTGAGATGGATCACGCACGTCCAGCAGTGACAATATGGGCCGATGAGACGGCCAAACAGAGGGCAGAGATGTGTTGATAGCATCCACTGTGTGAAGGACAGGTGTACTGACTACTTTAATAATCCTCCCATTGTAAGGAAACTTCAGGCACTGATGGTTGGTGGAAGGCACAGCGTCCATGGCTTCGATGTAAGGGCGACCCAGTATAGCCTTGAATGTGGGGTCCATGTCGAGGATATGGAATTCCGTGGGAATTGACATGGGGCCTAGTTCTGCCTTCAGAATAATCATCCCCTGCGGTGGCCTTTTGCTATTGTCATAAGCCGTGACCGTGATCGAGGAAGGTCTTATTTGTTCCTCGTTGACCCCACACAACTGAAAGGTGTCCGTGGAGATCACAGTTATGGACGCACCCGTGTCCACAAGACACGGGTTTATGGATACCCCATTAATTTTTATTGAAATGCACAGTGCATAATTTTGAGCTTCCTTGGGAGCGAGCTCGTAGTTGTGGAACATGATGGCCGGTTGTGTGTCCGTTGGGGTCAGGACGGTAGAGATCTTTCTACAGGGAGGTCCTCATTCACCGTGACCCTTTGAAGGTACTCCATTAAGGCTGCCTGGTGGGATGTGGATCTTTGAAGTAGCTCCAGGATGGAGATCCGAGCAGGCATCTTGTTCAAGTGTTTCAATAGATCATACTGTGTTCCAGGGATAGCTCTTTCTGGTTGTTCTCCATCATCCTTCTCTGGCTGAGATTGCTCAGGATTCTGACTGTTGTGGGGGAAAACCCTGTGGAAAATCCTTCCACTCCGGAGCACCATTACCTGCAGCTTTTGTACCTCTGTGGGGGTAGCAGTGGGTTTTAACAGGGATTTGAGGGGCAGTGGTGGAGGAATGGTTGATGAAGCAGGGGTGATGACGGGAGCAGGGATTCTGATGAGGGGTTTGTTAGGTGGAGACATGGTGGAGGTAGAGGGGATATCGCGCGGATTATGAAGGATAAGGGGTCTGGAAGGTGGAGGTGGAGACGAAGTAGAAGTGGGTAGGGCTTGAAGCGGGCAATGATTTTGAGGTGGGTGATGGGTAATGAGTGGTTTTGAAGGCATTAGTGGTGATATGGTGGAGAAAGACGGGGTTATGTATGGTTGACGGATGATAAGGGGTTTAGAAGGCGTAGGGGTAAATGTGGTAGAGGTGGATGGTAAAGTGGGGGAGTGGGAGAAGATGAGAGGGTGTGAAGGCGTAGTGGAGAGTGTCGGTTGATAGGGGATCGGGGTGCGGATGAGAGGGCGTAATGGTAGTGGAAATGGTGAAGGCGATACTGACGCGGGTTGGTGAGAGAGAGGTGCTACCCGGGCGAGGCAAGGGTGTTGATTGGCGGTAGAAAGAATGGAGGTACTTTCCTGGTGCCACACCTGCTCTCTCCCGACTTCCGGGAAGGAGGAGATGGGGTTAACCTGATGATTGGGCTGTAGGTGCTCCGGTAATAGATTCTGGATTATGCCCATGTTGGGCTGTTGTTGTGGGGCCTGCTGAGGCTGTTGTTGTTGTGGTGGTGGTTGCTGCTGCTGCTGCTGTTGTAACTGCTGCTGTGGTCTATGAGGAGGTCTCCTAGCCTTGAGAGCGGCGACGTATCGTCTTATTTCATCCCAATCTATTTGATGTTCATCATTCATATCGTGGATGTAATCTTTGAAATGGAAGCAGTAATCTACTGTGTATCCTGGCTGCCTGTGGTAGACGCAGTATTTGGAGGTATCAACATTTGGGGGCCACGCGGGCCTTTCTCTGGGTAGGGCGAGTTGGTTTGATGCCATGAGGGCATTAAAAATGTCTACTAAGGTTTCTGACAATGGTGGGTAGTAGGCTCTCTTGGGACCGAGCGGCCTCCTTTGTTGCTGTTGGGGACCATAGTTCCCCGGGGGTGGAACTTGGTTGTACTGAAGCGGTGGTTGTTGTTGCTGAGGTTGTGGTTGTTGTTGCTGGGGTTGACGTAATGGAGGCATATTATCCTGGGGTGGATTATTTTGGGGTGGAGGACGAAGAGGGAAAGGACCTGGTTGGAGGGGAAGTCGGGGCATTTGTGGAGGCCTTGGGTTGACTGCATAGTTGGCATTGTTGACCGCACCCACTTGCTCAATTGTCACGACCCCTTCTGTGGCTCCGCCCGGGACACCAGCGCCTGTCTTTCTGACCACTTTGGGCTTCGGCGACTCAAACATGTTCATAATAGGGGAGTCTTTTAACTGGGTTTGGATGTACCGGGCCCTTTCATAGAGTTCCTCCATTGTAGTAAGTTTATTCATGGCCAGAACGTGTCTGAACTGTGGGGTTGCATTAGACACAATCATCTTCACTTGTTCGGGCTCGGAGAGGGTATCCCTTATTCTTTCCGCCAGAGACCTCCATCTATCAGCATAGCGGAAAAAATCCTCGTCGGACTTCATCTTTTCGGCCACTAGGTCGGTAATGGAGAGTGAGGGACCGACCCTATCCCTATATTTCTGCAAGAACCTTCTCTCGACTATTTCAAAATTCTCAGCCTCGCGGGGCTCCAAGGAATAGAACCACTCAAGCGCGGGACCATCCAATGATCTCCGAAAGAGGTATACCAGGGACCTCTGATTGTTTTACCAATAGGAGGATTCATACATGAAATCCTTGAGGTGAATGAAGGGGTTGCCGGTACCATTGTATCTGCGGTACGTGGGCATTTCGGAGGGAGGAAGATGAATGACGGGAAGGATTGGCAAAGCAACCTCCGGGGTGGCTTTCACGTCCACCATTCTTCTCAGATTTTGAAACTGCTCGTCCATGCGATTGAACCTATTGAGGAGCGATTGGGCGAGCTCCTCTGGAGGTGAAGGTGGCACTTGCCACTGGGGGAGAAACTGTCTCCCAGAGACTTGAGGGGGGAATCCCGAATGAGAGGGAGCTGTCGGACCGCCGACAGTTGGCCCCGGTTGAAGCGGTATCTGGGGAACAACGGGAGTTTGAGATTGTGACGGGAACTGGAATGAGGGTGGTTGTTGGCTCGCTTGTCCTTGAAGCGAGGGAGAGTGGATGGCTTGCGCCAATGAAGGAGATGGAATGGCCTGCACGGACTCTTGGAGAGGTGCGATGGCCGGAGTTGATTCCTGGGCCGTGGGGGAAACAGATTTCCCCTTTAGAATGGCCTGGAAGGCCCGGAGCTGTTCAGAGGTAAGCTCCGTGTTGGCGAGGACGCCCAGTAAGGAAGAGATATCCTGTGGTGGGGATGTGTCCCCGGTAATAACCTGCACCTCATGCGAGGGCTCATGAGAAGGACCCGAGTCCATAGCATAGACTCGCGGGTCGGCTGACAAACCACGACTAGGGTGGTTCTCCTCAAAAGACTCGTGAGTCATGCTCACAGTTTTCCCAGAACGCAAAAACATACACTAGCAAGCAGGTAGCAGAGATTATCAAACAAGTGAATGCCTTTATGTCTTTTTTTGTGTTTTGATTTTGATGATTTTGTGTGTGTTTTTAGCGAGATCCGAAGTTCACACAAAATAGGGTCCCTAGTTTATTTTTGTTTCACCGCCATGTCAGCTAGGGTCTCTCGTCTCACCACGAATGGAATGACTAACTCCGGGGAACTTCAATGGTACAACCAGTCCAGTGAACGAAGAGGAGATTCTTCGATGTCGGGGTCTTACGGAGGTCCCAGCGGAGGAGATTCTAGTCCGTCGAGAGGAATTCCCGAACGGAGAGTCCTTCCTTCACCGAGAGGGTGATCCTTAGAAAAAAATAAAAAAAGAATAGAAAAGAGGGATGGATGTATGCAATGGAATGCTGACAGAGATATAGAGTAAGAAAATAACAGAAATAACAAACATATAATAAACACCCAACCAATCAAAACTGACAGTGCTGCCGTGAGCACAACGGGGGCGCGCGAGGGCGCCAAGGTGGAGAGGCACAGACGGTGCCGAACTTGCAAGGGTAGCCAAAAGGAAGCAGTAGAATGTCCCACCGTGATCGCTAATCTGTGAGCGATGTCACGCGGTTCGGGGAGCAGAGAAGAGGACGCGGAGCGCGCGGGCTCCTATTTTGTTTGCTGCAACACAGAAATAAGAGAAAAGAGAAGGGGCCACCACAGGAGATTGCTCCGGCGGGGCGAGCGGGACAAATGTAATATAGCAAGATATGTGGGTTAAACGGCCATAGCGGGAAGTGACTCGCCGCGGCCTCGGGGGGACGGGAATGATGCAGAAATTAAATAGCAAGAATTGAAACGGTCATTGGGGAAGTGACTCGCCGCGGCCTCGAGAATATGAGCAGATAAGAATATAACAGAATATAAGGAAAATATAAAGAGCGGGAATTTAAACGGCCATTGGGGAAGTGACTCGTCGCGGTCTCGAGAACATGAATAGATAAGAATATAACATATAAGAACGGGAATTTAAACGGCCATTGGGGAAGTGACTCGCCGCGGCCTCGAGAACATGAATAGATAAGAATATAACATATAAGAACGGGAATTTAAACGGCCATTGGGGAAGTGACTCGCCGCGGCCTCGAGAACAAGATGTGATCGCCAGGGGCCAAAAGACCCCAAAATAAAGAAAGTGATCGCGCCTACCTCAAGAGCGGGAGATGGCGGGTTGCTCCTTCCTCCCCCTTCGGCCGGCCGACGGAGAGGACTTTCCTTGGTTACCCTTGCAAAACAGTAGACAATAAAGGAACAGAATTAGAAAATGGCAGTGTAGTAACAATTCCTTGCAATAAAAATAACGAGATCGTGACCTGACACACACCTGGTTGGTGTGGTTTTAAACCCCTCTCGGACTCGAGTAGGAGGAAAATGCGATGATGAATGCAAGAAGTATGCAAGAGACGGCGCCCTTATGTAGGGAGATAGAGGATGCAATATGATGGATGTAAAGAACTATGGAGAAAAAGGGAAGAAAAGGCTTATTGGAGGAGCCGAGGGTGAGATCCGGCGGCGCTCCGGCAGCGTAGGGACGACGTGGAAGCGCGGTGGATGAAGACGACCTTCCTCTCGCGAGCGTGGGCACCCAAGAAGCCGGTAGAACCTCCACCTACAAAAGACCCCACGGGTTAGAAATGACTCCGGTAGCCTCTGGGCTCCGACAGCCTATCGGATCTCTTCGAAGCTCTTCCAGAACTGAGGGGGTGGGCCTCTATTTATAGGGCTCCGGAGGGTGGAGGCGTCCAGGACCCTGGACACCTCCATCAGGGCCGAACTAATATTTTATTCTATTTTTATTCATTTTTTCCGAATATTTTCATGGAGGCGTCCAGGGTCAAGGACGCCTCCACAACGTCCACCGACTTCCACCGAAATCCGCACGCGGTTTGGCACAACGCGTGGTTTTGTGAGCGGCTCCTCGTGATTCAGAAATGGGCGCGTCCAGTTGGCTGGACGTCTCCATAATTTAGATTTTTTCACACACGACAAACCGTCGTTCGGTGGGCGGCGCCCGTGAGGGAGTTGATGGAGGCGTCCAGGGTCCTGGACGCCTCCATAAATATATATATTTTTTTGTGTTTTGTCTTTTATGCCAACTGGCATTTTACATTTTTTATATTTGTTTTTATGGAGGCGTCCAGGGGCCTGGACGCCTCCATTAATATATTATTTTTATTTGATTTTGTATTTTATGCCAACTGGCATTTTACATTTTTTTATATTTGTTTTTATGGAGGCGTCCAGGGGCCTGGACGCCCCCATTAATATATTATTTTTTATTTGTGTTTTGGGTTTTGAAAAATAAATTAAAAGAATGGGGGCGTCCAGAGGCCTGGACGCCCCCATTAAGGCCCACCCGGGTCCTCGGTTTAGGCGTTGGCGGTCGCCCGGCAGACAACCTTCCTGATTCCGGAATCTCCTGATGCATCTGACTGGTGTTGATGCCGTCCGAATGCCGTGGCGAGATGATTCCGGATGCTGAGAAGGGCGGAAGAAGACTCAAGAAAAGGAAGCGCTCGAGCGATTCAAAATGCGTAAGCCGTTGCGGGGCGTCGTATAGTAATATGCTACTTTCTCAGGAGACGTCAGGAATGTCGTGTCTACACTACCCTTAGCACAAAATAAAAAAAATAATGAAAAGATAAAAAACATCAAAAACAAAGAAATATTGAAAACCACTAAAAATATGGAAAATTCAAAATGTCGATGCCTGGCAGTTACCATGTAGTTAAGTCCCTGCATCTAACCTTCATGTTAGTATAGGGCCCATTAAGGCTTGGTAGGCACCGGGTCTTGGTTTGCCATAACCGTGGAGATCCCTGTCCGGCCACGTCGGCCTATGCTCGCTCGAAGGAAGCTAACATGTGCTCACTTATGTATTTTATTCAAAAAAGTCGGTAGCATCACCTACGGTGGGAATCCACCCAGAAGATCTCCGGAAGCTGTAATCTTTATTCTTTTCTCTTCGACCAAATGAGACAGTCGGCGCCCTTAAAACGCTGAGCATGAGAAACCGAAACTCAAACCCCAAAGACAAGAGTAGGATCCATTTGCTCGAGCATCGATCAGAGCACGAGAAGAGGGCAGTGTCCCCGCAGGCATACGAAAAGGGAGCCCACAAACGTCAAACGACTATATCTCCCTCACAAAAAGAAATATAAAATCAAAATCAAAGAGAAAAATCTGGTCGTGACCGTGCCTGTTGCGATAAACGGAACCCCTCAAAGCAAAAGTCTGAATCCATGAAAGGGGCCGTGGAATGTAAATGCTCGAGATTTGGTCCGAAGTTGTCCGAAAGGAAAGAGTTAATGGGCCCTTATTCGCTCGCCGGGTTAACGACTTTGCCGGTCCTCTCAGCAGGTTTATCCCCTACACTCTTCCTTCTCCCTCTAAAGATGAAGGTTCGATGGAGTTTCTGAAAGGTGAAAACTGCCCAGGGTCTGTGACCTTATTTTAATATACACATATGGTTGCCTACTTTGAAAGCAAAAGCTATCGCTGCGGAGCAGTCTCTATGTTTCTGGCTAGTCAAGACCCAGGTTTACCACCTTGATGTCTTCTTGTTTAACCTCAGGCTTAGGTCAATGCATGCACGTCACCTATGGGTGCGACGGCGTCTGATTCCGGGTCAGCGTCACGCGGTTGGTCGTTAGGGTTCCAGGGTGTTCCATCATATACCATCCAGAGTTGTGAGGAAACAGACCCGGGTCGGACAAATCTCTTACCTCAAACACTTTTTGGGGGAATCCCTGTGGTCGGAAGCGACTGGGAGCCTAAGCATGGCATGACGGTATTGTCAGCAGGGTAAGTCTTAGCCGGCGGGATCATCATTCGAGGGGTCTAGAGGCCTAAATCAACCTAGATGTGCACTTGGGATACCTGGGAGGTTAGCAAGAAACCCCTGTTCTCACGTAGGTTAGGTGCCATTTGGGTGCTTGCCAGGCATTAGCAACAAAAAATTGAAATGATAAAAGCAACAAAAAAATGGAAAAGAGAAAATGTACATATTTGCAAACAAAAAAAAAATCTTTTTTAAAATAAAAAAATGTTAAATATAAAAAAGAAAATAAATCGATTTTGCATGATTGCATTTGCGTGCAGCATCTCACTTTTGATACCGCTTGCATTCGTGTGCTTGCCTGTCGCATTTATCATCACCACATCTTTCCCTTGCCTTCGTTAAATAAAGGCTTGGCCCCTTGACCAGTTATCAAGGACAGTCACAGTGACCATTTGCTTATTGAGCAAGGGGCCAAGTCAGAACAGAAATTCTGATTTGTTTGTTTCAGTGATGTGTGCAGGGATTCAGGCAACAGAAGCAAAGGTGAAAATCGAACAAACCGAACCTTGTATTTTATTCCAAAAACCAAAAAATTACATCAAGTTCCGCCCTCTCTCTCTGCATTACTCGTCCCACTACTCTCCGGGCAAAACGCTCTCAAAGGTGCTACCCAACTACGAAAAGCTGTACTCCTACCGCTCTGTACTCCCCTTCCTATTCCCACACCCCGGCGTTGATCCACGGAAGCAGCAGAGAAGTTACCAACACGAAAGCCACGCTCTCGTGCTCTTCGGTAGCGCTCCTCACCATCTCTCAGCCACTGTTCAGCAAGACCAAGACTGATTCGGAGTTCGAATAGTTGGGCCTCCATGGCCCTTCGTTCCTCCCTTTCAGTCAATCTGTTGGCTCTTTCTCTCTCTGCGTCTCTTTCTCTCTCTGCACGTTCTCTCTCGCGATCTTCCCTCTCCAACTGGAGAGTGATCCTCAGTTCCACGGCATCCCTAGAGGAGTCGTCATCAGGATGACGCCGCAGTTCCCTCTCCAATTCTGCTCTCCTAGCCTCCTTCTGCGCAGCCTTGGCAAGCGCTTCTTCCGTCTCCTTTTCCTGCCAAGTGTACCATTTCAGATACGCGATAAGGCGTAAACAAAGAGAACTCAACACTGAAACTTTTACCTGTATACAGAGCATCCCTTCTGCCTCCGCAGCACGCTGCGTGACGTGAGCAAGTTGCTCATGAAGCAAGTCAAGTTCTGAGGTGGGAATGCACAAGCTGGAAGAGGCACCACCTACTCCCATCGCTGGGGAAGCCGCGCCAATCTGAGCATGCTACGACCGCGTGAATTAGCAGCCAACATCTGGAATCTGGGGTTCTAATTAGGAACGCACTGTACACCTACCAAGGCGCTCGTAGCTCCGCGGGCATCGCCCAACCGTTGCTCCACCTCTACTAAGCGAGTTCGTAAAGTCGCTATCATGGCATCACGGACATCCTACAGCCATACGAGTCAGCATTTTCACCAGAAAACCAAAAAGGGAGAAAGAAGAAAAGAGAAAAAGGGGAAACCTACCTCCACAAGTCCCCGGGGTTGGAGCCTCTCTGCGTACTTTGTCCTATATAGACGCAAGTAGTCCTCGCTATCCAGCGCCTGCGATTCTACAATCGTGCCACCCCGTTGCCTGTCTTCATACTGTTTAGGGAACCGCACGCGTCAGTCAATGCAGGTTGCCGGTCCTCGCGTCTTTCTCCCGACACGAGGTGGCGCAGCCATATTCACCCATTCCTGAGCCAGTCCTAAAGTCCTCATAACCAATCGTAGCCGAAGCGGCTCGATTTCATTCAGGCAGTGCATCCACAATTCCCGTCCGAACCGGGCACGACTTGCTAGAACCCACGGCTGGTCGGCATCGACCATGTCTGAGTAGGGTCTCCAGTTTACCATCACTGCAGGGAACTCCTGTAGCTCTCGCCTTAGCACCATCAGTTGGTAGGTTAGGGGTGCCGCACTCATGATGGGTTCCCACCGCCTGGCTAGCGGCACCATCGCGGGTCGCCAATGTTGAGCTCTCCCCATGGAGAGGTAATAATAGCTCCACAACTGCTTTGGCACATGTCATCAATATCTTACAAAAATAAAAATAAAACAAAAATACAAAATAAGCAAAACCAAAAATACATGGATGAATGGTGTGAAACCACTCACAGTCATCTCACGATCCGCTTCTTGGAAGAGGCCTGCAAACAAGTGTGCCAGCATGGTGGCTCCCCAGGCATAGTACCCTACTCTTTCAAGGTCTGATAGCAGCTCCAGGAAGCGACATTGGATACCGTCCCCTTTCGAGCTCAGTACCAATCTCCCCAAAAGAAAGATGAGAAATCTCCTCAAATCTATGTTGCATCTTTCCCAGTTGCCGAAATCTGTGCAGTACACGGCACGACATCCTATTTCCATCCTTTCCATGAACTCTTCTGAGGATTCATCGTCCCGCCGACGAGTGTCATTGAGCCCTAATGCATCCATGAGGGACGCCCTAGCTACCGACCTGTTTTACCGACCATCTAGATCCAAACCCAGTAGCTTCCGAGCACCTTCTCGGTAATCCGCATAAGTGACCCCGGTCACTGCCTCGCCCTCCACCTTCAGGCTTGTGATCCGGACCACATCCTCCAAGCTGGGCACCATGTGCCCCCAGAGCATCAGGAATGCCCGACTCACTGGGTCCCATCTCTCACACAAGGCTTGGATCAGGACCAGGTCGAGCTGGATCGGCTCGATCCGAAGAAAGGTGCCAAAACCCATCACGTCTAACCTGGCATTCTGAAAATCTGGGAGACCTCGGTATGCTGCCACTACCAACTCCCATGAGATCTGTGATTTCATCACACTCTATGCATGCAGGGAATGGAAAGGAGGTTTTGTCAGAAAGAAAGGAAGAAAAAAAGAATGAAAAAAGGGCAGGAAAACTTGGCTTACGAGTTGTGATTGGGCCCTTTCGCTGAAGTGCCCTCGAGGTCCGAAAGCCTCCTGGAACTACTACCACTGGATCTGCTTCTCTTCGAGGAGTGGGAAGATTCACCCTCCATCCAACTCTCAGAATTTTGAACTCCTCCCCTCTCGTGAGAACTTGTGCTCCTCGAGTTAGCTCTCGATATACCTGGGAGGATAAAAGGGACACGAATTTATAGAAATAGAAGGAGTGCAGGCCAAGATTGCCTCCATCACCTGTTAATGATAACCCTCACGATGAGGCACCTGCTATGCGATCCCGTGTATCACTTCACCGCTTGCACAGGGTGATTGATTGGACGAAGAATATGACGACTAGTCCCCTATGTTGTCTAGGGATACCCTATCATGTTTTGGAGGACGTCCGCAAAATTTGACACAACGTCCTGGAAAAGGGACTAGGGCCATCATTATTGACTTCGACGGCAGATTCCCGTGGAAAATGGTCACAACAAGACGCGATTCTCCGCTTGGGGTGGAGTCTCGGCAGACCCATCACATGGGACCAGTGCAAAGGAGAAGAAGTGTAGGGAAGAAGGAACGCACAAGAGAATAAATAAGCGACATCAAATCAAATCACTCCCTTCATAATTCTACATGAGCTGTCAAAAACATCATAAACATAAGGAGGAGGCGAGTCCACCAGCTCGCCGATCCTCACCATCACTCATCTCTCTGGGCGCTCCCCTCCTCTCCCCTGAGGTGCGGGTCCCTCAGAAGCCTCTGGGATCCTCGTGCAGCAGCACCTGCCTCGCCTCTTGGCGCCTGCTCCGCAGCAGTGACTCGCTTCTCCTCCCCTGGCGTGGCGAAGAAGCCACTAGCGGCAAAGCGACCGGACTGGCGGAGTCGCTCCCCGAACTCTCGCGCTCTCTCGTAGCGCGTCTCCATCCCTCCTAGCCTCTGCACGACGGCCTGAAGGCTCAGCTGGAGCTCCCTCACTTGGGTCTCCAAGGCCCTCCTCTCGGTCTGATCCCGCTGTCGCTTGGACCTTCTCTCGGCTTTCTCTCTCTCTGCCTCTCTCCTCATCATCTGCAGAAGAACCCTTAACTCCAGGATGTCTGGAGAAGGCCTCTCCTCACCACGATGCTGTACCTCCTCTACAGTCGCCACCCAGGCATCACGCTCCTCTTCCGCCCGGGTTGCGCGGGCCACCGCACCGGCAAGTTACTCCCGGAGGGAGGTAATCTCGAGAAAAGGGGCCGAGGAACTGGAAGATGCGCCACCAATCATCCCCGCCGTCGCTGTCTGCTGGGCACGCTGGAACAAAATAAACAACGGCCGTCAGTGGAACTCCAAATCTGAAGATAAAAGTGCGGCACGTAACTTACCAGGAGCGACAGCTCATGTTGAGCGACGGCCAGCTGCCGCCTAGCCTCTGACAGTTGGGCGCGCGAGCCGCCGATGCCACGCGTGTCCCCAGCTTGGGGAAGCCCCGCATAACTCTCTCTCTGCCGCCGCCGGAAGTCGGCGCTGTCCTGCACCAATACACTCCCTTGCTGTCCAGGGAGACGTACGTGCCAGTCCTCGAGCCTCTCCTTGCCGCGACTCTCCTTCCTAACGCGGCTCGGCTCGTCCGCACTCGCCCACTCATCGGCCAGGCCCAGGATCCTCGCCATGTCCTGCACCAAGAAAGAAGGACCTCGCATCATAACAAAGAACGCGTCCCCTGTCTAGGACGCGTCCATCACTTGAGTGCAACACTCGCCGAGCCCTTTCCCCCTCGCACGCCTTGCTTCAAAACTCAAAATGGATCAAAGAGGAAGAGGTCGGAGGACCTACCAGACCGTGTTCACCTCCCTCTGCGACATCGGGCCCCTCGGGTCCCTCGGGGGCCCGAAGCGGCCCTTCCTCCTCCATGGACGCCGTTCCGTGCTCTTGCGTGTCCCTCCTCGGGCGAGGAGTCCCTCGTCCCTCTCCACCTTCACCATGGTCCGGCCCACCGAACTCCATCGATCGAGGGGAAGAAGACAAAGACGGGCGAGCGAGTTTTGGCGGAAGGCGGGCTCGTTTGCGGGTAAGGCACGGGAGAAGAAAGGCCACTCGGCGCTTTAAATTTAAATTTGAAGGTTAAGACGCATCCTCACGCCTGGACGCGCCCAAAAGAAATAGAAAAGGGGATCCCTCCGTGCGAGGCGTAGTTCCCTGCTGTTTATGGCAAGGTCTCGTGAAGCGTGTCTCGAAACAACTTGGTGCAAGAGAAGAAGTGTAGGAAGGGAAGATCGCTACAGGACAGAACATGTCACCTCAGTGGTCAATTGTCAGGATTTTGTCTGGATCTCCTTTGTACTGTGGTGCGATTCTGCTACGATTCTGTTACTTTCTGATGTTATTAATCCATGCTGGCCTGTGCAGGTTTTACTAACGGGCGTCTTTGTCCTATCTCCTGTCCCACCTTTCAATGGTTGGTCCCACCATGTCATGCATCATAGTATATGATACCTACGCTACTAGAACATGTCAAGGACCTTGTGGCCCGAACGAATCTGGGATTTGAGTTCCCCTTCAACAAAAACGGTGATGATCCCGGAAGAATTTTGGTTGTACGGATAGGCCGTGAACTTGTGATAGCATGGGGACGACGGTTCCATTCAGTGAGTTGGTGCGCGGATAAACGGGCCCCAGCCCAGTGTCGGCTCACCGGATCGGTATCCTGACCCGTTCTTAACAAGTTGACAATATTATCCTTGATTATTTTTTATTTTAGTTTGTTTTAAATTTTTATTTTAACCCAACATGCATTCATATAGGACTTTGATTTATTGCGGAAGATCATTCAAGTGATTCGATTGCGAAAGCCGCTGTGCTACAATTCTTACAAATATGAGATATTCCACTCCGAATGAAATACTGAGTTTCCTTGAAGCGGCCCTACGCTGCTCTTCCAAAGGAGACCCCTGTTTGGACAGACCCTCAGATATTCCTTTGCTTTGTTTGACCCACCTTGGCCGCAGCACTTCCACATTGGCTGGTAACAGCTCCCCAAAGGTGAAACCTGCAGGTTTATGACCCATGTACTTCCACACTGAGAAGTTGGTCTCCTTTATTTTCGTGCCTGAGTGCACATCTCACCCTCCCTTATTTTAACCCTGTCCAAGCAATCGTCAAAATTTGAAAGTCCTTCTTCAAGGTCGCCTCACTGAAACTCCAGGAAAAATTCCAAACAGTAATTTCAAAAGCGTGTCTCATCACACCTTGGCATCAACTTATCAGTCCATTCCCACTTCATTTCACTCCACTTCGATACCATTCCATTACGTGTCACTCCCTTGCAAAGCAGATGCCAAGGCGGGGCAGCTGTAGACACGCCGTTCTTGACGTTACCGTGAGTAAATCTCATATTACACTATGATACCCCAAGGCGGCCTTCACATTTTTAATTACTCTAGTGATTTCCTATTTTTATGAATTTTTTTACATTTTTTTGAATTTTTCCGTGAAAAATCATGGAAGTGTCCAGGCGCCTGAACACCTCCATCAATGACCAAAAATATTAAAAAAATCAAAATCATGGAAGTGTCCAGGCGCCTGGACACCTCCATCAATGACCAAAAGTAATAAAAATCAAAATCATGGAAGTGTCCAGGTGCCTGGACGCCTCCATCAATGACCAAAAAATAAAAAAAAATCAAAATCATGGAGGCGTCCACTTGCCTGAACGCCTCCATCAATGCAAAAATAATAAAAATAATATTAATAATCATAAAAAAATAAAATAAAAATCAAATAAAAATAATATATTAATGGAGACGTCCAGGCCCCTGGACGCCTCCATAAAAATAAATATAAAAAATTAAAATGCCAGTTGGCATAAAAAACAAAACAAAGATAATAAAAAAATATTTTCTTGGAGGCGTCCAGGCCCCTGGACGCCTCCATCAACTCCCTCACGGGCGCCACCCACCGAACGACGGTTTGTCGTGTGTGAAAAAATCTAAATTATGGAGACGTCCAGCTAGCTGGACGCGCCCATTTCTGAATCACGGGTCGCCGATCCAAAACCACGCGTTGTGCCAAACCGCGTGCGTCTTTCGATGGAGTTCGGTGGATGTTATAGAGACGTCCGGGACCCTGGACGCCCCCAAGAAAATATTCAAAAAAAATAAATAAAAATAGAATAAAATATTAGTTCGTCCCTGATGGAGGTGTCCAGGGTCCTGGACGCCTCCACCCTCCGGAGCCCTATAAATAGAGGCCCACCCCCTCAGTTCTGGGAGAGCTTCTAAGAGATCCGATAGGCTGCTGGAGCCCAGAGGCTACCGGAGTCATTTCTAACCCGTGAGGTCTTTTGTAGGTGGAGGTTCTACCGGCTTCTCGGGTGCCCACGCTCGCGAGAGGAAGGTCGTCTTCATCCACCGCGCTTCCACGTCGTCCCTACGTTGCCGGAGCTCCGGCGGATCTCACCCTCGGCTCCTCCAATAAGCCTTTTCTTCCCCTTTTTCTCCATAGTTCTTTACATTCATCATACTGCATCCTCTATCTCCCTACATAAGGGCGCCGTCTCTTGCATACTTCTTGCATTCATCATCGGATTTCCCTCCTACTCGAGTCCGAGAGGGGTTTAAAACCACACCAACCAGGTGTGTGTCAGGTCACGATCTCGTTACTTTTATTGCAAGGAATTGTTACTACACTGCCATTTTCTAATTCCGTTCGTTTATTGTCTACTATTTTTCAAGGGTAACCAAGGAAAGCCCTCTCCGTCGGCCGGCCGATGGGGGAGGAAGGAGCAACCCGCCATCTCCCGCTCTTAAGGTAGGCGCGATCACTTTCTTTATTTTGGGATCTTTTGGCCCCTGGCGATCACATCTTGTTCTCGAGGCCGCGACGAGTCACTTCCCCAATGGCCGTTTAAATTCCCGTTCTTATATTCTCTTTATATTCTGTTATATTCTGCTCATATTCTTGAGGCCACGGCGAGTCACTTCCCCAATGGCCGTTTAAATTCCCGTTCTTATATGTTATATTCTTATCTATTCATGTTCTCGAGGCCGCGGCGAGTCACTTCCCCAATAGCCGTTTAAATTCCCGCTCTTTATATTTTCCTTATATTCTGTTATATTCTTATCTGCTCATATTCTCGAGGCCGCGGCGAGTCACTTCCCCAATGGCCATTTCAATTCTTGCTATTTAATTTCTGCATCATTCCCATCCCCCCGAAGTCGCGGCGAGTCACTTCCCGCTATGGCCGTTTAACCCCCATATCTTGCTATATTACATTTGTCCCGCTCGCCCCGCCGGAGCAATCTCCTGTGGTGGCCCCTTCTCTTTTCTCTTATTTCTATGTTGCAGCAAACAAAAGAGGAGCCCGCGCGCTCCGCGTCTTCTTCGCTCCCCGAACCGCGTGACGTCGCTCACACCATCCACTGGGCGGTCTATCGCGCGACCGCGCAGACGCCCACCGACTCACTCTAAACGGTCCAAAACCAGCCGCCCTAAGCCCAATGCGGTTAATGTTAAACCGCGTAGGCGTCACGGCGAGCAAATCACATGATCGGCCCGATCGTGGCCTTTCCACTCCCCGTTCGTTCCAAAACGAAGGGGATACATCCATAACGACGATATACAACACTTAGACTCCAACTGGAGTCAAATCGGCCAAGAAATAGCGAGAAACAGGTGATTTCTTCAAATCGACCCAAATGAAATCACCGGACTTCTCGGGCTCCTAACGGTCCCGAATGACCGCCAATCGACACGAAATTAGTGACTATAGAACGCGGACGTTCCAGGGAGTCCATTGACACTAACTGATCTAAAAATCGTCGCCGTTTTCCGGCGAACCCTGCGAACTCCCAAAATCACGGTTTTACCTAAACGAGCCCAAACTCGCCCGTTCTAGCACCGAACAACGTGAAACTGCAGGGAAAACGTGCAGGAGAAGTAGGTGATTCGTCTCCCTACCTCCACCGAAGAAACCGTGCGCCGAAGCGACTAATCTGTGCCGAAAACGTCAAAACACGAACCGCGTCGATCTCGGAATCCACCGAGGGATCGCGCCACGCCACGCTCAAACCGTCGCTCCATCACGCGTCCCGATCACTCCATCGCGTCCCCGCCTCGGCCAGCTCTCCACGGTCGCGCGCCCCGCGTCGAACGGTCCTGAGACGAGAGAGAACGAGAGAGAGAAAGAGATGAGAGAAATGAGAGAGGAGAGAGGGTGAAGAAGAAATAAATAAAGACCTAATAAGAATCCAATTAGAATCCAGGGCATTACACATACCGTATCGAGTTTTTTCAGATATGGTACGGCACGCCCGAGTCGGCCCGAGTCAGACCGAGTCGATAAATCATGATTTAGATAAAAAGAGCCGAATCAAGATTAAATCACTCCACCCTGAGTAACTCGTCCTAATCTGACTTACTCTTTTTTTAAAGTGGGCCTTAAGATTTTGATCAAAACTATATATCAATTTATCCACGTGGTAGGCCTATCAGAGGATCCAACGTTTTTTATTTTTTTCTTTTGTTGACGTAGAATGTGGCATTATTAATCTTTCGTTAATATCATTGAATGATAAGATCAAAAGATTAAATTAAAATTAATGATAAAAAATTTAAACTAAGAAATATATATCTGACCCGTCTGAATAATTTTATCGAGTTAATCAAGTTAGGCCACGTTAATAGGGTTTGAACGACTTTTAAATGTTAAACGATCTAAATATTATTTTAAACTGATTTTGAGATCGGAGGATGAGTTGACGAGTCAGATCGACCGAGTCAGATCAGATTTTAAAAGACTGGGAGGAAACCGTCGCGGAGCTACCTGCAAAGGAGAGCAAATCCACAGCTTATGTCATAAATTCGCCGTTTTAATCGCACAACCCTGCATAGGATCGTGTGTGTCTGGCTCGTCTAGCGATCCGCACAAGCCGATACTTGATCATGTTGGATCGGCATATCTGGCGATCGATCGGCCCAAAGTATGATCCGTTACGCCCAACTCCCTCCGGTATGATGCGAGTTTACGAACTATAATTAATATATTCGCGACCAACCAAATCAATCCTTCGGTCAAGTAGCGATTTAAAAAGAAAAGTTCCGAGAACGGATTTAATTAATTGGCGACGAAAGTTCGTAAGCGCTGCCAAGGATCGAACGTCTTTGTCGTCCCTCACCCTGGACAACCGGGCTTCGTCACCCCACTCTCGCTGCCCACACTGTAGAGGACATGTGGAGCAGCCAATGGGAAGTCGCCACAGCCACCAGAGAAGCCAAAAGCCCTCGAAAATGCCTACGCGTCGAGTTGTTACTTGAGACTGACGTATTCGATTACCACAAGCTTTGCATGCATTTCTTGGCTCCGAGGAAGTACGCGTACCCCGTACTTATAGACAGCCTTCTCCTTCGCCTCGCGGGCTTCGCCTCCGCCTCGATCTCTCAGAAAAATTTTCCCGTTCGTGACAGCGACCGACCAGAGGAGGGCTTCCCCATGGCCATGGCGGCTTCCCCACGCCCCTCCGCCCCCGCCATTCCAACCTTGAACTCTCCTCCTCTCTCGCCGCCATCTCTCTTCTACCACTTCGACCCCTCCGTTGCATGCCATGCATATCTCCGACAGGGACCGTTCGCGGCGGACGAGCGGTCCCAGCGGAGGGCCGAAGGGCTCCGCGTCGTCGTCTGCGGCGCCAACCACGCTCTCGTCGGCACTCACCAAGGAGCGGCTCCGCGAGCGCGGCAGGCGCAGCAGGTACCGGGGGCCCGGTTCCTACTGCGGGAGCCGAGCCGAGTCGTCCCCCGCGCTTGTCGGGCAAAGTCCTGGGCGCGAGAGGTACGCCACCGCCTCCACCGGCGCCCCGTCGTTCTCATCATCTGTCCTCCTTATGTTCCGGGAATGGGGTGTCAAGTGCTTCTCCCGGCGGCGGGGTCGCGATGTCGGCGGGGGGGTCGGAGATAGTGGAGGGAAGGGCCCTGGAGGCGGCGGCGGAGACGGCGGCAGATTGCCGGGACCGGCGCGTGCCACCGGGTCGAGGAAGGCCGGGGCCGGGGGGAGGAGCAGTCCGCCGAAGCGACCGCCATTGAGGGAGAAAGCACAGACGGAGGCGGAGGCCGCCCTGCTGGAGACGAAGCCCTCGAGAGAGAGAGTTCCGGCACCGGTGACATCTGCGGCGGGGAACCCGGTGGCCCGCGGAGGGAGGAAGCCATCAAGGGCGAGCACCTCGGTGCCGCCGAACGTGATTCCGGAGCCCTGGAGGGAGGAAAAGCCATCGTCCAGGAGGCTGGAGGCGGTGGCTCCTGTCTCTGGCCCTGCCCCACCACCGGCGGGGAAGGCCCCTGACGCCGGGGGTAGCGTGGGCAGAGGGCCTACAACGACGTCTTCGCCGGCGATGTTGCCGACTTCCGGAGAAGGGGGCAAGGAGAGGGCGTTCGTGTGGGCAGACAGGTACCGGCCGAGGGCCCTGGAGGACTTCATCTGCAACCGGGCTATGGTGGCGGAGCTGCTTGAGATGGTAAGAGAATTCTTTTTAGATGCTGCTGAATGCTGCGTAAAGCAACATTATGGACCATTGTTCTTGTTGATATGCGTCAAAGAGACTCTCGAATTCTAGGTTTCTGGCCAATGATATGCTGTAGCTAGCAACTAGCTGAACCCTCTGCATGTCGATGGACATATTTTGTTTTAATTCCGTTTCAAGTTCAGCTTGGGAATTCTTCAGACTGGTTCACAACCGAAAGATATAAAAAATATTCAAAACAAATGTTGTTTATTTGATCTAAATAATGTCTGCCCCAAAATTCATAAAATCAAACCAGTCCCACCTAGTTCTATCCCACTTCCAACACGTTCCAATCTTAACCATCCAGTTTCCGATTCGTTACATGTCATGAATTTGCCATTGAATGCTAAGTGCCAACAAATGGAGGGATAATTACCCGTCAGTCCATGCCTTAGTTTGCCTTCTATCATCTATTGAAACTCCTATGAACAAAGTTATTCTGTTCGATTCTTCTAATAATCTTATGAAGAGGCGTCGTTGCACAGTCATTGGCATTATTTGTGCAAGCACCTCTCACATTGAATATTTGTTAATTATTGACAATGATGTTTCAAATGAACTGCTCATGACGGTAATAGATGTTTGTCTTTCCATTATTGTTAGGTGAGCAAGGGAGAATGTGATCACTTCATATTTGAAGGCCCTCCTGGAGTGGGTAAGAAAACCATGATTTCAGCTTTGTTGAGGGAGGTTTTTGGTGCCGAGAAGTCAGAGGTAAATTGTCATTTAACCCGCACACAGGATTTGTAGGAGATTCTGGCCGGGATCTCTCATATTCATTTTGTTGAATGCTGTTTTCACAGACTAGAGATGAAGTGAAGATATTTGCATTGAAGGTAAGCGGTTTATTTTTTCTACACATACTCTATCTCCCTATCTCTATCTGAATCTATCTTTTTATCTCTGTAAATGATTTTGACAGTCAATCACATACTGTAGGGAGAAATTGTCCCCAACATTGAAGCAAATGTCAAAAAATCTTCCCAGCATGTTGAGATCAATCTGTCTGAATTGCGTGGTTATGAGAGGCACGTTGTAGTTGATTTGATAAAGGCGTCCCCTCGTTTCACTTCCAAGAACATTATTCAGTGTGATCATACTAATTGCCAAGGTACGTGTTTACTAATCTTGAATTACAACCTTATACTGTGGTAACTTTACAAGGCTGATCTCCTATATATGTTCTACCGATATTTTGCAGCAATTGTTCTATATGAGGCTGACAAGCTTTCTACAGACTCCCAACACTATATCTCCTGGCTGATGGAAAAGTATAAAGCTTGTTCCAAAATCATATTTTGCTGCTCTGATTCTTCTAGTCTTCAGCCTGTGAAACATCTCTGCAAAGTTGTAAAACTCCATCCGCCTTCACAAAATGAGGTGATTTCATATAATTACATATTTCAAAGAAATGAGTTTATACGTGTAGCTTCTTGTCTGCTAGTGACATCATTTATGGAAGCTTATGTTATTTTCTCAGATTGTTCAAGTTTTGGGGTATATTGCCAAAAATGAGGGCATAGATTTGCCGCACAATGTTGCAAGGAAAATTGCAGATAATGCAAAACAAAATGTTCGTCAAGCAATCCGTTCATTTGAAGCCTCTTGGCACTCAAGGTATGTGCGTAGACTCTGCAGAAGGCATACACGAAAATGCCTCTGCCTAGACTTCCTTCTTATTCACGCTGAACCCTTCTATGATACCTAATAAGACTTTCAGATTTAAGGATATCCTATAGTTTGTATTCTTAACTAGCCCATTCTTCTCCATCAAAGTTGTGTGACATTAAAATTAGCTTGTTTTGAGGAGAACATGAATTATTTAAGAACAGATATTTTAGAATGGATGCTGGTCTATGGCTTGCATTGTTCCAGTATAGCAATTGTGATCGCTATGCACATCCCATTCCTTTGGTGTAATATGCTGATCGGGTATACACTGCATGCAAAAGGAAGTGCTTCCTAATCACAGTGGAGATGGTGCTAATTACTTGGTAATGCCCCGAAAAGATGATGAAATGTGCGGCCTAGTAGGTTATAAAGCTGACAAAGTTTTTACATTCATCTCAAGTTGTGGTGATCACTTTCATGCACAAAAAAGGACATCTTGGTCGATAAGCACGATTGATGCGCCATTTGTTTGTACGTTACTGTTAAGACCTCTTCCAGTCTTCTATTGAAACAATATCAATCTGTGTCTTCACGCCAAAGTAGAAAAATCTTCCAGCTTCTTTTTCTTCTATTTAATCAAGAGATCCCTTTATTTCTATTAATGTTTCACTTTTGAAGCTCTGTGAGTAAACATCATCAAAAACGAATGTGATTTGATTTGTGAAAAGAAGAAAATGTGAGCATCCATCATCTGCTAATACTTTCATCTACTGTTGTGCATGAACCATGTGCTTGCATCTGCTGCCAGCTATCCCTTCAAAGAAGACCAGGAGATTTTAACCGGATGGGAAGAGGATATTGCTAGGATAGCCAAGAGTATTCTTGAGGAGCAAAGCCCAAGACAGTAAGCATTTCTTCTACCTTTACTACCAACGGTTCACGGTCCATATTTGTTCGTGCTTATGAAACTTAGAAATAATCCTTCCTTCTGGTACTTAATTTGAACAAGGGAAATGAAAATCTCACAGTTCTTCCTTCGAGCAGGCTATATTCTATCCGTGAGAAGCTAAAAAACCTTATAGAGCACAACGTATCACCACATTTCATTTTCAGTGTGAGTTTTCCTATACCTTGCATCCGGTTGAAAACTCCAACTGAAGTTGCGCGAGTTTTCCCAGTTTTGTTTTAACCCTGTCCACCTACTTACAGACTCTCCGACAAGAGTTGAAGAAACGTCTGGATGACAATTACCACACCAAACTTGATGACATATGTGGAGAGTACAAGAATGTGAGCTCCATGATACCGATTCACAAGACTGAGAGTTGTTTTTCCTTGTCTTTGCAAGTATCAATACAATTTTAGCCATCGCTTTGGTGCTTAGCAGGAACCTTGGCACATTATGGACCCTGGAAATAAGACTCCTCTCCTCTCACAAGACGTGCAGGAGAACACGGACAAGGGAAATGATGACATGACAAGTTTCATGACAATCGAAGGTAACCCGGCCCCGAGAGTTCCCCTACGTTTCATGTTGCCGAATATAATCGATCATAGTTTGAGATGTTTTTTTTTGGTGGGGGGAGACAAAATCACAATTCAGAGTTCGCTATGTTGCAGAATTTACAGCGAAATTCATGAGCTTCTACAAATCAAACGTGGTGAAAAACTGTGGAAGATAAGAATTATCTCTCAATTTAAGGCAAACTGTGTAAGGTTCCTTTAGAAGGTGTAAATAAGATTGAAGCTTTGATATGCCGACGTAACCCGATGGTGGTGCTTGCTATTTATTATTGCCGTACGTCCACGGTGGTGATTGGCCATCTGTTGCCTTGTCAAGACGGACGTGAGCGCACGTTGCACCTCGCTGGATCCTCGTACGAAGACCATGCATTTGAGATTTAAGTCAGATGATGAAGTGGCTGCTCCAGACCGGCAAATATGTGTCCCCCTTAATTTCCTGATTCTTGGGATGTAAATATGACCGGTTGGTTTTCTTTGGAATTTCCATATGCATAATTCTGAAATATTCATTCCCGAAAAATTGCTTATATATGCTTGTCTAATTTGATGACTATATGCATTGGAACTTGGGTTACTTGCATATATATTTAACTTGGGTTACTTTCATATATATATAAACAACTATTAGATGTCAGATGTGCCACTAATACATGCATGACATGTACCATCCACATAGGATGACACTATCATAGTTGCCATTGCATTATTCACCGTCCTTTAATCGTACAAGACTTTGAGATTTGATCTATTGATTCCACAAAATTACAGTGTTGAGATACACAGGTCAAGCGTCTTAAGTACATGAATCACAACTCATTTAATCAATACGAGATTATTGTCTAAGGGAGATTATGTCCAAATATGTCAACACTCTCTCTCACGGTCAAGATGGGCTGTGGACATTAATCGGGTGGAGGTGACAAGAGGAGTTGGGTCAAGACCATGCTCTGATATCATGTTGATTCTATAAAATTGCGGTGTTGTGATACATAGGCCTAGGGTCATAAGCGCATGAATCATAACTCATTTAATTAATACGAGATTATTGTCAAAAAAAGATTATGTCTAAATATTCTAACATGATCAAATCTCAAACAAGTTGTTACAATGAAGATTATTGTGCCCGTTGGTTAAAAGCTCCAGCCAAAGTATGACGTGGTGTCATCTCCTGCACTTTTCTCACCAGCCACCTTCAAACAAGCACAGGCAAAGCGATAACGCTTTGTCTCTCCTGCTGCTCGGAGAGAACTCTGCATTTTTATAACGAGAAAAGTAGAATCTCAAGTGTTCTCTAGTCACATTCTCCTCTTTTCGTTGGTTCCCCGTTACAATCTACACATATATTCTTGGTATTTTCTAATATTGGCAAGTGAGGATTAACCCTATTAACCATTTCCATATGATGTATGTGAGGATGATACATATCAAGGAGGGGAAACTCCGTCGGGGCCATCACGGCTCAAAACGTTAGGCTCGTTACAGTTTGGGGTGACCCAGCCCGTAACAAATCACCTCAGCCCACCGGAGGTCTAATCGACATGGCCCCATCGAGACCCGCGAGAGTATCGCCAGTCTACGGGCAAAATATCACATCGCTAGCACACGAGCATGATACTCGCGTGTGGGCGTTCCGGGCGTAGCGGGATTCGCCAACAGACAAATGTTGGGCCGCTATCATTGGACTCTCCCCGATGTGGTCTGGGTCGCCCCCACGCCGTTGAGATACTCTCTATGGTGCCTCCTCTCTGAGAACGGACGGGTAGGCGGCGCACGATCCCACGATCAATTAGGACATCACATCCCAGACAACGTCATTGCTAAGTCAGACACGCCGTTGCTTCCTATATAAATAGATCCTCAATCGGGCCCAGAGGAGATACGGAGACACATAGACATACACCAGGCAACTGAGAGGCTCACATCACCAACAGAGAGAAACTTCCACGTAACGAGAGAGAGGGCTCCTCACACTCTCGCCATTGAAATTAAGAGACTCCAATCGGATAGCGATGAGAGAGAGGTCCTTTCACAGTTCTTCTCTTCCTATCTCTTCGAACACTCTCCGTCTTCTCCGAACACTCTATGAGCACCATCTCCAGGTTACAGACTCTCAACTCATCCCCTCTTCTATTCTCTTTCCCTTCGGCTCTCTTATGAGAGTCGTGACTTAAACGTCGGAGAGTTGTACTCCTTCTGACGTTCGTTTTAGTGGTTGTAAATTTTCTTAAGGTGATCAGCTGCTCTTTTTTATTAAATAAATGTTAAAATTATAGTACGACGAAGGAAATATTTTTTTAACTTCTACGAGTGTCATGTTAAATATGTAGCTGTAGCATATGTGATATTTTAAACTGAAACAGTCATTTATATCAAATTAACCCATGTAGCTCTAGGTTGGTGGCCTTGATATCATTGCATCTCATCTATATGGCACACGATCTTGTTTTCTGGTGAGATCAATTTACCATGAAACACCCAAAGGAAAAGAAGAAGACAGAGGGGAGGAAAAAAATGAAACCAACATTTAAAATAAAAACCACTGCAACGACGTGGACCAGAAAGTAAAAAAAAAACCGGGTCGAACGAGCCAGGCGTCGTTGCCGTCCGTGCGGACACCAAACCAGAGAAGAAGAGGACAGAGTGTAGGCGGTTCAAACCCTGCCATGTTCGGCCTCGCCGTCGTTGCTGTCCGGAGGACGCTGCAACGAGACGGAGCTCCCCATTCCGGCGTCAAACGTGCGATCCCTCTGCTCTCTTCGCCCGTATTCTGCGTCGTCCCTTCGATCCTCTTAGCCCGGTCGCCGGCGGGCTTCCCCATCTAAGGCAGCTCCGGTTCGTCTCCCCTCCTCTGCGACGCCACGCCCGCCCCCGTGGTGCTCACTTGCCCCTCCTCCGAGCTGCCTCCGACCATCTTCTCCGGCGACTTCCGAAGGTCGGACCGGCACACGGGGCAGGTGGAGTGCGAAGCTAGCCAGAGGTCGATGCAAGCCCGGTGGAATGCGTGGCGGCACGCTGGGAGGAGCCGGACGGGGTCGTCACCGGAGAACTCCGAGAGGCAGACGGCGCATTCCGTCTCGCACTCCCCCTCCCGGAGGCCCTTCAGGGAAGAGTACCGGCGTATGGGGAAGGCGTCGAGGACCGACGGGTCGAGGCCCCGGGACCCTTCGCCTAGCCGTTGGTGCGGCGGACCACCGCCGCCGCCGTCGTCCCGGCGGGTGGGCCACGCGGACGCGAGGTACTCAACGAGGTCGCGGAGGAGGTAGATGGAGAAGAAGCCGATGAGGAAGAAGAAGATGATGGAGAGGGGGAGGGCCGCCCGGAAGGAGTGGGAGCCTTCTGAGGCCCCTCGCGGGTCCGGGGAGGGCACTGCCGTGGAGGGGGCGATCGCCGGTGTCGACATCGCCGGGTAGTCGGAGCTCTGGCCGACCACTGCATGGGTTCCGATGAGGTGGGTGGTGTGGAGGTGGGCCCGGATCAGGGAACGTAGCATATGGGAGGAGCAGGCGGCGTCGTTTTGTTTTTTTATCGTGTTTGGGTCGGTGGGGCCCGCTTTTTGTCCACGGGTATGTGACAAGGTTGACCAGGCTGTTGCGGGGCTTGAACGTCTGGTCATAACTCAAGACGGCCCCGTTCTCCCCGGGAAACAGCTCCTTTCCTATGAAAGTTATAAACATAACAGAGACCAAATTTTATGAGAGTATATATATGTAATTTTTTTATAATTTATAATTAGATAATATAAATAATAAAATATAATATTATTTCTGAATGAGAATATAGATTTTAAAAAATTACCGATCTATTCACTCTATCAATTGTCAAGTCAAATATGATGTATCACAAGAGATTTATCTTTTCTATTATTAAAATCTAACTTAGAATGATCTTTTGCATGACCATCGAAGTAAAGAGAAACCATGGAGAACGAAATAAAGGGTTAGGGTCAAAGCAAACTCTAATTAAAATGCGGCCGTTCCCGATAAGAAATCGTGAAATCCTAAGATTTAGTGTCCACGATATCATCTATTCATTAAAAAATCTCCAAGAGAAAATAATATTTTAAAGTAAAAGAAATTTCATATGAAAATTATTATTAAAAATTAATTTGTAAAAAAAATCATCCTTAAAAATATATTAGTAGATATATCGTTGAGTTGATGCAAATATTGCGTAAATGCTATTCGAACGTGATTTTTTTACAAATTTTTGATAAAAAGAAGCACTGTACGTGTAAATAAATATGATATTTTTACACAATTCAGATTTACACGGTCATATATCTGATAATATATTTTTAGGAATAATTTTTTTATAAATTTACCTCTAATAATAATTTTCATGTAAACAATATTAAATTAAACTCTTAATATTAACAAAGAGTAATGTTTTGTGCACCGACCATGTCAAAATACGACAGCTGATCCCATTATTTTTAGAAAAATTGAAATGACCTTCTTTACATAGAAAAAGACATCCGCGTCAGATTCATACGAAACGTTTTTTTGAACATTAAGTACGGAATACGTTCAGTGAGAAAATGTAAGAATATAATAGTTTGTGAAAGAGTGAAATATTTTATTCCACAGATGAAATATTTGATATAGAATCGAAACATTTTGTTAAGTTTCGTTATTATAATAAAATATTTCATTTCTATAATATTTTAATTTTATAACAAATGTTACATTTTGACGTAACAAAATGTTACATTTGTGTAAAATATTTTATTAATTTATTCCTAAAGTTAAATAAAATATTTTATTTTTATAATAAAATATTTCAATCATATATAGAATATTTCACTTTTACATAAAATATTTTTTCTTGTGTTTTTCGTTGAGCTCGTTCCGTATTTAATATTTAAAAAATACACCGTACGAATATGACATACGTGGACGTCAATTTATGTGCAATGAGTCTTTTTAACTTTTTTTAAAACTAATGAGATTAATCATTATATTTTAACATGATTTTGTGGACTTCGATGCACAAAATCTCACTCGTTAACAAATATGCAAATAAATCCGGTGCACACAGCATTACTGGTTGACAAACATGCAAATGAAGAATATCCATCAAACTAAAGGATACGCCTTCCACGTGTACTTGCGGAAGAAACGGCAAGACTACCCTCTACGTTCTCGTACTTACAGAAAAGAATGCCATGTTCTAATCTCTCTCTCACTCTCACTCTCCAATGTCTAATTCATCTATTCCTTGACCTCTCTCTTTCTCTCCCCCTGTTACTGACCCTCTCTCTCTCTCTCATGATAATTCTGAGTAGAAGTAGTTCAAAGGTTTTGCATGGAACTCAGATGCTTCAAATTGAGAAGGAGATATGGCATGATGACAGATGGCTGAGGTCAAATCAGTTGCATTAACCTAACCATATTTTAAAAAATAGTTAATCAAACAAAATAGATGTTGTGCCCTTTGTTTATTATTATCTTGCAGATTATCAGTAACCAATAAAAATCCAAAAATGAGATGACGTGGGAATCTAATCGTTGCAGCTTCCCTGAACGTCGCTGGTGGGCCCCCCCCTTTGGCGAGACAATACCAAAGCCAAGAGAAGCGACCACACCCCGTCATCCGGGGCGGATAGATCGAAGCGCGAGGGGCCCACGTTGGGGGGACCTAGAAATGTCCATTTTCCGAAGACGTTGTCGAGTGACTCCGCCGAGGCGGCCCAATTTGTCATATCTCACCGGGAAGGACTTTTCTTTATAATCAAAGATTTTTTTTGCATAAATGTCATTGTTAAACGCGTAATTATAGATATGTCATTTTAAAAAAATTATTAACATATATGTTATTGTTGTTTTAAAATATATAAATATATTATGTTTGATGGCATATGTATAAAATTTTCAAAATAATAGTGATACGCATGCTTAATTAAATCTACATATTTATATATTTTAAAATAACAATGATATATATATTATTACGTTTTAAGAAATGAAATATCTGTGATAATTATGTATTAATCATGATTTTACAAATCGAGTCGGATGGTCTGACTGGCATGACCCGACCCGTCCCAACCCCGCAGACCCGGACGACCGGGACATGAGACGCAGCCGAGACGCTTCATTTATTTAATATTTTTAAATATAAAATACTTTATAAATCAGTTGGTTTAAGTGATTTTTATATTATATATATATATATATATATTTTATACGGGACGGACTGAGACGAGACCGTCCCGTCCCGTCTCAGCAAAAAATCGAGATAGCCAATACGACCGAGCCGACAAATCTGAATATCAATACTCCATGATCTAATTAAGAAAAACCCTTCAAGTACTTTATTTGTGCAAATGCCCTTATTCTGCATACCAAGTTACCAACTATATCTTCAAGTGTTAATTCATCTAATTTATGGTTTACTCTTGGCGTTAACTTATGCGTGAATCTTAGGAATATGAAACCAAATGAAATTTAGTTTCAAATAGGACTGAATAATTACATCGAATTAATGAGTAGATTTGGTCTGATTTTATAATTTAATTTGAGTTTTTAACAAGTTAATAATGCAGCGAATAAGTTAAAATAGATTAAGCACTTGATTTTTAGTTCAGATTTAAGTTATAAACATTGAAGATATATTAAAATATGAAATGCTTTACTAATGTCGTTAAATTATATCCAAACAAATTGTTAGAGAATGATCCGTATTGGTTAAATGAGTCGTGGTTCATGTGCCTATGACCCTGAGCGTTTGTATCTCAGCACCGCGATTTTGAGGATTTCAATATGATATCAGAATTTATTAGATTGGGCCATCTAACTCAAAGCCCTAAGGTGTTGAGTGGAGAGGGCATCATAATTATATTCACATAATATTTTTAGCCTGTTTCCAATACGTGACTATTCTCTAGCACGCTCCCTTACGTGCAGGTCGATTTTTAGACTCTGTCACGTGGACCATGACAAACACGAAGTGCGCAGTCCAAATCATAACCATGCGCTCTGATATCATATTAGAATTTATTATATTGGGTCATCCAACTCAAAACTTTAAAGTTTTGAGTTGGATGACTAATCTAATAAATTATAATACAAATTTTAAATTTAAAAAATATAAAACCTTATAACTTTTTAACATATTACAAGCGATGATGTATATTATTTGATTTGGTTTTCAAGCATTTAAATCAAATCAAATTAAGTAATTTAATTGTATTAAGTCAAATTTTTATTTTCAAATGAAATCAAATTGAACTAACTTTGTTAGTTTAATCACGTTACATCATCTTTACGAGATTTTGAGTTAGATGGTTCAATTTAATAAATTTTAATATAAATTTTAAATTTTAAAAATATAAAACCTTATAACCTTTTAACATATTACAAGATGATGTATATTATTTGATTTGGTTTTCAAGCATTTGAAATCAAATCAAATTAAGTAATTTAATTATATTAATTCAAATTTTTATTTTCAAATGAAACCAAATTGAACTAACTTTTTTAGTTTAATCACATTACATCACCTTTACGAGGGTGAATATGAGAAAAAGAGTAAAAAATATGAGAAAAAGAGTCACCCACAAAAAATAGGCGCCTATTTGAAGACGAAAGGGGGGTAGTTGTGGAAATCTGAAACTATAAGGCCTTCCACGAATCCACGCTTCCCCTCTCCTCCACTTCCCTTCTGCGTTTAGATTTCCGTCCCTCTCTCTCTCTCTCTCTCTTCATGGTCATGGCGGTGTCTTCTGCTGTTCTTCCCATCACAGGTCGGGTCCCCTAGTCCCTGTTTCTGCTTTGAATCCCAGTTCTTGTCCCCTCTCTAACTAGCTCCACCGATGTTCTCTGATTCTTATTCCTGATCCGCGGTTATGACTTATGATCGAGCTATTGCGGCCGTCTTTCCTTGACTTATGATCGAGCTATTGCGGTTGTCTTTCCTTGCTTCTTGCTACGACCCGTCGTCCCGTTCTAATCGTAGACTTACGTCGCTCTGGGAATTTCCTGTTTGATTATTGGATTCACACCCGGGTTTACGTGCTGGAATCATACTTCGGAGATCATCTTTTCTAAACCACGTGGGTTTCTTGGAGTTTGGGAGTTTACGTTCCTGCCTTTCGTCGTTCTAACTTCTTGAGGGTAAAGATGAAGCAGCCTGTTTTCTGTTTCTCTCTTCCTTCATCGCCTTGCAAAAATCAAAATTTTGGTCTTTTTCTTCCCATAATAATTATCACGGTTTTAGGTAGTTTCTGTGAGAGACTTGTCATGATTTGTTAAGTTCATGCTCAAGACTAACATGGTACGAGAGGAAGAGTTGTTTTGTGATCGCTGGTTTATGTTAGAGACTTAGAGTTGAAAGGTCTTGATTTATAGCTCTGAGGTAGTTTAGTGCCTGGCTTAACATTGAAGTAGCAAGTTACTGTATTTCACTGGCCAGGATCTTGAAATTTTGCCGTAGCATTTCGGCATTCAGCCAACCACCACCAAAATCGTTAATGTGTTCAGTGACATTATGCTCCTTGTACCTCTCATTTTCTTTAGTATCTGGCCTGAGATTGATGTTGCAAAATCCTGGACTAAGTCAGGATAAAAAGGTCTGACCAAGATCTTGAAATGTTGCTATAAGCACTCAGCATTTAGTTGATCACTACCATAATTATTTACATATGCGTTCACATCATGCTCCATGTTCAATCTTTGCTGGATAATCTACATCGTGTGTGAACTTTTTGCCTGTGCCTTCCTAATTAACATTGTGCTCCTTTTATATAAAAATATTTGGCTTATAGTTTATATTAGTACATCAGCTTCAAGTGCCATTCTTTGATGCAGGTGGGGCAAACCTGGAGTCGTGTCACCTTGCACCACCCAATCGTAGAACGTCTAGTGGCCATCAATCACAGATACTATTTTCAAGGAGGAAACTGAGCCAGTTGAATCGTTGCCGAAATTTGTCTGTTTGTGCTAAGTCCAAGTATGGCATTCTCACAACGTGTGACAGAATATGCCCGAACCCTTGAGCCTTTTGTTGTCTGAATAGAAATATTCGACTCTGCTGAATAACCTTCCAACTGATTTTTCTTCATGGCATCTTGCTATGATTTCTAAAGGAGTTAGAAGGACGAACCTTGCTTTCTGACTGGGTTTTGCCTGTGATTTTTCTGTTTTTACAAGATGGTTTCTTTAACTTTTAACTTTGGTTGTACATTCTTATAGTCTTTAAAGATCTTGAAAAATGTATTTCTTGAAAACCATAGAAGTATTATTGTTTTTTGAACATTTGTTTTTTTAGTTGAAGCTAGCTTCTTATTTTGGTTGAAAAAAGATCGTCTTAACTTTTGTTTTTGTTTTTTGTGTTCCTGTCTATTATACAATTTCCTGTCTAGGGAAGCATGAAGTTTCTGGTGCTAGTCTAATGTACAAGTTCAGGTCTTGCTAAAAACTGTGATTTATGTGGGTGATGTATGTTTGATTTATCCATGAACAATTTTGCATCAGGTTGTATTCTGTCAGATTTAATACTCAATAAGTTGTGCTTACAGTGTCGTATTCCAACATTTATATTCAACTTCCCATTTGCATTATTGCTACTATTTCTTATCCTTGATCAAGCAGAGATGGCTCTAGAGGTGGGGGCGGTGACTTTCTTGCTGGTTTCGTCCTTGGAGGAGCATTATTTGGGACACTAGCATATGTTTTTGCTCCACAGGTGATGGAATATTCTGACCCTCGGACTTCTTATGTCAACGATTGATTGCCTTGAAAGCATGTAGATTTGTTTCCTTCATAAATAAATGAAAATTTCTTGCTCTTGATGTCATTAGGCTAGTGTTATAGCAGTTGACTGCTTATGCACTTACCTACAACCTCTGGCACCATTGAGGCATGTCTAGGCTATTTCTGCCTTGTGCACCCATTTCTATTTCACTCTTTACTGCAATATTTTGAATATTATTGATGATTTGGTATGATGAAGTTATTTTCACCTATTTCATGTTCATTGATAACGTTTTGAGCATTAATAATAATTTAATGTTCTATGTATAATTTATCAGTACAAATTTTCTCTTTGCTTATGTGTAAAGCTCATCACACTTTTATCATTGCCAATGATTTGTTTGTTCCTTTCCCTTTAAATGACAAGTGCACATTTAAGAACTTAATGATTTTTTGTTCTGGTATGTAAAACAGCCTAAAAGTAGAAAGACCAAAATGCTAGTGGGTAACTTAGAAATTGGATGATCATCTGGATGCCTGGCAGTCCACCTAGGCAATAGAAGGGTATAGTGGATATCACCTGCCTTCTCTAGTCTACAGACTCCACACACTTTGATTTTATCCTCCATGTTTGTTCCAACAAGAGATGTCTCTTGAAAATCTATCTTTAAACCAGAGCTGCTTTCAAAGGGTTTCAGAATAAAGACTAAAGCCTTCAGGTGTTCTATATCACCTTCCATGAACAACAATGTCTCATCAGCATATTCCATGTGTCAGATCCCCAAAGGAGTTCTTAAAATCTTCATGTCGTGCAACCATCCTTCTCTTTTAGCGGCCGCTCTGCTTATTTTACTTAAAATGTGGTGATAATGGATCCCCTTGTGGCAATCCTCTCGAGGCTTCCATTTACAATCAGAGAAAATTTGGCCATGTTGACACAATTCTTCAGGACATTCACTTACTCATCTGGGGAATTATGATTAGCCTAAAATTTCCATGAATGCTGCCTGGATACCCTGTCATGAGGTTTGTTGAAGTCTGGTTTATAATTGATTCCCATTCCAAGTAAACTTACAGGTTTAAAATCTATCTCTAGAGTATGTTCTTTCCTTGGCAATAATACTGAAAAAAGTTTGGTTTGAATGTTCATAAGCCCGACACACAGTGTTGAGTGCAACAATGTCATGTATCATTAAACCCTAATTTTTTTGAAAGAAGAACATCATGAATACATTAGGACTCGGAGCTATACTATCAAGACTAAATACTGCCTCCGTTGCCTTTTCCTCTGTCATCACACTCTTTTGGAAGAGAATGTTTACATCAGATCAGGTAGGATATCACTTGCCCTCTAAGGCGAACAATGTACCATAGAAATGAATTACTTCCTTGCAATTCAATCCATTCATCATCCTTTTTTAACATAAGAATGTGTTTCCATATTCTACTCCCGTTCGCCACTTTATGGAAGGACCTGCGTTCAAATCACCCTCCTGTGATGATGTGGTTTCTAGTTAGTGTTATTTACATATAATTATCTTAGTTGGGGATTACATTAATTTAATGGCTGTTGAAACTCAAAAATGTTACTCAAATATTTTTGAGAAGAGTTCCAGAAATATCGCTAAACGGCCTTAAAATGACAGAGTTGTCTCCGCCGTAAATCTCTCCGACAACCCGGCAAAAAATATGAATATGTATAAAAGGAAAGTTTGTACTTTTATGTGCATATTGTGCATTTATATATAGTCTTGTCAAAAAATGTATTTTTAAACCTGAAAGCGTGTGTGAGGATTATCCACAAGAAGATAATTTTTCTGGATACCCGGATGGTCAACCGGGGTTCTCCGGGACCACAAGAAAAACTCAGCAGTGGCAGGGCCAACCACTTGGCCATACTGAGGTGATAGAATCAATTTTTTAACCCCTCCGTTGGGTTCCTTTTATAGCCACGAGGCCAAGTCTCTCCGCCTCCCTCTTTCCCCTTGACCGTGCGCACAGGAAGGCCCGGAGGGACCCCCTCCGGTGGCTATTGGACCGGAGGCCCCCCCTCCTTTCCTCCCGCGGCTGTTGTACCGGAGGGGGGGGGGGCTCCGGCGGCTGCTGGACCTGGAGGGAGAGACCCCCTCCGGTCCCTGTATCGGAGGGGGGCTCCCCTGCGGCTGCTGGACCCGGAGGGAGACCCCCTCCGGTCCCTGTACCGGAGGGGGACCCCCCTCCGGTTCCCTGCACAGCCGCGGAGGGGGGTTCTCCCCTCTTCGTTCAATCCGCAAGCCCCCCCTCCCCCCCCCCAAAAAAAAAAAAGAAAGAAAGAAAAGAAGAAAGAAGAAGAAAAGAGGAAAATAGAAGTGATGCAACAAAAAAAAAAAATTGAAGCAAGGAAGATGAAAAGTTACCTTTGCTTTTGGTATTCTACCGGAGGAGCCTCCAAGGGGTTTTCACCACCCCCTCTGTCACTTGTGGGAGCTACTATAAAAGGGAGACCACTCCAAGAAGGAAGGAGGAGAGGAAAAAAAAAAGACGGAGAGAGGAAGAGAAAGAGCAAGACTTGGAGAGTTTTCTAAGGCCCAAGTCAAAGGAAGAAGTAAGAGGAAGGGTGCGCCCCTTTCCCTCTCACTATAATCCCATGGATTTTGTTTATTTTACATAGATACCCCTTCATGTATATATTTGACGAAAATACCTTTTTAACATGTAAAAGGGGCTTCATGATGTTATGCAATGAAAAAATGCTATGACAATATGGTAAAATCAAGTGAGCATGAAAACTGTGATTGTCATGGTCCTCGTGAAAATTATACAGAGGTCCCTCCTAGCGTAAAATTACACCATTGACCCGAAAGTTCTTAAAATTGTGCATATATACGTTCATAAGCCATGAAAATTTAAGAGATAAAATGAAAAAAAACTCTAACAATTGTTCTTGTCATGAAGAAATTTCTTTGGGTTGCAATAATAAAAATAAATATATATCCTCTTTCAAGAACAAGCCTTACAAATTGCATTCCCTAAAGTTCTTTCATAATCATGTATATGTCCGTAAAAACAAAGTGAAAATTTTGGAAAAGAATTCATCGGGATCATTAAAGTTACATGTCATTAAAAACGACATATTCCCTTCCAAATATAAAAGGCGAGGCCGCATAACAGGGTAACAAAAGATCTTTAGCAGTTTAATCAAGGGTATTCGGATTCGTCCGATGTAAATTAACGCCGACTTCGGTCGGTGGGGAAAGGTCATGTACCCGAACTCTAAATCGTCTGATAAACTTAAAAAGCACGGAATTCATAAATATGCCAAATATACGCATATCCATCCGACGAAATCGGATGTTCCGAAAAATTCCGCGTGTAAACAGACTGACACGCCCGGTGGGACCTTTCCTGCCTTTCATCTTTACTGCTAAAGCTTCTTATGCCCTTACAAAAGCTCCTAATACCACTCTTTCTTCCATACAGGAGCGCGAGGAGCAAAGCGAGGATACACTGCCGAGACGTAAAGGCGGATTTTCGACCTTCTCTGCTAAAGCTCAATGGCCGCTTTCACCTACGGTCCCTTGGTCATCGCCACCCATGTCAAGTATGGATATCTCGCCACCCCAATTGTGTTTGGGGACTTTCCTGCTGTGGTTGGGTCCCCCTTCTTTTTGGGAGTAGTCCCGGCTGCTCAGGCTTGTCCGGTCGTCTGCATTGCGACAGCCCTTATTGCCACTAGGGTCAGCAACCCCTGACCTACTCAGGGCCGAGTCTTCTCGGTCCATGTCATTTCGGCCGACACTGTCCCTACCAAATGGGGGCAACATCGTCGCCGCCAAAACAGGAAGCTGACTGCAGCTACTTCAAGGTCCGGTAAAACCATACTGATCGGCGACCTCCGCGTCCGTCTTGACGGCGGACGGCCAATCACGCCACGGGTCAATCACGTCCCGACTGTATCGACTTCCAACCGCTTCTCGCTTCTTCACAAGGTACGCGAGGATGCTGCGGACTTCAAAAAGAAGCTTTCAAGCGGGGGTAAAGCAATTGAGCGACACCCCCAGAAGATGAAGCAAGTTTGGGTCACCAAGCAGGAGGCCCGTGCAATTAAACAAGCTAGGGCCGTCAGGCCCGGGCGAATGCAAGCTCAACCAACAACAACATCTTCAGATGTCAAAACCCCGCGTTCGCGGGGCCAAAAAAGGAAAGGGGGTTATCGCAAACCCAATGTTGCTCCCCAAGGCTCGGATCACATCCGAGTTCGGAAGACCTCCCGCGCTCAGGCGCCGTCGGCGTGAGTCTCAGTCTTTGATAGACTGTCGGAAGATACGCCACCACGACCTTCTGTCTTCGACAGGTTGGGGGCACCACCCCGCCCCACAGCTCAACCACCTAAAAGGCGTAGGGTGGTACAAATGTCAGAAGCAGGTGCCAACATGAAGATTTACACCTGCTACGCCTCAGGCAGGGAACCTATGGAATCAACTGGCATCCCTGCCAATGTAAATGAACATGGTGGCCCAAATGATCCCAATTTGGCCCTGGACGAGGTCTACCTTAACACTAGGAATGCCGCCAGAAGAAACTTCCAAGGCCAGTCTAGCGGTCAAGCGGGAACTTCTTCCCAAGGCCAACACCAGGTGCCTGTTCAAAATCAATGGCAAAATCAAGGAGAGAATGTACCCCCAAAGGGAGCAGACCCTGACGAGGTAGTGAGCATCCATGAAGGGGCGTTCTCCCCGGCAGTGGTGTGAACTTCAACCCAGCATTTGAGCCACCAACAAAGGCCGCCTTCCAAGCAATGTTTGACGATGCCAAGTTCGAAACAATGCAATGTTGGCACATAGAGATGACTAATCTCATGCTGAAAATGAAGAGGCAAATGAATATAAATGCTCAAAGGCCTCAAACATCGATGCCGAATCAAGAGCCCCGACGGGAGCAACAAGTATACAATCCCGCTATCGCCAATCGACAGGGCGCTCACCCTCCCGACGCGCGCGGCGACACAAGGGACGAGCCACTCAGAGGGATGCCCAATGCTCAATCTTCTCAGGTCATGGGGGTAGAGGAGACCATCGCCCAGCGTCGGATGATAGAAAAGATGATTGAGGATAAGTTCGCCCAACGTGGCGAGGGTACTGCCACTGTTGACCTGTACAGTGTGCCCTATCCTTTACACCACCAATTCAAGAAACTCCCTCTGGACTGCCCAAAGGCGCTGAAATTGCAAAAGTTTAATGGGCAGGGATCGCCGCACGAGCACCTCGCCTATTATGTCACGGCCATGGGTGACCTCGCCATCGAGGAGTCTTATCTCCTCCGCTACTTTGCGACTTCTCTCACAGGGAGTGCCTTTCAATGGTACTCGAGATTGAAGCCCAACTCTGTCGCCGACTGGGCTGATTTACAAAAGAAATTTATTGATCGGTTCAAATTAGTTGAAAGGAAAGTATCCCTCGTTGAGCTCTGCTCGCTTAAGCAAAAGAAGGGCGAAACGGCTCTCGACTTCATTAAACGTTGGTGGGACCTTAGCATGAGATGCGACAATCCTCCGGTGCAGGAGGATGCCATCACCATATGCCGAAGAGGACTTTCCCCCGAGGTCGGTGAGCGACTTCTGGGGGCAAATGTCAAAGGGTTTGACCAACTAAATTCGGCGGTCGCGGAGATCGAAATGTTCTTCGCTGATAATCCCACCTTCATGCCTTCAAAGCATAAGACATCTAAAGAGCGACCCGCTGCAGGAAAAGAAGCAAATGTAGTGGATTTCTCCCCAACTGCTGAAGCCGATCAAGCATCGCCGAGCGACTCCAGCAAGAGGTCTGAAAAAAGGGCATCGACCACAAAGTTGGCCGAGTGTATGAAGACTCCTTACTCTTTTAAGAAGGAGCACACCGGCAAACTCTTCAACCTCTGCACGAAGAACAAATTGATAACTTTGCCAGAGCCTAAAAAGCCAGAGGAAGTTGGTAAAACAGATGACCCCAATTACTGTTTGTACCATTGTTTATTGGGACATACTATTGAAAATTGTTATGTTTTCAAAGATGAGCTGGAGAAGATGATACAAAATCAGCTCATCACAATGAAAGGGACTCGGGTCGACCCTCCTCAACCCCACACCTAGGAGCGAGCGGCTCGGTCGGCTAATGTTATTAGCCATCGGCCAACCCGGGAAATTTATCAAGTGGCAGCCTACACATTTCCTGATCCAGGGGAAGAAGAAGCAGGTCCCAGGGGGACGAAGCCCATCTTGTGGTACCCGGGCTGGTGGCCTTCTCATGCATGTTCTTTTCCTAAAGAAAACACTGAAAAGATATTTGAGGCCCTTCTAGACCAGGAGCGCATTATGGTACACGACCCACCTCCTACTTATATTGAGGTCGAGAAGGCTCACCTAAGATATTGCAAGTTCCATGCCATAATATCGCACCCCACCAAAGAATGCGAAGAATTACAAGATTGCATCGAGACCCTCATTCAGAGGGGATAAATTGATATTCAAGGAGAAAGTATGGTAAGAAAAAGGCTTCATGAGGCCGCCGAGCGAATTTTTGATGACATCAACAGTAGGAGGCATTCGCCCTGGCCGCGTGTCCATCAAGATACGCACCTTTCAGTAAATGTCGTACATAGGATCCCTGGGAAAAGTCAAGTGAAGGAACCGGCAGATGGTCTGGACACAGACCCCCCTCCTCAAGGTGCCACTTTGGGGGAGGGCTACTTCTTAATGTCCGAATGCCTCACCATTCGGAAGGCTGTCCGCAAACTCCGGCATGAAGTCAGGCGTCTACGGCATAATCAAGAGGATCTTCTACAAATAATGAGGCACATGGATGACAGGCTGATGGCCCTGTCCCCGACACCTTCAACTGGAGAGTCCGCCCGGGCTTCCTCGCATTCAGAAGCCACGGTGGAGCCGAGACGGCGACCAAGGACTGGAGGATGGTTATCCGAAGATTTAATAGGCTCGCCTCTTGCAGAGCCCCAAGAGAAGTTGTATTCTTTTCCCCAGCATAGAACTCTGGAGATATTTAAGATCTGCCGGAGGGAGGGGCTAATACAGCATCCTAAACCGGACAGTGACCTGATGACCGGTATGACACATCGGCATGGCTACTGCTTATATCACCGTGCCATGGGACGTGTCATTTATGATTGTCCTACCTTCAAAGACATAGCAGAGGATTTGATTACCCGGCAAATTATAAAGCTAAAGGAGGGTTCTCAAGCTCCCTCGGCGTCCTCTCCATGGGGACGGTCACCGTTTTCAGTAAATGTTATACATGCATCAACTTCTCACGGGAAGTCAATGTCAGAAGCACCAGAGACTGGGCCCGCCCCAGATAGATCCTCAGATAGGAGCCTCGAGTGGCGACCCTGACAGGACCTGGAATCATTGCCTCTCCCGAAAGAAGAAACTAAAAAGTTGCTGGACATTTTATTTGGTGGAAAGGAGATTCTGGTGCGTGATTCACCACATCCTGACTCTTCTCATTTGGAGCAGGACCTCCTTGTCTCAGACAAGAAAGATGATGACCGAGGTGCACATCTTCAAGGCCGAGCCCTCCCTGGGCAGCGGGCCACAGGCCCGTCTAAAAATAGCACTCAGGGGAATGTTATGAGCCAGGAGCATCCCCGAAAGGCCGGCCCATGTACTTCCACCAAAGGGACTATTGTCTCTCCTAGGATAAATGAAGCATTGGTCGTCAGGCAAACCTCTGGGCCGACCTTGAGGACTGAACAATATAAAACACCAGCCACCGGGGCGGAAAAGGCCAAGCCTCGCTCCAGGGGCTCTAATTTAGGCCCTAAGGTCATGACCCAACCCCCACTCACTGCAGCTGTGAGTGGGCTGTATCAGTCCTCACCTCAGCTAAATCAGAAGGGCAAGGCATTAAAGGCTGTTGACAGGATGAGACCAGAACAGTCATACCTGGCCCGGCAACTGGAACTCATGACGAAGTCTAAGCAAGTATGCCAAAACACTTCCCAATCGCTGAATGTCGCCCTAGCGGTTGAGAGAAGACAAGACAACAAGGCTGAGTTGCGGACTTACGAAGTGGGCCCCCAGCCTGATAGTCAGCAAGTCGTTGGATGGTCTGACCTCCTTCATGATTTTGGCTCCTTTGTGGCCGAATTTCAAGAGTTGCCTCATGAAATTGTTGAAAAAGCAATCAACGCAACCTTTCAAATTCATGAGCCAGAGGGTGACTGGGTTACTGTAACCCCAAAGAGGAATTCCCCGTTAAAGCCATCCAAGGGGAAGACTTATGCTGAGAGTTCAAAAACCAAGGCTGCACCCCAGGCATCTATAAGAAAAGCGGCCCTGTCCCAAGAGGCGTTGGCGCGAGCAAAGAAGCAGGAAAAGAAAAGGAGGAAGAACTCGAAAAGAAGGTTGAGGAAGCAAGCCGAGCAGGCGGCAGCCATGGAAGCACCCAAGGAGTTAAGTCCTCTACAGAAGTTACAAAAGTTGATTGAGGAATTGGAAGAGTATGTACCTTCTCTCCCAATTGGGCCCATCCCACTAGATAAGTACATCCCATGGGAAGAATTGGAACGCAAAACTCGACTCAAGAGTTGGCTCCAACAAATGCTCAAGCGAGCCCAGGAAGGCAAGGAGCTCTCTATTCCAGAGGAACTCTCTGTCTTTTATAAAGATGAAGAACTCACCATAGAGAAGTTAGAAGAAATGTTAAAAAGCTTCTCATGTCATATGGTGTCAATCCCCCCACCAGAAAATTTGCGGGGGTTAAATGAAGGTACTGTTACTACCCCTGCCACGGGAAGCAGGATCACTATGGCCACCTACCGCCGTCGCAATGCAGAAATCCGGAGCCGCGGTCGTGGCCGAGGCCGCGGACGCGGCCGGGGTAGACAGTCCATATCCTCTAATGGGCAGAGTCCCAACCCTCAAAGGGTGATCATCTTTTGAGGAGAAGAGCCCAATGAGCCCCTTGAGGTTCAAGTGCGGGCTGGTACTTTCATTTTCGACCCTTCAGATGAGGATGAGGAGCCCGTTAGGCTGACTAGTGCCGCCGCATCTAATCCGCCGGCAAGTGAAAAGAAAAATCCGGCTAACTCTCTTTCCCAAGAGCAACCCCCTGATTCAGCTCGGGCGGGCCCTTCAGGCCGCCTCATCTAATCCGCCGGCAAGTGAAAAGAAAAATCCGGCTAACTCTCTTTCCCAAGAGCAACCCCCTGATTCAGCTCAGGCGGGCCCTTCAGGCAAGGACAATCGGGAGTCCCCATCACTTGACGAAGAATCTTTCGCCCCGTTGTTCCAAGAAGAAACAAATGACCAGGAAAAGTCGGAGTCGACCCAAAAGCTCCCCTATCAGCCTAAGCCTCTGGCAGAGCTAATTCCCCCATTGGATCAGGCTCGGGTTAGGGCTGATCGTAAGATCATCCAGCATATGAAAAGGATGCCAACCTATGTTACCATATGGGAGGCCATTGCTTGGAGTAAAGAATTGCGAGAGGCCCTTATCAAAGTACCCCAAGAACCTGAAGTCTATGAGGCTCATGCAGCCGAAATTCAAACACAAGCACATGGGGCTTTGGCCGCAACGGTTACCTTCTCTGACAAGGACATGCTACTGTCGTCCCCATGTCACAATCGTCCATTGTATATGCAAGGAAAAATCAATGGGCGTGAGTTGCACCGGATCCTTGTCGACCCTGGCGCTTCCAGTCAACATAATGCCTCTCAAGACTTTCAAGTCTATGTTTCTCATGCCTTATTTACAGAGGGTGTATGATATAAAAATCTCGGGGTTCAATCAAAATTCCGAAGATGCATTGGGGAAAGTGGACGTGGAAGTGACAATGGACATGTTTGTCACCAAAGCCACTTTCTACATTATTAATGCTGATACCTCATATAAAGTCTTGCTTGGCAGGCCATGGCTTCATGAAAACTGGGTCGTCCCCTCGACTCTACATCAATGTATCAAATATGCAAGGGGCGGTGAGCAACACACGGTTTTTGCCGACAGGTCTCCTTTCCGACCAAATGAATGTAACATAACTGATGCCCAGTTATATTTTGGGGAACCGACTGTCGAGCCCCCAGTCGATGTCAAAGGCAAGGAAAAACAAAAGGTGTTTGAAGAAGATGATGAGGAAGAACTTTTTGTCGTAAATGAAGAACTCGCCAAGATACATCGGCTGAGCCTGTAAGCTAACGCCCCCACCGCCAAGTCAACACAACCCGAAAGGCGGGAAATCAATTTTGAGGCCAACATTATCAACCAAACGATAGAAAAGAGCATCATGTTGCCCCCTGCATGCATGCAATTGGTTACTCCAAGAGAAGAGTATGGAGTGGAGGCTTTAAAGACATTCGTTGTTACATATCAAAGAAAAGGCAAAAAGGGAAATAATGAGCATTGCAAGCCCATTATCTTTTATAAGGGAGATATGGTGCCTCATGCCTCCGCAGATGACGACTTTGACTGGAGCAAACAGCCTGAAAATGCTCTGGAGCCTATCCAAGAAATGCATGATATGCCCAAATACAATAAAGAAATGTGTCACAAGCAAAAGATTCCGTAAATGCAGAAAGCCTCCCGTAGAAATTACTTTCAACAGTTGTGGTGCCCTCCACAAGTCAGGGGGCAACCCCCCTTCTCGAAGAATGACCGAAGAGGCCTGGGCTATGATCCTGAGCCGGACTTTCAAGTCTTTCATGCTGTAAATACAATAGGGGCACCACCCACCTCCGACAAGTTCAACTCCACACAAGGGGATGTCCTTTGCGTAGTTGAAAAACAAGGAGACCTTAGGCCGAAAGTTCCAGAGGTCGATGGCTTGAACGATGGTCTTGGTAATGAGGAGGTTATTGTCTTACAACCCACCGGTCAAGTGCCCGGGGAAGCTAGACTCGAAGCCTTGAGTCAGTTAGCCGGGCTAGACATCACAGAAGCAGAACGCCTCATACTGAATGACACTAATATTCCTGTCACTAAATAGGGAGGGGACCCTGCCGATGCAATTAAGTTGTTGAGACAGGAGAACCAGGCGTTAAAAGCTTTTGTACAAGAGTTGTTACGTGAACGGGATGTTCTACTTAGACATATCACTTTTCCTTCAAAAATCCACACTTATTCCCAGCGCCCAATAAATGAGACCTGGTCTCAGGGAACCAGAGCAAACCAACCACCTGCGGAATCCAAAGGCACAACGCCAGTGATGAGTTTGCGCAGCGGATGGAAACTCCATACTCATTTGTCAAGACTCATACTGAGTCGTTGTTTGACTTTTGTCTGGCTCGGGGTCTTATCCAGCTCCCTCCGGTTCGCAGGCCGTCTAGAGCCAGTGAAGCCAAGAGCTCCAGCTTCTGTCGATTCCATCGAATGGCAGGACATGGTACAGAAGGCTGTTATGTCCTCAAGGATCAACTTGAGGATTTAATACAACAGAGAGTAATCCAGATAAAACAACATCAGGTTTTTCCCCCACAGCCACATTCTTGGGATCAGTCTAGGCCTTCCAACAAAAAGGTCCTCATTGAAGCTGCATCTACACTGCCCAAGTTTATTGCAAGTGAAGCCAAGAGCAACCCTCCGTGTTGGAAGCCCGGCCTTAAGATTCACTATTCTGTCAACACTATCGGGTTGTTGCCTTCCCCTCGAAGTCCCCGACCTACAAATGAGCAACAAGTGCATGACCATGACGAAAGCTCTGTAAAACCTCAAGTTACTGGAATCGGTGACTTAAGTGGCTACGATGTTTATGCCATCGAGGCAGAAGAGGATGAAAGCTTCATAGACCTACAACCCGCCCCACAGGAACTTGAAGATGGTGGGCAAGCGACGGTTGATGAGTTAATTGAGCTTAACCTCGGGGATACTAATGAGCCCCAACCAATCTTCATTAGCGCCCTTCTCACAGAGTCAGAAAGACAAGCTTACAAGCAACTCCTATTCGAGTACAAAGATTGTTTTGCTTGGACTTACAAAGAGATGCTCGGGCTGGAGCCCTCGGTGGCTGAACATGAACTAGCCATATTTCCCACTGCTAAACCGGTCAAGCAAGCTCAGTGACGCATGCGCCACGAGTTGGAGTTAAAAGTGACTGAAGTGGACAAACTCCTTGAAGTGGACTTTATAGAGCCCTGTCTCTACCTAGTTTGGCTCGCCAACATAGTCCCAGTAAAAAAGAAAAACGGCCAAGTCTGAGTCTGCATTGATTTTAGAGACCTGAATAAGGCTTGCCCAAAAGATGATTTCCTTGTTCCAATTACAGAAACCATGGTGGACATGACCACGGGACATGAAGCTCTGTCCTTCATGACGGATCCTCCGGCTACAATCAAATACGTATGGCGGTCAAAGATAAAGGCCATACGGCATTCCGGTCTCCAAAAGGAATTTTCAACTACAAAAGAATGCCCTTCGGGTTGAAGAATGCCGGCGCCACCTATCAAAGGGCTATGACAAAGATTTTTTATGAAATGCTACACGACCTGGTCGAGTGCTATGTTGACGACCTCGTCGTAAAAACCCGCAAGCGCGAAGATCACTTAGATGATTTACGTCGGGTTTTTGACAGACTCCGCCAGTACAAACTCAAGATGAATCCCATGAAATGCGCATTCGGGGTTTCAAGTGGCAAGTTCCTCGGCTTTGTTGTCAGATACCGGGGGATAGAAATCGATCCTGATAAAATTAAAGCAATCCGGGAATTGCCCCCACCTAAGAATATTAAAGAACTTCGGTCACTTCAGGGAAGGTTAGCCTACATCAGGCGTTTTATATCCAACCTCTCTGGGAGGTGTGCGCCATTTGGCAAATTGATGAAAAAGGGTGCCCCATTTATATGGGATCATGAATGTCAGCAAGCATTTGAGAAGATCAAAGAATACCTCCTTACTCCCCCAGTGCTCGGAGCACCCGTCAAGGGAAAGCCCCTCATTCTTTATATTGCTGCCATGGACGCCTCATTGGGAGCATTGCTCGCACAAGTAAATGAAGAAGGCAAAGAGCAGCCATTGTATTTCTTGAGCAGAAAATTGGTTGGCCCCGAACATCGTTATTCTCCAATGGAGAAAGTATGTCTGGCACTGGTGTTTGCCGTTAAAAAGTCAAGGCATTACCTCCTGCCTCACGAAGTGACCTCCTGTCCCACGAAGTGGAATTAATTTCAAAGTAGGACCCGCTCAAGTTCCTTCTTAAGCAGCCAGTGTTGTCGGGACGACTGGGAAAATGGGCATTACTCCTTATGGAGTTCGACATAACTTTTGTCCCCCCAGAAAGCAATCAAAGGACAAGGAATGGCGGAGTTCTTGGCGGCACATCCTGTTCCGGCTGATTCTCCACTTAACACTGAATTGCCCGATGAAGAGACACTTCCATCCCAATCGGGAGTAGAAGAACAGACCGAGGGCAGTTCAATGCAAAAGATGGAGCAATCTCTGGTCATTGACATGCCGTGCTGGGAACTCTATTTTGATGGTGCCTCCCGGACAATTAAGAAGACTGATGGGGTAACTACCCTCACTTCGGGAGCTGGCATTGTCTTAGTCACTCCTCAAGGAGGGATTCTTCATAATTCGTGTGCCCTCATGAAACCGTTGACAAATAATGAAGCAGAATATGAGGCACTAATCATAGGGCTTCAGCTTGCTTTAGAAATGGAAGTCAAATACATTAAGGTCTATGGCGACTCACAGCTCGTCATACGACAAGTATTGGACGACTATGAAGTCCGAAAGAGAGAGCTACTACCTTATCATGATATGGTAATGAGGTTGAAAGAAAAATTCTACTTGTTTGAGATAGGACATGTTCCTAGAGGAAGAAATTCGCAGGCCGACGCCCTGGCAAAATTAGCGTCAGCCATAAAACTCCCACCTGAAGGCGAAATGGACATAACGGTTAGACATCGGAAACTAATGCCAATTGTCCTCGATGAAGACGTTAATTCCTCCACCCCGGAGGTACATGTGATGAAGGAAAATGACCCTGCTCAAGAAGAAGAACTGGACTGGCGTCAACCGATTATCGATATAAAGTGTGGTCGTCTCCCCGCAGATCGGGCTCAGAGGGTTCAGCTGTTGCGAAGAGCGGCATCCTACCAATTGATAGGCGACCAACTTTATAGGCTTGTCCATGAAAAAGACAAGTCCATCCTCCTTCGCTGCCTTTCGTCTAAAGAGGTCAAGATAATAATGCGTGAGGTCCATTCAGGGCTCTGCGGCGCCCATCAAGTTGGAGATAAGATGAAGATCAATATAAAATTGAAAGGCTTTTACTAGCCCACTATGTACGCGGATTGTAGTCGCTACGCCCGTTGCCGTACGTGTCACCAATGCCAGGCCTTTGGTCCTGTGCCTAGGAGGCCTCCTAACATGCTACATCCCACAGCCCCTACCTGGCCCTTCGCTGAATGGGGAATGGATATTGTGGGACCCTTTCCACCATCTACGAAAGGCCACAAGTACATTTTGGCTGCAACAAACTACTTTTCCCGGTGGGCTGAGGCCGTACCCTTGCGGGAAGTCACAGGGGAAGCCGTCGCTCAATTCGTCAAGCACCATATTATATACCGATTTGACACTCCCTGTCGAGTCATGTCAGACAATGGCACACCATTCAAAAATAGGACCATTTACCAATTGGCGGCAAAATTCCATATTGATTGGAGAGCCTCCGCGGTCTACAATCCTCAAGCAAACGGCTTGGCCGAAATTATTAGCCAAAATTGTTGGCAGCCGCAGGAGGGACTGGGGCGAGAAGATACATGAAGCACTTTGGGCATACCGAACAGTCTATAAAACCCCCACCGGTTGTTCTCCATTCTCTCTCGTATATGGGGCAGAGGCCGTTGTACCGGTTGAAGTTGAGATGTCTTCTTATCGGGTAGCCCTACATAATGGGCTCCAAACCCAAGAACGAGATGAAATACAAAGAAGGCTTGAAGAACTCTCCGACTTAGAAGGCAAGAGATTAGGAGCTTACAAACGCTTGTAGGCCTACCAGGCTCGAATGACCCGGGCTTATGATAAACTTGTGATGCAAAGGGCGTTCAATAAAGGGGATCTTGTTATGATCAAAGAAAGGGAGGTCATGGCTGGAAGATACAGCGGTAAATTACAACCAAATTGGCGAGGGCCATATATCGTCTCCAAAGTCTATGAAGGAGGCGCTTATAAGGTCGTCGACCATAATGGGGAGAACCCCTTTCCACCATTGAATGGAAAACACTTGAAATTATACTATGCTCCCGAGCATGAATTTTAGCAACAAACTACACAAGACTTGCCCTCCTCTGCAGAAGAGTAAGGAAGCATGGGGGAGTTCCCCCTCAAGAAAAACTCAAAAGTCACATATGCTTTGAACAGTTCTCGTTCATGCCTCACCGTGCCAAATCTCAAATTTCAAGTTCTGGCTTGCCAACATAGTTGGTCGACCTTTAAATCTCAAAATTTCAAGTTTCGGCTTTCCAATCTCATTGGTCAGCCATCCTAAATCCCAAAATTCCAAGTTCGGCTTTCCAATCTTATTGGTCAGCCACCCTAAATCCCAAAATTCCAAGTTTCGGCTTTCCAATCTCATTGGTTAGCCACCCTAAATCCCAAAATTCCCAGTTTCGGCTTTCCAATCTCATTGGTCAGCCACTCTAAATCAAAATTCCAAGTTTTGGCTTTCCAATTTCATTGGTCGGCCCCCAAAATCCCAAATTCCAAGTTCGGCTTGCCAATTTTATTGGTCGGCCCCCCAAAATCCCAAATTCCAAGTTCGGCTTTCCAATTTCATTGGTCAGCCCCCCCGAATCCCAAATTCCAAGTTTTGACTTTCCAATCTCTTGGTCAGCCCCTCAAATGCTAAATCCCCAATTGTTTTTCCAATTCCCGTGGTCAGCCTTAAAGTCTAAGTTCTTCAGGCTTTCAATCTCCTTATTTGGTAAAAAAAAAAGAAAAAAAAAAGAGAATGGAGGGCTTAAAATAGAGGTGCTCCGACGGACTTGAGTAGTCGGATTTCTGACTGCTCAAGGGCAAAAAGATCGAAACCCGGCTGAGGTGAAAACTCGAAAGGGCGTCTCAGGCAAAAATGGGTAACCCCTCAGCACGAAAACCCGAAAGGGCGCGCTGGAAAAAGTTAAAGGGGGCTGGTCATGGTGAAAACCCGAGAGGGCACTACGACTAGTAAAAAAAAAGGGAGAAAAAAAAAAGAAAGATAAGAGAAAGAAAAAGGGGTATCATGATAATGCCTCATTGAAGTCTTTGATCCTGAAGTCATGTTTTTATTCATTTGCAAAATGGAAGTCCGAGACAGACTCTCGGAGTAACTACAGAAGCAAAAGATCTAAAAAGGAAAGAGTGAAAAGAAGTGTAATGAGAAAAGGCAATTTCAAACACCAGGGGGTCTCTTTTTCAGTAAGTCCCCAATGGTGATCTGCTTCGCTGCAATCGCTTCCTGCATCGTTTGGCATTTAGATACAAGGGAGTCCTCCTCAGCCTGCAGCTTTCGAGCCATTTCGGAATTAGATTCTATTGCCGCCTCTAGCTCTTCAATCCGCTGTAAAATGCTACTCACTGTCTCCCGGAGTGAGGTAGCCTGACTCTTGTTCTCAGTTGCCACTGCCTCAAGAGTAGCCCGACGCTCCCGGATTTGTTCAGCCTGGGAATGCAACTTCTTCATCTCGCTGGATATAGTGCAAGCTTCAGCTTCTAACTCTTGTATTTTCAGCCTGTGAGTCTCCCACAACGAGGCCGTGTGCAGACGCTGAAATTCTGCCCAAATATCATCCACAACTGCCATTCAGGGCTCCCTGGGCAACCCCAATGCATGATAGCCCCGTGTGCCGGTATGAAGAGTGTCTCGCACAGTCTCCACGGGAGGGAGCCCCCCCCCTTGAAATAAGGCTCGAGCTCCACTCATGAGTGCCACCACCATCATTTCAGCCCCCACAGAAGTCTTAGGCTAAGGACCATCAGGCCAGTCAATCTCATGAGATGGAAAGTCAAAGTCCCAACAGCAAGTCTCCTCCATTGCTCCCGGGGATAGGAGGAGCGTCTCCCTCTGGGGCTGCAACAAAAAAAGGGGGAAGGGCACATAAGCCACAATTTTATTCACAACAGAGGCGTCTGCAGATCCTTTTCTAGAGGTCAAAAGTATCTTAGCCTCATCTCGTGAAAGGGAAACCTCTGTCGTTTGGTCTTCCGGGATAGGAGCAAGTTCATCCCCTCCTATAACGCCTCCACCAAGGGCTGAACAGGTCGGCGGATCCCTTGTGTCAAGCCTATCGGTATCTGAAGTAAGCACAAGGATATGATCAGACAAGTACATGTAAATGCCTTAGCAGGCATCGATATGAAAAGGGTGCATGCAAAAGAGGGTGGGCCCCCCTTTAATCCTGAATTGGTTCATCATTCTTACCCGCATCAGGCGGATAAGAGGCAGACTCCTCCACCGCTGGGACACCTCGAGACACATGTACGTCGACAAGTTTCTCTAAAAAAAAAAGAAATTATGAAAATCAGTCCAGCACACTAGAAGTCGCTAAAAGAACAAGCAGAGAAATATAAAGAGCATGATGACCTTGTAACCCAACGTCTTTCTCCCCATCAGAAAGCGGCATGGTAGATCCTGAAGTTGAAGGAGAAGCGGTCATGTCTCTTTCGAAACCCCTCCCCAAAGGGGATGGGGTCTCTTCCAAAAGGCCATTACCTCTCATCTCGAGGCTTTGATTTCCGTCAACCCCAACACCAGCCTGGGAGACGCCTTCAATTGGATCTGGGGGAGAGGTATGTCCACTGTTTTTCTCCAAAGTATCCAGGCGGCTTAAGGCCAAGGGATCATTCGCTGCATAAAGCAAGAAGGCGATGAGATTCATGCGGTCATCTCAGTAGGGTAAAATAACTGGGGGGGGGGGGGTTAAAACCAGAAGTACATACCAACAGCATGGATAGCTTCATCCAATACTCCGGCCTCAGGGATTGGAGTCTTTTCCCTGCGTATTTCGGCTAACAGCTCTTGAGAATATTGGGTCACCAGGCCCCGATCAGTAGTCAGGCTTACAGAAAACTCCGGCAGATCTGCATTCAGGCTGGAGTCCAAGAGGGCAGTAAATTCTTGCATAGAGATCACCGAATCTTCAGCTGAGAAACCGGAAATGATCACTGCCAAGTGAAAGTTCTCTTTTTATCAATAAAAAAGATCAGATTTGGAAATTAAGAAGATTTTACTAAAAGAGGCTGGACCTGTGCTTGGTCTCGGCTCCCCTACGGAAGAAATGTTGACGCATCCTTCTTCAAAATTTTCCTCTGAAAAGAAAAGAAGGGGAGAACATCTTTAGCAAGGGGATATGATTAGGGCTTTATTCTCAGCATAATTGGGAGAAGCACCCTACCGATAGGTATGCTATCGTCGAGCCCTCCGTGGGAGAAAGGGGGTGAGGCGCCTGATACGGGGTTGTAATCATCATCCTGGAGCTCCCCATCTTCCCCGGTATCCTCTAGCCCGGGCGAAAGGAGATTATTTGTAGCCGAAATATCACCCTCCTCCCTGGCGCCTGAGGGGCCTGGGGTAAAAAAAGGAGAGGCAAGAAAAAATATATAAGTGACACATCTCCGAGGTGAGAAGGAGAAACAAAAGAGGGATATTACCTGGCCACTCCTCTGAAACTCCTCTAGAGCGGGCGCGGCATGCACGAGTGTGGCCGCCCTCGTTTTCACTAGGACGGGCCCGCTTCTGGGGGTTTGAAGCTTTCTTCCCCTTATGTGGCATATCTTTGGCAACTATATAGCTCTCTGTGAAACAAAAAAGAAGAAGCATGTAAGAGAGAGGTAAATGGCATGTACACAGATAGGTAAAAAGTAAAAAGGACTGAACCACATACCATTCGGGGCTAGCGAAAAGGAAGGCTGCAGCACCACTTGCTCGGGTCGTAAACCGACCACCTTCCCAGCCTTGGATACGCCTTCCCAGAGATCGCCGAGGGTAGTGCCATTTTCAACAAGGGTGGCATACTCAAAGGGCCCGATGCGGGTGATAGACCCGATCAGGTGTCTCTCCCATTTCGGCCACAAGTCATTGGTAAAGCCTTCAGGATGAAGATGAGTATCCATTGGTGCAGTCCGAGGATAACCACAATCCGACAAGAAGTGTGCCCACCAAAAATACATTCGCTGATCCGCCGAGGCCTCACCTTGCCCCGAAGTAGTAGCTGGCGGGCGCCTTAAGGGTTTTATTGCCCCCGTGTATGGTCGACGGTCTACGTTAATGGCCCCGTTCTGAGCCTCCCATTGCATGCGAAAGTCCCTCACCGCCTTTGCAATTTTTGAAAATTGGGTATGAAGCACTGAATTCTCCACAATCAATGGCGGTAGATCGGTACTACCCAGTCGAGCTTCTTCAACTTCCCTTATCTTTTGTGGGAGTTGTCGGAAAATATTGCTGTACTTAAACCACCAGCGTGCATAATAGATGTCAATCCGGCCAACTCGCCTTGCCTCGGGGAGAGGACACTGCTCAGCAGCACCATCCCGGAAAAAATAATCCCACCAACTCCCTGCAACAAGGTGGGTGTCATGGCCCCTGCAAAGCCTGCAATCTATGCCCAAGTCTGCATTTGGAGGCACTGACTGGTTATAGCAAAAATTCCGTGAAAAACGGTAAGGATAGTATGGCTCTAGAATAGTCGTGCTGCCCTTCTTGAATACAAGTATGCTTGGCCTAATACAATACAGCCAGTTTTCATAAAAAGTCGAGCTAGTGGACTGATGATAAGGAAGGCCGTAAGATACCCTGTCTCGACCTTCAACAGCAAATGGTCGGAAGTCATAAGAGCCACAAGCAAACTGAAGACCCTCATTCCCCTGCACAGGCATAAAGGAAAGCATCCTTCGTGTTGCTAATAAATAAATGCTCATGCTGATGTTGATCCGGCCGATTTTGGAAAAGAAATATCAATGGCGCCGCAGGGTTTTCAATTGGCACACTTTGGCATAATGAGGGTAGCAAAAGTCCGGCCCATGCGCTCAGATAATGTGTGGCCATGTAAACACTTCTGTCTCTAGGAGAGCTATGTGCTGTCAAGTTCCCCAGTCCATGATAAATATTTGCCAATGCAGTGGGGGCGATTGCCAATTTATGACCATCCGCAAGCAGACACGCTGGGTAAATAATCTCAGGCCGTATCAGGCCCTCCTTGCCATATGGCACAACAAAAGTAGCCAACCAGTAAACAAGATAGGCTGCAAGATAAGTCTGATCCGGCAGCCGTCGGGGATTCCACCCCTCATTTTCAGGTGCGAACAAATAACGTCTATTTTGGAGCACCCCGAGTGGTTCGGTGGGAAAGGTCCTCCTTTTCATAGGAGGGACCCGAGATCGAATCCCGGGGGGGCTTACCCGGCTCACATTTAATCCTCGAGGGATGTGAGCCCGGGGTTTTATGGCGGCGGTACAAAAAAGGGGTGACAAGATGCGTAGGGTAAGACTCGAACTCGGGTGGCCCAATAATCGCTCTGCTCTCCGTACCACTCTGCTAGATTCCCCGTTACCAAAAAAAAATAGCGTCTATTTTCCTGTGAAGGCAGAATCAGCTGATGGTATTCATTTAAAGGCCTGTCATCCTCAGCAAATCGCTCATGAAAGCAGAATGGTCCATTATAGAAAAATTGGACCCAAGCATTCAAACTAACTCGCACGGCGCCGGCAGAAGCTGAGGGTGCCTTCCTTTTACCAAAGCGGGCCAGATCTCGCCAAACTTTCATTAAGTACCTGAAGCTCAAGGGGAGACCATATTCACCTGTACCTGTGGAGTAGTTTCTGTGGAGATCATCAAGGCACACCTCCTCATAGGGCCGTCCCGAAATGGGAAGCCCCGAAATTCTGCAAAAACTCCATAAATCCAAGGCGGTTTCACCCTCTGCTGTAGCAAAAGTATTAAATCGGCGATTGAATCTCTCCGCCAATGCCTGTAGAAGCCCACTGTAGCAAGGGTAGCGATATAAGACGGCAGTCACAGCGTGACGAATGCCCACAAGCTCCAGCAGCCGACTTAATGATGAAGGATACCCATGAGCCATTCTGTGGCCCCCAAATGAAATCTGTGGGAAGGAATAACCGCCCATCTACCATACCAACTGGGCGCAGAACCACACATGATTTTGTCCAGAAGACAAAGCTTATCATACCCCTCTGAGGCAAACCGAGTGCCGGATGGAGCCAAGAAGAGGCCTGAACAAGAATCTGACACTGTCCGGTGTTTTCCACCCAAATCCCAAGTAGCAGCTGAGAAGGCCCGGTCCTGAACTGGACATCCAGTCTCGGAACTGAAAAAGCCTAGTTGAGTAACAGCAGGAAACTGAACCTGGCAAACAAGGCCCATGGGGAAGCTGGGAAAAGAAGCTCCACAACAGCCAAGTAGGCTATCATGACCCACAAGAATGACTCTCTCGAGCTGAACATGCTCTGCGGTCAAGGAACTGTCACCATCATCCATCCCCTCAGGAATGAAGTTCTGGATGAAGGGAAATAAAAATTCATCCAAAGGGTAGTGCTTCGGGTAACCCTTGGGGCGTTCATATCTGTAACGGATACAGCCACCATGTCTGAAAATCAAAGGCAAATCAACCATGCCATCGTCTGGATCCCCCTCGGGTAAAGGGCTCGGAGCAACAATACTCAGCTCCCTGTCAAGAGAAAATAGAGTCTCTATTGTAACCCGTGGCGACCCCAAAGGCGGCATCAATCTCGGAGAAGCAATAGGGGCAGAACGCCCATCCTGACTCCGAGACCCACGAACTTGACCTCTTCTAGATCGAGACATGTTGAATAGCCTGCAAGAGAAAAAAAAGAACAGAGACGAGAAATAGCATGATGTCAGTTTGCTATGGAAATATCACATAGAAGTACGAAAAAAAAAGGGGAAAAGAAAGAGAGAGGGACGGCACGGGTCGCCCGCCTCCGCCTCCGGCCCCGACGGACCACCCGTGGGGGGCATTTGTTGGAACTCAAAAATGTTACTCAAATATTTTTGAGAAGAGTTCTAGAAATATCGCTAAACGGCCTTAAAATGACAGAGTTGTCTCCGCCGTAAATCTCTCCGACAACCCGACAAAAAAATATGAATATGTATAAAAGGAATGTTTGTACTTTTATGTGCATATTGTGCATTTATAGTCTTGTCAAAAAATGTATTTTTAAACCTGAAAGCGTGTGTGAGGATTATCCATGAGAAGATAATTTTTCCGGATGCCCGGATGGTCAACCGGGGTGCTCCGGGACCACAAGAAAAACTCAGCAGTGGCAGGGCCAACCACTTGGCCGTACTGAGATGACAGAATCAATTTTTTAATCCCTCCGTTGGGTTCCTTTTATGGCCACGAGGCCAAGTCTCTCCGCCTCCCTCTTTCCCCTTGACCGTGCGCATAGGAAGGCCCGGAGGGACCCCCTCCGGTGGCTATTGGACCGGAGGCCCCCCCTCCTTTCCTCCCGCGGCTGTTGTACCGGAGGGGGGGGGGGGCTCCGGCGGCTGCTGGACCCGGAGGGAGACCCCCTCCGGTCCTTGTACCGGAGGGGGGCTCCCCCGCGGCTGCTGGACCCGGAGGGAGACCCCCTCCGGTCCCTGTACCGGAGGGGGGGGCAACCCCGCGGTAGTGACCCACTGGAGGGACCCCCTCTGGTTCCCTGCACAGCCGCGGAGGGGGGTTCTCCCCTCTCCGTTCAATCCGCAAGCCTCCACCCCCCCCCCCAAAAAAAAAAAAAAAAAAAGAAGAAGAAGAAGAAGAAAAGAGGAAAATAGAAGTGATGCAGCAAAAAAAAGAACTGAAGCAAGGAAGATGAAAAGTTACCTTGACTTTTGGTATTCCACCGGAGGAGCCTCCAAGGGGTTTTCACCACCCCTTCCGTCACTTGTGGGAGTTACTATAAAAGGGAGACCACCCCAAGAAGGAAGGAGGAGAGGAAAAAAAAAAGACGGAGAGAGGAAGAGAAAGAGCAAGACTTGGAGAGCTTTCTAAGGCCCAAGTCAAAGGAAGAAGTAAGAGGAAGGGTGCGCCCCTTTCCCTCTCACTATAATCCCATGGGTTTTGTTTATTTTACATAGATACCCCTTCATGTATATATTTGACGAAAATACCCTTTTAGCATGTAAAAGGGGCTTCATGATGTTATGCAATGAAAAAATGCTATGACAATGTGGTAAAATCAAGTGAGCATGAAAACTGTGATTGTCATGGTCCCCGTGAAAATTATACAGAGGTCCCTCTTAGCGTAAAATTACACCATTGACCCGAAAGTTTTTAAAATTGTGCATATATACGTTTATAAGCCATGAAAATTTAAGAGATAAAATGAAAAAAATCTCCAACAATTGTTCTTGTCATGAAGAAATTTCTTTGGGTTGCAATAATAAAAATAAATATATATCCTCTTTCAAGAACAAGCCTTACAAATTGCATTCCCTAAAGTTCTTTCATAATCATGTATATGTCTGTAAAAACAAAGTGAAAATTTTGGAAAAGAATTCATCGGGATCATTAAAGTTACATGTCATTCGAAACGACATATTCCCTTTCAAATATAAAAGGGCGAGTCTGCATAAGAGGGTAACAAAAGATCTTTAGCAGTTTAATCAAGGATATTCGGACTCGTCCGATGTAAATGAACGCCGACTTCGGTCGGTGGGGAAAGGTCCTGTACCCGAATCCTAAATCGTCTGATAAATTTAAAAAGCGCGGAATTCATAAATATGCCAAATATACGCATATCCATCCGACGAAAAATTCCGCGTGTAAACAATGGCTTATACCGATGTTTTTAGATATTTACAGAGGGGCTTTTGCTCTTTTAATTTCCAACACTGATCTCTCCAGCTCTGCTGCCTGTGCAAACCTCTATCTCTTCCACATGAATAGCCCCTTTCCAACCAGATTGACAATGAATTGGCCATTCTCCTGCTTGGATTGGCCACTTTTGTGCAGATGAGCTACTCTTTGTGGATTAGCTCCTCTCCGACTTCATTGGTGCCTATTTCAGTTCCATGTTGACCCTCTAGCATGAATCAATCCATCTCCAACCTGACAGGCTCCTTGTCAAGTAGCTTGGGGTCCCCCTACACCCCCCCCCCACATTTCCCACATTTCCAAAATGTGTTTTCATAGCATGTTTCCCATCCTGACACTGTATATCTGTTGGATAGGGACCCAACACATCCAATAGTTGATCAATCATTTGGCAGATTGCTCACCAAGAGTTGGGCTCCTCACAGGGAAGCCCTCATCTTATAGCTGGCATGAAGTGCATGATGCATTCAGTACACTTTTAAGTATATATTATTTATATAATCATTGTTATTGAAAATATGGATGTAGAGGCACCTGTTTCTGTTTCCGATTCCAGTTACACATTGGAAACTTCTGTTCTCTAATCCAATGACTGTCAGAAAACATGACAGTTAAATTCTTCCAAATCTAAGTCTGAATGTGTCGGAGTTGGGTTGGAAATCGGGAATTGGATTTTTTGTTTTCCTTCCTACCTTGGGGTTGGATGGGTTTCATCCCTATCCAATAGATAGGTCCACAGTTAGTGGACGATAGCAATGGAGGGGACTGGTCCAGAAAATTTCTATTGTGCGACTAATGGCTTTACTTCACATTTGAAAAATTTTGATTAGGGGAGAAGACTGTTGTACCTTCTGTTCTACCATGAGGGGTGGGTTGTTCCTTGGCTGCCCCCCTAAGGTACTTATTTCAAAACTAGTCATGGTCATCGGCATTGTCCTATGTCACCTGTAAAAGAGTTTGCTGACTTCATATAAGTCCTTTTTGTCTTTTTTTTTCTGTTTTTCAAGAACCCCAGTTTAGTTCTGTACCAAGTTGGCAAAACTTCATCCTATCTTATGGCGTGTTTGATGCAGCTTCCAATTGGAAGCATGTTCGGGCTTCCACAAGTTTCAACCCAGTTATTCAGAGGGGAGGGTACCAAGCCTGAGGAAGCCATTTGTTTGGTTTTTGTCATTTCTTACCAAAGAGTCCAAATTGGAGCTTCCTACATGAATCAAAAATAGTAATAATCTCTCCAGTCAGTATTTATTTTTATGTTGAAATTGGAAGCCAAAAGCGACTTCCACCAAACATCGCCTTTAGTGTTCTAGCACTTCGTGATTCTGTGCATTCTGGTATGTTTCTTTTGTCTGAAAACATAATTCTGCTTTCTTAAGCTAGGTGTAGTGGCCTTAACATGATAACTCCCCTTTTACCTGCCCATAGCTACTGACCTGTGTGATCCATTTCAGGGCTGATTGAGTCTTCTTGTTGGCAATATTTAAAACTGATCTGTCTCTTTTTTATGTTTTACTCTTTTTTTATGTTTTCTTTCCTGTGTGTGCACGTATGTGCATGCATGAATATGTGTTCTTTGGTGGGTGGCAGGAGGCTACACAACCAGGGTTGTGATGTAGGTTGACAATTTTGATAGGATCATATTATTTAAATGGTCCTTTCTGAAGCCTAGTTCAGGCTGGCCTGATTAAGCTTGAACATGTGAAAGTGAGGCAAGAAGTGTGCCTGCATGCTAACATCCTGGAACTAAAGTCTGTCATTTTACATGACTGATTCCATAGTCAAAGGGTATCAAGTAGTTAACATGTTGACAGATATGCGGTGCGGGTAGTAAGCACATGGGAATTTAAAACTATAGTTATGGTTTATCTTACACGAGATGGATCCTTAAAGAAATGTGTTACCTGGATGTCTGATTATATCATTGCCAGCAGAACTGTGAATGTTTCAGTCATGTGCTCTTTCCTGATATACAGATTAGGAGATCCATATTGAACGAAGATGAATATGGATTCCGGAGGCCTAAGCGACCAATATACTACGATGAAGATTTACAGGTGATCTCAACGTCGTCAACCTCGTTAAAAATTTATTCATTTTTTGCTCCACTTGTTTTTTTCTTCCTCAAGGAAATGAGACTTGTTTCTTCTTGTTGGAATTTTCTGTTAACAAGCCGAAGATTCGGCAGACATTAAATGCAAACATAAGTCGACTGAACGCTGCAATTGATAATGTTTCATCACGATTGAGAGGCGGAAACAAAGCGGTGGCAGTGCCTAATGAAGCTGATTCCGAGATTGAAGCTGCCATGTGATTTTTTGTCATCTAAACAGGCTCTCAAGACCTATTAGATATGCATAGGTGTCATGCTGGGGTGTTTTCTTTTAATTGTTTGTAAGCTGAAACTGTCATCATCAAAAACTTGTCCTTGACGGGCATTTGTCTGGAAACCTCTCGTGAGAACAAGATTTTGAACTCTGCATGGCGTTGTAGTTTGTCTTTCATTATCCATCTCAAGACGCCGCTGTGGCATTTATGCCGGTGGATTTAGCTAAAAGTTTTATGGGAAACTTACACAGCTACTTTCGTTGGCTACCTATTTTACTAAATAAAGTGTTCGTGAACATTTTTGTAAACAAGGTTACTTTTTTTTTTGGAAAACAAGATAGGTCATTCATTTCACACGAGGAACAAGCTGATTACATGAGAAAGAAGAAAACCCAAATCGTATAAGATAGACCAGGCTGAGCCCACATTGATGCCATAACAACGAACAAACAGGGAGGGTATCGGGGATACGTGGAGAACACAGGTGATCACAGAGGGTGGGAGTTCTAGAGAATCGAAGAAGAGTCAGTCGATGCCGAAGGTGGTCGGGTTCATCCGCGGGGCGCATTTGGCTGCCGAGCCGCTCTTGTATACAGTGGTGAGAAAAGAGAACTCGGGAGGCCAATATCAAGTAGGATACGGTAGGAAAGCGCTGAAATTCCGAGCTTCTTCGAGACCGAGGGGGGAGACCTATAACCTGCAACACGAGGACTTAACCCATTTTGACGGTGTTCGAGGGAATGCCCAAACCAGTGGAAGAGAGGACTAGAGACGGTGGGGAGGGGGGGTGGGAGACAGAGGATTTAGGTAGACGTTGGTGGCGGGAGGCAGGGGCGGCGGGTGGAGGGGGTAGAAGAGGGAAGGGGATGGGCTTTCAAAAAAGGTTTGGGGAGGCTAACACGGTAGGCTGGACGACAGGAGGTAGACGGTAGCGTGGGCGGGGCGGCGGGTAGGGGGGTAGAGGAGGGGAGGGGGGATAAAGCGGAGAAGATGGGGGGGGGGGGGACGACGCTGAGGGGGAGAGGTCTACGGGGGTGGGGGGGGGCAGCGGTTGTCGAGAGGGGGGGGGGACAACAGGGAGGGAGGCGGGGAAGGGGCGGAGGGCCAGGGGTCGGGGGGTGGAGGGGGGGGGGGGGAGAAATCGGCGCAGAGGAGGGGAGGGGGCCGGGTGGGTGGGATGGCAGGTCGGCCGGCGATGAGTTCAGGGAACGGGGGAAGAGGTGGGGAGGGCGGGAGGTCGGCGGAGGGAGGGGGGAGGGTTGGGAGGTCGGGGCCGGCGGAGAGAGAAAAACTGGGGGGGGGGGAGCCAGGGAAGGAGGAGGGAGGGCGGGTGGATCGGCGGGGAGAAAAAGGGGAGACGATTGGAGAGACGTGGGGGGGCGGGACACATAGAGAAGGGGGAGAGACGGGGGAGAAAAGAAAAAAGGGGGGGGGGGAGGGCAGAGAGGGGAGGAGAGGGCCGGAGGGAGGCATAGATCGGCGGAGGAGGGGAACGGGAAGCGCACCTGGGGAGGGGGGGTTCCTTACGGGGGCTCTCCCACCCCACAAAAGTCACCGAGGCCGGGGCCGACGGTGAAGGTTCCGCTGGACGAACCAGCATGCAGAGCCACCACCGGTAGGTGGTGAAGGAGGGGGGGGGGGAGTTCCCGGCGGGAGCTCTCCCCCACCAACAGTTCCGCGGGGGGCTCCCGCGACCGGAGGGGGAAGAGCTTGACGCGCAACGACCCCACAACCCCCCCCCCCCCCCCCCCCCCCCCCTTGGTGTGGTTACTTATTTTGTTCCCAATACTTGTGCAATCCATAATAAATGTTGTTTTAGTTTTTGAAATATTCAAAACAGTTTCTGTTGCCTCCCTACCTGGCGTTGAGTATATACGCTTTGGAGGTCGTGCCGTTTCTGCAATCCTTCCGATAGGACTTCTCTTCAATCTTTGAACCAAGGGTTAACTAACTACATGATGGTCAGACCCAGAACCAGTATTAGTTTGATCAACTGGGCCTCGCCTGGTCCGGACTCTGGCTGGGCACAGCCCTTGTTTTTGGGCTGGGCTTATGGGCAGGCCCACCCACGTCAAACACATGCCGCCAACTCATGCGGGTCGTGCAATGTTCGACTTCTGAAATTTCAATGCGGAAGCAACACAAACATGGATCACAATATTCTTTTGGGGCCCCTTTGTGAACGGAGCACCATTAGCCCAAGCGACCCCGGGGGTGGCTTGCGCTAACCAAGCCCGGTTAGGGTGTTTGTGTGTGAGGAGAGAGCGGAGCCCACCTCTCTCTCTCTCTGTCTCGTCGGCTTTCATATCCTACCCGGATGTCAAAGCGACCCTTGATTCCTCGTCAAAGGCGCCGCTATTACTGACCGGCTTACGTGTTTATCACTGCGAAAAATATATTTGCATACATCAGATGCTTGTATATGTATGTCCTTGTGTGTGTAAATCTGCGGTTCCAACTAATATGCATAGCGAACAAAAACTTGACTGTCGACCAATAAATGTGTATCCTCGTCGGAGATAAGAGAATTTCTGTAATCTCAAGCTTCTAAGTTGACTGACATGAAGTTGAGTCAAAGTAAGCAGAAGTTGATTGGGACGTCAGATTTGCTTATATTATCTCACACATAGCTAGCAGAGCCGTTTATTTATACATGCACTAACTTAATTATAGTAGATTTTGGACATCTAATTAATTAAGGAGGTGGTTCTGAACAGACCTGTCTCTGATGAGAGTATCCACAAAATTATAAAAGGCCCTCCTCGCCAAGTGTTGAGCTTCATTGCGCTTGATATCGGGGTATACTTTTACAATTGTTCTGAGCTCAAGTTCTGTATTAATTGGATAATCACAAAGAAAGTTCGGCTTATTGAGAGGTACAGGGGAGATCTACGTTTTCTGACTAACATATCTTCTGATATATGTTCATCTTGGATCCTAGATCTCAGGAATTGGTTAATTACGAACCAATTCCACTTTGTAAACCTACTATATATATATATATATATATATGCTGCATATATATGCATGTGCAGCTTCCCAAGTAGTGCTACATCTCAAGAACTGTATTTTAGGATCCAATTCAACTTCGTAAAACAGCCGTATGCAACTTCCCGGCCAAGTATTTCTTCTTAAGTCTTTCTTCCGAACATCGTAAACCCAGAGCTACTGAGAAGGCCGTGGTTGTTCCGCTTAGACAAAGATGATCGTTCTGTTGTTTTAGGTACAGTACTGCATGCACGCTACAATCAGAATTTTCTAGTAAAGCTTCCAATTCTTCGTTCTTATCAGCACTGTACCAAGTAGATGACCTTTGGAAGCGTTGTAACCTTCCCCCATGCATGCACGTCCTAGTAAACATATATATATACACGCACACGTGCTTAATCAATGACTTGAATGCAACGCTCCTTAATTGTGGGTGTTGCTAATTTCTAGAGGAGTCTCTTGGTACCTCTATCGGGACCTCGACAGCTCAAGCCTCTAGCTAGTAGTGCGAATAGAATTAATTCCTTTCTATCTCCAAAGCATATGAATCTCATATATATTCCTTGCGTAGATCTCAAGCTTCGCCTTGACAGGGACACTGCACGCGCAAGAATAAAAGAGCTTTCAGTTCCAACACTAGCTATAAAGTGACATGTTCATTTGGCCATCAACTACTGTAGATTTGCTTCCGAAGTCTCATGCATGAACAGTACTGATACTTCCACCACCGCTTGCATCGCAGTGAAGCCCTAAACTTAAACCCTAAATTCACTGGACTTTTCTGGAGATGTATTTTTTTTGGCGAATATTCAAGAGGGGGAAACCACTTAATTAGAGGTGAGACGTAAGTGCCAGGATCAATGGCATTACGTACACATATCTTCCTTTGCAAAGTGGATAAGGACTTCACCAGGTATACATATGGTGGAACCATACGCATAAATCACAAGAGAGTACTTGATGGACTGAGTTGAAGTTGGCGGATGAGGTGAAACAGAGATTGTGATTAATTGAAGCATACACAAACAGCCACTCATTGCTTCTTTACTGTTTTAATTGTAAACTGATTTTGTCTCCTCTGTTGCGATGTGGCATCTTATTGGGATCCTCTATCGATCCATCTTTTATGTGGTAATGGCTTCATATATACTCACAACCAGGAAAGAAAAGAAAAGAGAAAAAAAGGAAGAAGAATACTGTGGAGACAATGAATTAAGACGGAATCGTTGGTGCATCTTTAGCTGTAGACATCTCTAGAGGCTTCACTGAGCTTAAGTTTCACCATATTCTTGGCATGCCTATAAATGAAAGGCCATCGAAACCTACTGCCCTCAGCCATATATCCAATATTTCCTCTCAGGATCTGTGCAACTTCCCAGGCCAATTCAAATATGTCCATCATCCCAATACTCTTCGGCTCCAAGACAGCAATGCGTACCCAAGACCCCTTCTCGCTCGACTCGTGGGACCCCTTCAGCACCCTGGTCTCCATCTCCAGCACCGCGCTGAGCCTCGACAACGTCCAGGTCGACTGGAAGGAGACCCCCAGCGCCCACGTCTTCAAGGCCGACCTCCCCGGTCTCAAGAAGGACGAGGTGAAGGTGGAGGTGGAGGAGCAGCGGTTCCTCACGATCAGCGGGGAGAGGAGCGAGGAGGTCGAGGAGAAGGACCACAAATGGCACCGCGTCAGGCGGTCCTTCGGCAAGTTCCTGGGGAGCATCTCGCTGCCGGAGGACGCGGCAGTCGGCGGAGCGAAGGCGGCGCTGGAGAACGGGGTGCTCACCGTCACCGTGCCCAAGGAGAAGGACAAGAAGCTGCAGGCAAGGGTGATACGGATAGAGGGTTGAGGGCCTCTTAATTACTTCACACGTACGTAGCTGGTTATAAGCTATATATTAATTAAGACATACTTTAATAATAATTAATGATACCAGTGTACTCTAGAATACGGAGCTATAAAATGGTTACGTATGTTGCATGCTTTGGCACTCGGGTTCACATTTCGTTCTTCCATCTCATACATGTATGCAAGAGCATGCAGTGCTCACGATGTTTTCCATGCAGCTCGGATGGCATATTTTAGAGTGCACTATATATATATAATTTGCATTGATGTCATGAACCTTTGCTAGCTCTTTGTATAATCTTGAGGGGAGTTTGGTACTGTCTATTTGCATCATAAAAATGGGTGAAATAATGCTAGAGAGAGAGGAACCAGACTTTGAGCATGTTTCTTTCTTTCTTCTAACTCATATTTTATTTACTATTTTACGTTGATGTAAGTAATTGTAGAATTCTTCATTTGATGCATATATATATATATATATAAGAGGCCATAATTAATTTTCATCAGGAGGTATGCCCATAGAGGTCAAATTAATTTCTGTTTCTCTTTTCCAACATCATTCATGGATCCCAAAACTTTACTTAATTAATTAATTAGGGCCTGTTGAGGGGGAGAAAGAAATTAACGAGAGACATTGAATTTGGGAGGCTAGCTATAACTGGTCAGAACATGGCAATACAGTAGAGGGCAAGGAGGTGGGGGTGTTCTTGGAATATATAGCAACAAGACTCCTTTTAAGTGTTCCTTAATTTATATAAGTCCTCACACACACACACACACACACACACACACACACACACACACACACACACACACACACACACACACACACACACACACACACACACACACACACACACACACACACACACACACACACATATATATATATATATATATATATATGGGGATTGATTAATGTGGGAATCCAAGAAGTCATCCTTGATTGGTTAGTGATTTGTTCTCTTCAGATATATATATGTTGGGTAAAATATTTAATTTGTTGGAGGGTGATCTTAACTTTAATTTTTGATGGAATACATGAATATATTTAAAACAGTAACTGCCATCCGGTTTTCATTAATCTACTCTGGCTCATTTTGGCACGTCGAAACCATGCTTAATCTATTAATTTGAGGCGTGGTAGTCTAACTTAATTACCCGTCCAAGAAGATGTGAGAGAATTGCAAAACGTGAGCAAACTGACTTGTCAAACACTCTTCACGTCCGTAGCCACCAGCTCCAACCCCAAGTGGACTCTTTGTCTTCAGAGTCATCCATGTGCACAAGAGGGAAGCTTCTCAGGAAGCTTTCGAGAGTAATTAGGAATGATATATATATAATAGCCACCCTAAAATAGGTGGCTTCAGCAATTAATTAAGGACCCCACCATTGTGTTTTTTTTCTCTTTAATTTGTTATTATATATGGCATCTCATAGAAATCCATTAATTGAAAGGGTAATTAAGATTTACCGTACGTTTTCAATCCTGTTGAATAGAGGAAGGAATCATGCATCGAGTAATTAAGGCTGTCCAGCTAGCTAGCGACCCGTGTCATTTAAATCCCTCCTTAATTAGTTAGAAAGGTGAATTAGTTTATAATTAATTAGGAGCCGGCTACTACGCAATAGTTTGAAGGTGGACATTTCCATGTCACAGACTTGACTGATGAGCATGAGTACTACTAGATTCGTTGGTCGTTACGTACCATGCATACTTAATTTCTTCTAGATGCTCCTGAACCTTCTGGACATTTGTCTGGTTGATTTGGTCCAAACTACGTACGAGAGGATATTCTTATGATCACTAGCTCCCCGATCAACGGAATAATCTAAATTGTGACTCTTATATAATTAACGTATGGTGTGTACGTCCCACCACTATTATAACCATTCAATTGTTTCATTCAAAGACATCTCATTAATTTCAAACCTGAAGGAGTAAAAATAAAAATATTTAAAAATTAACAAATTAATGCCGGTACTTGAAGGCCTCCTCTAATTATCCTCTCTCTCTCTCTCTACATATATATGAAGCCATGCACCGTTGGAGTTGCAGCGTCATACCGAAGCCTCCCATCGACCAAACGGACAACCCAAACCCAAACCCAAACCCAACCCAAACCCAAACATGGCGTCGGTATCCTTCCCCCCAGCCCAGAAGCTGCTTCATGCGGCCCTCCTCGTAGCCGTCTCCCTCGTCGTCGCGTTCCCCGCGGCGCCCACGGGGGCTGCGAAGCTGCCGAACCCCCGGGTGTCCACCCTCCAGTTCTACATGCACGACCGGCCCGGGGACACCGCCGTCCTCGTGGCCCCCGCCAAGCCCCTCAACCTCTCCGGCGACTGGGTGGCCGCCATGTTCGGCTCCGTCTACGTCATGGACAACCCGCTCACCGCCGCGCCGGAGGCCAGCTCCACGGTGGTGGGGCGGGCGCAGGGCATCTACACCATGGCGTCGAGGGAGGACGAGTTCGGCCTGCTGATGGTGCTGACCTACACGTTTGTCAGGGGGCCCTTCAATGGCAGCTCCTTCAGCGTGGTGGGGCGGAACCCCGTGTTGCGGGCGGTGCGGGAGATGCCCATCGTGGGGGGCACGGGAGCGTTCCGGCTCGCAAGGGGTTACTGCCTGGCGCGGACGCAGGCCGCCGATGGTATGGACGCCATCGTGGGCTACAACGCCACCATCCTTCACTACTGAATGCTTGCTGGAGGATCGAGGGAGAGATTTTTTTGTATTAAATTTTACCCATTTGATTCATGTTATTAGTACATCTTATTTATCATGTATGAAATTTGAGGCCTAATAAATAAAATTTCCTAGAATTTTTAAATTTTCTCTTAATTAGTTGAATAAATGAAAAGAGCTTATATGGTTGATGAATGGCATAGACATGTACATAGAATTCGTGCATGGTAGCGCATGCAAACATGCAATTGAAAGCCAATGATATTATTAAAACATTCACAAGAGGGAAGCGTATTCATTCTTAGCCTCTGCATCACACCGCGAGGGCTCCAATATTATAAACATAACTTAATCCGTTTTTAATGCAAGACGGCTCAAATCATAATTATAGGTTTTGATATCATATTAAAATTTTATTAGATTGAATCATCCAACTCAAATCTTAAGATGTTAAGTGAATAAGACTCCACTATTACAATCACAACATATTTTAATCCGTTTTCAATATGATATTATTCTAACATGTACAGACCACCCACATTTCCTAGAGTTTGGATGCGTCAGCATCAGAGGGAGGAAGGGTAGCTCCCTCAACTTGAGGGCCGGCAATCCTCCATGGTTAGTTGTTGGAGGCAAGGAAAGACGAATTAACAAACCGCAGTGGCCGAATGCAGCATCTTGCAACCATCCCGGCTGGATGCATGGTTTGGTAACCCCAATACTCACACATGTGATGGTGTCAGCGGGTCGCAGGGCTTGGGGTACGTACTAGCTGGTGTACTACCTCCTCCTCCACATCGCTGTTGATGGCCGGCGGCGGCATCCCTTCCTCGGCTCCACGCATCAACCTCAACTGTTACATATGCTCCTTGCCCTCCAGTCACCTGATGAATCGCGTCCTCCTTGTTCATGTTGCGGCACACAGAATGCGAGACCCTTCTGATACTAGATGTTGCTCCAAATGACACTCTAATACTAGATGTTGTGTAAACACACCAGACCATAACGACAGGCGAGCCCCACGAATGCAACACAGACAGAACCACTGTCACATCCATGGCCAAGAACATCGCAATTTGTAGGATATAATAGGTCGATTGACAGAAATCTCACGAGACTTCTCAGACATTTTTGATTAGAAATCGGTCAACGGGAACATGCCGGTTTCGGTGAATAGAGATTTTCTACCTAAACAAGAGGCAGACAGAGATCGATCCGTCGACCCGTAGCACTAGATCGGTCGACCCTCTCAACTCTGTTTTGCACCTCGTCATTTTGCCGTTCGTCTGTCACGTAATGGAATCGATCTCTGCTTCCCACCGAACTCAAAATATTAATGAATGACAATCACATAAGAAGGATGAACGTAAGATTTACGTGATTCAAAAATACAAGATACTTACATCCATGGGGAGAGTATCAAGAAAAATTCACTATAATATAAAAAAATACAACTTATAGAGAAACAACTTTAGATCGACACCAGTTGACTTCTTCGAGTAAAGAGGCGTACCCATGAAATCTCAATTTTTCTCCGGACAATGCTTTCGAAGCTGACAAGCATCGTGAGATGAGAAGATAATGGCATAGCAAGAAGAGAAGATGACGTGTCTTCCTCTTTTTTGGATGTGGACACGTAGAGTTCTCCTCTCCTTTCACGATTTCACCATCTCTCTCAAAGCAGACAGTGAGAGGATATATAGCTGCAGCCTCTGCTTGGGCTTACTACTGCTGTTGCCACCTCTTATTTGGGCTGCAAGTTCGCTCGTTTGTTCACTAGCTCGCATGGTTTGTCGACTCGATCCGACTCGAGTTGACTCGGACATGTCGTACTCTATTTAAAAAAATCTAATACGTTATATATCACCTCCAGGATCGGCCGAGTGAGGCCAAGTCACAGTGAGAGAGAGAGAGAGGGAGGAGATGATACATGTCGAGTCGGACCGAGTTGATTGTGACTCGAGTGTACCGTACATGATCAGAGAAGATCTGATCCGATATGGATCATCGAGTCGACGACTCTCTCTCTCTCTCTACGGAAAGGCAAAAATAAAAGGTGATGGGAGAGTGATCAACGGGACAGAGGAGAGGGGGAGTTCCCAAGCGCCAAACCCCCGGGCCCACACGGTTTGACCTGAGTCAAACATTCACAGGTTCCAACGAATTCCAAGTGACTTACGTGTAGTCGCTAAAGCAACCTCATATGCCTCCCAACTCACTCACGTATCTCTTGGGACGTCACATTTAGTTCTCGGGGAGCCGTCCGTTTCCTCAGCCACCTATACTTCAAACCAACTCAGGTTTTGTTTGGAGAGACCTCAAGTTGGTCACCTTGCTCGTTCTCGATGCATGGCAATGGATGAAGTGAGTTGCAGAATTCCAAACTCAACAACTGTAGATCTTGAAGATTACCCAATTGGATTCGGGCGAACTAATTTTCGAAGTCAATATATCCTGCTTAACATCAGAACAGGGAAGATGACAGAGGCCTCTTGTGCTGGCATCCACAGCTCACCGCTCTTCAATATATATTGATGTCCAGTTTTGAGAAACGACGTAGTGTTTAGAAGGGAAACAATTGTTCTAGCTGCCAACGGTGAACCCTTCAGCATGCATGGCTCCCAACGATCTGTTTGCCTTCCAATGACTTCCTGATGCAAATGTTCAGGTTAATTTGATGGTGCCATCCACATTAATTAGTGACTCCATCGAATCCATATATTTATTTTGAAGGACAGCCAGGTATACATCACCAGCAGACAAGCCCCGCGAGAGGATTGGATCCATCCGTACGTCCTTGCATTCTATCAACAACATCCCTGGCTATTTCGAGTTGTTATCACTGTATATCTTGCCACCTTTATTCCCAAATTTGAGAATTTTCAATTATATGTCTTCCCATTGAGACCGATCTGCCTCCACGTCGTCCAACACTGAAGAAGGAAAGTTGTCCCTCGGATGTCCCGGCGAAGCTTCCGTTGCATCGAATCCCAATGGTTGATGGGGACTTGTTGGTCTGACTCGTTCTTCCGTCTAAATATCAGATTTTAAAGGACCATGTACTGTCTCGACGGAGTTTAAACGCGTCTTACACAGGGATCGCGATTCACAGGAGGTCTAAAATGCATCCTAAACAGGGAACGCGTCTTATCAAGACGATGCATTCTGAACGCGTCGGGCATACCATCCGTGATTTAGAATATGAATTATGAAGTAAAATATAATATAATAATTAAAATATTCAAACTGTTTTAACAATGAAAATAGGCCAACGATATTTTTAAAATACGATTCTTGCTTTGAAAATAACTAGGGTCGTGTTTAAATAAAAATATAAGGTTGGAAAGGACTATTTAAAATCTAGTCTACATTTTTGAAAACTGAAGACAATTTTAAAAGAGATTAAAGATAACTTTTAAAATATAGAATAATGCTTAAAACATCAGCAGGTATTTTTAGCAAAATTTGAGATCAATATAAAAATAGTATTTACATTTTCTTATGAAATAAATTGAGAAAGGACAATTTCAATTAATCTGGAAATAAGGTTATTCTAGAAGACAATCAGGAAGGAAAAATCAAGAAGGACAAGAAATTAATTAATAAAAAATTATAATTAATCAAGTGAAAATCACGACAGAGACGTGATTTAGAATAAATTCGAGAATAAAAGAAATATCGTCAAAATCACGTCTCCAGAGGAAGGCGTACAATAGTAAATCACGTCATTTAGAGATGACAAGATTAAGAGTAATCTGATGAACATTTTCAGAAATTGATAAATCATAATTAAATCACATTTTATACTCTCAGGACATGATTCAAGTAAATTGCGTCGTCTGGCTGTGACGATTTTTAGGAAACTTGAGAGCGCGAGCATAGTGAGTTCCGCGATTACAATAGAAACACAGTCTGTCATATAGATGCATTCAGAACGCATCATCTGAGTGAGATGCGTTCATAAATAAAACATTGGAATAGTTTGACGAAAATAAGAACATGCTTATTTAATTAAATAACACTAGTACTTGTGCGAGAACACCTACTTTGAAAACATAGAGATCCTTCCCATGATCCTAAGGGCCCCTTTGGTTGCACTTTTATCTCTGGGATTTTTCAAAAATCCTTCAACCGTACGTGCTTTGCGACGGTTATAGATTTTTCAAGGAAAACGTTCGACCCTCGTCTCCAGTGTCATCCCCCCCCCTCGTCGCCCGTGCCATGTTTAAAAAAAACTGCCGAAATGCATCGACACTCGTGCTAACATTTAAAATCCCCAAATGAGCTGTGCTCGTCTCGCTTGCCCTTCACAGATGCAATTGTGAAAACGTTGAACATGAAGGGCATGTTGTGCCCCTTAGGCGCAAGCATGTGCTATGTGTTTTGATGATAACAATGCTATTTTGTTTTGATGATAGCAACACAGTGAGTGCTTTGGATATTGTTTAGACAGCATCATGAAATGTGTTTTGATGATAGCAATGCTATTTTGTTTTGATGATAGCAACACAGTGAGTGCTTTGGATATTGTTTAGACAACATCATGAAATGTGTTTTGATGATAGCAATGCTATTTTGTTTAGACAGCATCATGAAATGTGTTTTGATATGATGATGGCATGTTGATTTGAATGCATATGACTTATTATGTTCTGTGGAGAATGCATGAGTGTGCCCTGTCTGATCTATTCATTGCTATAGTTTTTACGTTTAGCATACTCTGCATTAGTGGCATTTGTTGTTCATTGAACCATATTGCCAATTGCTATCTTTTCCCCATCATTTTCATTAAAACAACAGCTTTGCATCTGGTTTAGTACATTGAATGGTGATTATTGCAATTGTTCACTTATAAGAATCACACTTACAAATTGAAAGAAACTAAAGGTTTAACCTTTATAAATTGGAGAGTTAAGTGTCTGCACTTCAGAATTTGAGATAAAAGAAAACTTTTATACCTCTTAATCTTTGTCTCATGGCTAAAATAGAAAAAGTTTTTGTAATGCCTAAATGTGTTGAACTGGAGATGTCTAGAACAGGTTAATAAGAGTGTGTACTGATTTTTTAAACAATCACTCTAAAAGAATTAAGAGCAGCAGTAAATAAGATCATTAATGTTAAGAACTGAACATAGTGATAGAGCAATGGCTGATTGCACTGAGAAACTGTGAACTCCTCCAAAGAAGCAGGAGAATTCACATGTCATGAGGTGATTCAGAATATCTCTGTTCATAGGGTCAAATCTATAGGGGGAGTCCTCACTAAGTAACTGAGGGTACTAGCCTCTAATCAAGGTGTACCCTTAATGTCAAAAGTAAAGACTATCCTTTGTGGGTTCTGATCTGAAATAGGTCTAGTAGTTTATGCCTAGTAACTGGGGGTACCTGCCTCTGATCAAGGTGTACACCTAATGTCAACAGCATAAATGCCACTGATCTATTTACTTAGTTCAGGTTCTGAAAAATTCAAAAGTGAAAATCAAATTGCTGTAACCTTTCGAAAAATCAAAAGTCAATGAGTGAAAATTATTTTTATCAATACATGTTCAAGTTGCCTCTCTTGAATTTCCTTGTTTAATCACAAAAGGGTATTATTTTTGACTTATCTATTAATACCATGTGCCCTAGATTCATTGCTATAAATGGAATCAATAAACTCTTGTTCAGGGGTCAAATATTTTACTCTAGATTTATCACTGTTAAACCTGAATTTTTCTCAAAATTGTATGTTGCTGATTCTTATACATTAACTGTTGTTTATAATCAGGCTTACTTTCTGAACCAATGATTCAGCTGTTGTCTAGTGACCCTCCTACCTTCTCTACCTTTGTTTATCTGTCCATATTCCTTCTCAAAGGGGGAGCAATTATTTAGGGGGAGAAATAGTTTAGGGGGAGTCATATCTTCAGGGGGAGCTTGCATGCATACTGCCATGTTGCACTCATGCTCATACTGATTTTTCTCTTTTTGATCATGTCAAAGGGGGAGAAAATTCTGTGTGTGATTAACTGTCACATTGTGTTGCCATCATCAAAAAGGGGGAGAATGTTGTGCCCCTTAGGCGCAAGCATGTGCTATGTGTTTTGATGATAGCAATGCTATTTTGTTTTGATGATAGCAACACAGTGAGTGCTTTGGATATTGTTTAGACAGCATCATGAAATGTGTTTTGATGATAGCAATGCTATTTTGTTTTGATGATAGCAACACAGTGAGTGCTTTGGATATTGTTTAGACAGCATCATGAAATGTGTTTTGATATGATGATGGCATGTTGATTTGAATGCATATGACTTATTATGTTCTGTGGAGAATGCATGAGTGTGCCCTGTCTGATCTATTCATTGCTATAGTTTTTGCGTTTAGCATACTCTGCATCAGTGGCATTTGTTGTTTATATAGATACATTGCATTCTGTCAGATGTCATGTCTCTGCATGTCTCACTTTGTGCATAGGCTAGACAGCATTGGCCAAGTCTATACATTGGCTGTCGGTTGCAAAGTCTACACATCATTGCATTTGTTCATGGCTAAGAGTCTATACATTGGACTCTCATTCAAGCCTATACATTGCATTGGCTAAAGTCCGTTTCATTTAGAGTCTAAGGCAATGTCCATACACTGGACTTGAAGTGTGTACATTGAGCGTCTCATTTAGCGTCTAAGGCAAAGTCTACACGTTGCTACAGTAACGCAAGTCTATACATCGTCCGTCTCAGGCATTGTCTTAGGCTAAGTCTGTACAGCCTACCGTCTCATGTAGCGTCTTATGTTAAAGTCTGCACATCGCATGCATCAGAATTAAGTCTGTACATTGCACCGTCTCATTCAGCGTCTCACGCTTACAAAGTCTATACACTGGTCGGTGGAAGCAAGTCTATACATTCGACTGCATCCACAAAGTCTGTACAGCATCTGCATTGTCTCGCTCACTCTTGCCAAAGTCTGAACATCCATAAAGTCTTTCATCGTCTCACTTTGCGTCTCAGTTTGCAAAGTCTATACATTCGCTGCAGAGATCACTGTCAAGTCTATACATTGGTCCGTCTCTTGCAGTGTCTCATCTGGTCAAAGTTAACACATCACTTGAAGGCTTCTGCATCAAGTCTATACGTCGACTGTCTTGCTTTAGCTTAAGTCTGTACAGAGTCAGCGTCTCGTTGACCGTCTCTTGCTGTGTCTCACGAAGCATTTCATTTAGCAAGTATGTACAGTTGACCGTCTCAGACATCGTCTCTTTGTGCGTCTCTTTTAAGTCCATACAACGCTTCAGACTAAAGCCTGTACATCGGACAGTGTTTAGGCGAAGTCTATACATCCGTCCATACAGTGTCTTGGCCACCGTCTCACGACCACCAAGTCTATACATTGGTCGGTGGCAAGTCTGTTTTGGACTCTTGATCAAGTCTATACATCCACTTACTTAATGAATGCAAGTCTATACATTCGTCTAACTTGCATTATTCATCAAGTCTGTACAGCCTTGTCTTGCATTCAACTTCACAAGTGTGTACATTCACCAGTGAACACATCAAGTCTATACACCGCATGTGTTCATCTGATTTTCATGAAGTCTATACATCGTTCCTCAAAGGCTAAGTGTATACATTGTCTATATTGCATTACATGCTTTATATCAAAGTCTGTACAGCATGTCTTGTTGTTAACAGCCTTCAAAGTCACATTGTATTGCGTCAACGCAGTGCATTGGCATGTAGTGAAGCGTCAACGCATTGCATTGTGCATGCCCTGGCAAAGTGTATACATTGCTGATTGCATTGTAAAGTCCATACATTGAAGTCTATGCGTTGGCCTTGAACTAAAGTCTATACAGAGTTCTATAATTAAACTGATAACGATACTCTGTCTAACATGGAATCTTCGTGGAGGCTAATGAAGGGCACGTGATCCGAGGATAAGGAGAGTGCCCAGATGAGGACACGTGTACTGACAGCCTGCTGGATGCTGCCACGTGGTCCGAATTCCTTAGGCGGGAAAACGTGGAGAACACGTGCCCAGGTGCTGCTGCTGCTGCTGTATATATATACTAGCCTTCTTCCACAGAAGAAGATTGATCGAGTTGGCGAGAGGTGAAGTCCATACAGAGAGCCATGATCCAGACAGAGAGAAGAAAAGAAGAGAAGAGCAGAGAGTGAAAGAAGAACAGAAGAAGAAGAGAAAGAAGAGGAAGAAAGAGATAGAGAGCTCGAGCAGAGTGTGAAGAGAAGAAGAAGAGAGAGAGAGAGAAGGAGTTCGTTCCTCAGATCTTTGGTTCAAAATCAGATCTGAGGTTGCTCATTGTTAGAGCTATATTTCGTGCTTCATTGTTCAGCTTTTAGTTGCTGTGTTTCCATCTTTTCTTGTTTTCTTTTTATACCTTCTTTCAAGCTGTTTGTCAGCGGATGCAGTGGAGGTCTCCACTGGACAGGTAAAGCTGTAATCCTCAGCTGGCGAGACTTGGTCTCGGATGGGTTAAGCTGTAATCCCCAGCGGGTTCAAGCTGTGAGTCAGCGATGGCTAAGCTGTATTGCCCAGCGGAAGCAAGCTGTGATGCTCAGCGGATGGCAAGCTGTGAGGCCCAGCTGATGTAGGCAAGCTGTGATGCTCAGCTGTTCAAGCTGTGAGTCAGCAGGAAGCCACACTCGGGTTGAGTGTGGGGTGGATGTAGGTCTGTAGGACCGAACCACCTAAAAACCCCTTGTGCACCGTGGTTTGATTTGTTCATTTGTGCTTCCGCTAGATGAATGCATAGGGGCGCTCCATGTGTTTGCTAACTGGTCGAACAGAATAGTTGATTAGCTTTCAGATTTGGTAAATCTGTCTAGTTAGCATCATAGTTCTATTTTGAGCGAGATTTTTATATTGGGTGAAAGTTTTTATAGGCCATATTCATTCACCCCCCCCTTTGAATACTTGTACCGAACCCAACAGGGCAACCCAATATTTACACTCGATAATCTACGCCGACGCCTCTGAGAAGCTATCCCTGGATGACTTTTTCGGATTCGAGATAATATAATTCTCATGTACCTCATTTCTCTCTCATAAGAAAATCTACTCAGCGCATAAGTCGAGGTCAAATTTATTCATTTGGTTGGACTCCAGATTGTGCAGAGGATTCCAATGATTGGAATTCCCCCACCATCGGAACCAAACACATCCTAAGCCTTAAAAATCTTTCTTCTTCTTCTCATCGTACCTTCATCATAAGAAAGCCCTTCCTCTCTTCGAAACCCACGAACAACTCTCTCACGAAACCAATCTCCTGGTAGGAGTCGCCCTCGCTAAGACGAAATTAGGTTTGGGTAAAAACACGCAAGACTTAAAGGCCAACCAGCCATTTATAATGGTCACCCCCCATGAGGAGTCTTAATTGAACTTAACTAAGGGCGCGTTTGGGCATTATGTCCATGGAGAGATTTTTTCAAAATCCCTCTAGAGAGAGAAGAAGCTCCTTTTAGGGAGTTTTTAGAGATTGTCAACTCTCCCTCCTTTTCTCCCTATATCTCTCTAGGTCTCAAAATTCACCCCTAAAAAAATTTGATGGAACATTATTTCATTTGGGAAGGATTCTAAAAAGTGAAAGATTTTAATGATTGGAGAGGGATTTTTCCCTCTCCAACTTCTGTACCGAACGCACCCGAAGGTTATGTTTGAAAACAACTATGAGATGTGATTTTGAGGATTCTAATCATTGAAATTTCTAACATCTCTCGTGGTGTTTCCAAATGAACCATCGAGTATGGGTTTACGTGTCTTCACCGGATTTCAAAGGAGAGAGAAGTTGGACACATCCCGTGCACCATTTCAAAATCCGGAGAAGCCCACTCAGAGTAGCTTTCTGGGAGGTGGCGGTAGATTTTGGGAGTAAATTTCTCTTCTACCCCTCTGGTTATACCATCTCTATCACCCACGCTCGCTGTAAACGGCCGCACATGGGTCTTCTTCTCTGGCGCAGGCGGAAGTCGCAAACAGTCTTTGCCGCTCATGGCTACTGATGCCCTCACCCTCGCCTCGCTATCATTGTTGCCATCTATGCCTTCACTCGCCCTCACCGCCGCCATTGTTGTCGACGTCTCCCACCGGTGGATGCCGTCATCCTTGCCGCGTCCCCATCCGTTTACGTGAGTGGGAAGATGAACCGACACAAAATCACAATATATGCTACAACATTCACTGTAGCATTCCTAAACACTGTTCATCCCACTGTTAAACGAGGATAGAAAGGTCATTAACTTTTATGAATCAAAAAATCTAATCTTACTATAGCATGGCCGCATCCCATGCCAAATATGATTATAATTTTTTTAAAATATCTCTCCTCATCGTACATCATACTATTAATTAGGATTTTCAAAACTCACGCATGTATCGTCGCGTTTTCAAACGCGCCCTAAAGCCTAATAAGGGATTAGATTCCCAGGAGAATCGCCACCAATCTATTATCGATTTAGTTTAGGATAGATCATAACAAAGCCTTAGCATTATTCTATCAAAATTCTAATGAATTAAATAAGTAATAAAATTTAATCACTTAATATTCATCTACGTCTCTTATTCTAATCAAACTCTAACTAATTTAAGTGGATTCTTATTTTAAGGTCTTAATGGACCTAACAGGGTGTTTGGTTATATTTTTTTCTCTTATTTTATCTCAAACTTAAAAATAGGAATATAGAACTCGCTTAATCACACCGGTAGTTACTTCTCTAATTTTTAAAGGAGAACCACGCTCCATTAAAATCTCTTCACAAATAAAAGTAACTCCAGAGCAATTTCTTGTTAAGAATGCTCGTGGACGTCATGACCCCAAGGCATGCTCGCCTCCATCGCCCGCGACCCCAGTTTCCCGAGAGAGAGAAGACTCTCTGCACCCCTCTCCCTCTCCTCTTCCGGTGGCGGCCGCGTCCCCCCTGCACCCCTCTCCCGCACCTCTTGTATAGAGGAGGAGAGAGGAGACCCACAGAAGAGAGAGGGAGGGAGGGGGAAGAGCAGACGTGTAACTAGCAGCCTCGCACCGGTGTTGGGATGGAGAAGAAGCCCAAGTCCATTGACAAGATAGTGATGGGAGTGGATTTTGTTTGCTTTTCCTCCAAAGGGTTCACTCCCCAACCCCCACCCCCCAGCAAACACCCGGCCATGGCTTCTAATTAATCTTCTAGGCCAACTAGTTCCTAACAGGGACGTTGGAGAAGAGTAGGCCCCGCCCTCGTTTTCCCTTCTGTGTCCTGGGTTCTCCAAATTACCGCAAGAACAGTGTTGCAGTAGTTGTAGTGGACCTGTGGACGTAGGACAGGTGCTCTGATGGAAAAGAAGCCGGGTCCATCACGCATGATAGTAATAGATGAGTATTGCAAGGGGAGAGGAAGATCAGGGGGAGGAGAACGAAATGGGGAGAAGAAAGATGGGAATGGAAGACAAGGAGGAGCAGGAGGAGAAGGGAAAAGGTGAGAAGTGAAGGAGATGTGACGTAGATGAGGTGATGTGATGTTTATATGAGAAAGGTCAAGCAGGCAGCGAAGGGTTTTTCTGGTAACGATGCCGACTCCATCAGTCCATCTCCCCCTCGCTTGATATGCTCTCCGGCTCGTCCCAGATCTCAACCTCTTCCACTCTGCCTGTCCCTTGCTCGGCTGACTTTTCGAGCTCGTCTCCCTCGACCTCTTCTAAATCCCTCTAGAACTCTCCGACCTCTTTGTCGTCCTCCTCCTGGATTTAAGGGTCATCAACTTTCAAAGTGTTCATACTTTCATATTGTTCTACATAAAATTTTAAAATTATAATATTTTTATCAAACATGGAGAGATTTATTTTCATCAATTTTAAAAATTAAATTAAAAATTGACATAACGTAATTTTTTAAATAGGAAGAATTTTTTTAAAAAAAATGCTCCTATACACCCTATAATCTAATTAGCCCAAAACTATTACTCTAATGACCCATTAACTAGAGATTTAAATGAAATAAAAATCCATTCTATTTTTATTTGTTAACATTATTACGAGCATGCATAGCTTATATATTATTATTATTATTGTTGTTTTTAAACATATATATTATTTATATTTTCTATAGCTTTTGATTAGTAATTAAATAAAGTCTATTTAAAGCCTTATTATATTTTTATCTCTCAAGAGTAATGTGATACAATGGACTCAATTAATTATTAAGAAACACGTACCCCGCTAATACTACCTTACGAGTTATTATTTATTTATTTTTTAAATATCTTTAAAAAATCTATTAATTAGATGATAGCTCATCTTTTCTCAATTTACGATTTTTATCTTTATTGACGATCACTAGAATTTTATCTTTATTTACTTTCTTATATATTTTTAATAGAATATAATTTAAATTTGAACTCACCATCTTTCACTTTACGAGTCTTATCTTTATTTATTTTCATAGGTAAAATTGAGTGTTCTCTTAAATTATGGATAATTATAAAGTCTTTTAAATAAGACATCATTAATTAATTAATTGAATTTGGATGTGAGGAAATCGTGTTACAAATATTACTTTACATCTTAAGATTTTTTTCCTTTCAGTTTACATATATATATATTAAAATCTATTTAAGAAGTTCTATAGTTAAATGTATCTGTAAACACCTCATTAATTAAACTAATTAAAAATGTGAGAATATTACTTTGCAATGTTACATCTCTTTTACGAGTACCTCTTATTATTATTTTAAATATTTCTAAGATGTTCTATAAAGTAAATATATTATCAAAATAATATAATGTTAGACAAACAACATCATTAATTAACTAATTTAAATGTGAAAAATCCTCATTTCATTCATGTATTTTATTTTAGAATAAGGTATCATTAAAATGATAACCTTTTTAATAAGTAACATTAAAATATTCTAAATGTCAATTTAAGTTTACGTTAGGGATGTGAATGTTATAAGGAAATAAAATGATAATTTCATAATTAGATAGTTATCTTTTTAATCTATCGATTCTTAATTGAACCCTTAATTGATTATTTATTTACTATATTTTAACTAATCATTTAATCCTTTTTATTTCTCTTTCTTTTATTTATTTACATAGACTTATCTAAATTCTTAATTATTTATTCCAAGTTACCATAATTAATTTACAATGTGAATATGATTTTTGGTGTCATATATACTGAATATGGGGTTATCAACACATTATTTTCAAAATTCGGTATAAATATAATTAAATAATATCTTCTAACATAAAAATATACACAAAACATAATATGAAGATATAGAGCAGAATAGTGTTCTAAAACTCGACCCGACCCGACTTGTTTGACTAGTCGCCACCCGGTCTCAAAATCGGGCTAAAACAATGCCTAGACTATCCAAGACCTTAAACCCGGTCAAACTCGGCTAACTCAGTTCAACCCGACTAATTAACCCGACCTAACCCGGTAGAATCGGTGCGACCCAAGCGGGTCAGAGACATATTTCTTATTTTTAATTTTTTATCATTAATTAAAATTTAATTTTAATTTAACATTTTGACCTTATCATTTAATAGTATCAACGAAGAATTAACATAACTTTTAGAAGTTGAAAAGACTTGGGCGCTAAACTTATTACTTATAGTCTTTCCAATTCTAACTCATTTCAGAATAACACAAGGAAGAAGACTAAGACTCATAGAATATTTATAGGGGAAGATGAAGATAAGGAAAAAGATGAAAGTCTAATGACGAAAAAGATGAAGGTCCAATGGCCGATAAAAATTTAGATAAAGAAGAAATTTAACTTCGTAGGTTATAAAATTTATGTTTCACGAGATACTAATTGTAATTGATAAATGATCATACTTAGTGTTTATTTAATATATTTTTTATTCTTTTTTAGATTATCTTAGTAATTGTTTAATAAATTTATTTTTTATAATATATATCAAAATATATCTTTTATATTTTTAATTTAAAATATATTAAAATTTTATGACAATAAATAATATTAATATATATATATATAATTTTAATATTACGGATGGTAGATCAGTCAAGATCGGAGTGACCCACTAAACCAATCAAGAGTCACAAGTATTGATTTGACCGCCGCCAATTGGGCAATGGGCAGAGAACAGGGTTGCAGGGGTGACGCAGGATTGTTGGTATTATTAGATGTTGGCGGAGAACAGCAGGCTAGGCGTCGACCAGGTAAAGGATGATGAAATATGGTGGTCCAGAGATAGTGATGGTGCACGGCAGTATATGTAGTGTAGACCAGGAGCCCCCTCCCTCCCTTCCATCCATCCACTTGCTTCTGGAGATTGGAGGAAGAGAAGAAGAGAGGAGAAACAGAGGGAGATGGCGTTGCTTGGGGTCGCTGGAGTGGTGGCTTCCCCCCTCCTGGAGCCGCTGGTGGAGAGGATCATCAGTGCAGCCGCCGGCGAGTACAGGCTGATCCGCGGCGTCCGGGGGGAGATCTGGAAGCTGGACTCCACGCTGAACCTGATAAGACGCCTGCTGGAAGACGCGGAGAAGAGGCAGGTCGGCGACACAGCGATCGGTGACTGGCTCCGGGAGCTTAAACAGGTAATATTATTATAAGCTAGCTAGGATGCAATACATATTGAGCGGAGAAGATCATGCTCTACGTACCTGAAAATTTATGTAAATTTCTCTTCATTTAATTCAAAGTTTATAGGAAAAAACTGCTAGATGCCTCTGGCGACATGCATTATTCTACAACCCCCCTCTTAATTAGGATCTTGACAAGTCTCCATCTACTTAATTTATGCGATGATCTTATTAGTTTTCTTCAGACCGTCTCTTGTGGCGTACCTACCTACCGCTTAACACTCTGTACTATATTAGCGTCAGTTGGTCTTAGCGCATGACGTCTCTCTAACACTTTGAGGCCCTATAATTAATGCTTTTAATTAGACTTAATGTGTTACAATTAAGTATATATATATATTGAAGTCTGGCTTATTGCATTATAAGTTTCTGACGTGTGCCTAATTAGCATGGTGTGACTAAAATGCATTAAGGAAGGTCCTATGATTGATATTTTTAAGGCGTTAATGCTTTGTGGTTTCAGTATGATACATTAATGTCTTATTAAAGCATTACAGTGTAACTATAAAACAATATTAGGATCCTGTGACATTTTAAGATCTTAACATATTTAACCCGGCCATCTGAGTCAAAATTAAGTCGACCTAAAGAGTGGAAAATCCCCCCCCCCCCCACCCACCCACTATCTAGTTGATCTGAAGGCTCGATCCCCTTCGTCAAAGAGACTACCTACCCTCATGCCAAGAAGACCTCCGAGGTCTGAAAAAATATTCCCATATTGCTCTATTCCTTGAAGCCCAGAGTACTCCTTCCACTGAGGGAATCCCCACGCCAACAAGATCCAGAACCCTTGAACTCAAGAGGACAGGAAAGATCGTCCAAAGAATTTACATTGTCTGGTCAGGACGGGAAAGATTTGTACGATATAGTTTTTTTTTAGAGTTGCAATAATTAATATATACTATTTGAAAATTTAACTTATATCTATATACCAGATTTTAACAATGTTTAAATATAAAAATATGAGCGTAGACGTCACGTACAAGCTGTAATGATGATAAGTTGAGGTCGATTTTTTATTTTAACGATAAGGATGACAATAAAGATACGATCATATTATCCTCACCGTGAAATATAACAATAATTGCTGCCATTCCCTACAAACAAACAGGTGTTCTTGGATGCCGACGATGTCCTTGACGGGATCGCCACCGAGGCCGCCCTGCGATCAATAGGCGCCGACGAGGTACGTCCCATGAGGTTTGGTTGCTTTGCCTGCATAAGGAGAACGATGACTAGTCGTGCTACGGCGCACCAGATACTTCAAATTAATGAGAGGTTAGACCACCTTGCGTCCAAAAGGGACAAGCTTGGCCTCCAGATGTCACTGCCAGGTGTAGCAGAAAGCAGCCGCCTCGAAAGCATAAGGCGGCCACAAACCACCTCTCTCCTCGCAGATGAGAAGTCTGTGATCGGCAGAGACGGTGAGAGGAGAATGATTGTGCAACTGCTCTTGTCCTCCGCTGAATTATCCAGCAGCAACAAAAGAAACTTCTCCGTCCTCCCCATCGTGGGTATGGGAGGAATGGGGAAAACAACACTCGCCAAACTTGTGTTTAATGATGAGAATGTGCAGAGGCATTTTGAGCTGAGGATGTGGGTATGTGTGTCAAATGATTTTGAACCGACCAGACTCGCCAAAGAAATGATCGATGCTGCATTTGCTTCGAGAGGAAAGAACGGTCCATACCATCCGAGCACCAACCATCTGGATTCCATGCAGCAGAGACTTCGCCAAGAGGTCCGCGGGAAAACTTTCCTGTTGGTGTTGGACGACGTGTGGGAGGCCGATCGGTCTCAATGGGATAGCCTGTTTGAACCCCTGAAATTCGGGAATAAAGGCAGCAAGATAGTGATAACAACTCGAAACGGGGACGTTGTCGACAAAATACAAGGACCCATCGATCCAGCTGTCCCCCTGGGGGGCTTGTCTTGTGATCATATTTGGTCGCTCTTCAGAGGGCATGCATTTGATGGGGTCATGATCAATGCCGATGGCACCGTCGAAGCAAAGCATTTTCATCTGGAATCCATAGGAAGGCAAATTGTTGGGAGGCTGAAAGGCTCACCCTTGGCAGCTAGAACAATAGGTTCACTTCTAAACACCGAATTAGATGCACAGCACTGGAAAAAAGTCTTGAACAACAGTGAGATATGGAGGCTAGCACAAGAGGCAGATGGCATCTTCCCAGTTCTGGGATTCAGCTATCAATACCTTCGTGCAGATCTAAAACAGTGTTTCTCTTACTGTTCATTATTTCCCAAAGACTACAGGTTTAGAAAGGATAAATTAGTTCAATTGTGGAATGCTCAAGGCTTCCTCAGAATGGAAAGATGTACGGTAATAGAGGTAACTGGAAACAGGTACTGTGACCATTTGGTAAAGAGGTCCTTCTTGTCACCGGACCCTAGATATGAAGATGCTTATGTGATGCATGATTTATTACACGACCTGGCAGAGTGTGTTTCCAAGGACGACTGTTTTAGGTTGGAGGACCGTAAGGCATCAATGGAAGAAATCCCTGTGACCGTCCGCCACATGTCGTCGCTTGTCGCAAAGTTTGATAGAAAGAGGCTGGAGGAATTGTGTAAGCGTGAGAAGCTACGGACCCTCGTATTCTTGAGAAGCTGTGACTTTGATGACTTGACCCGTGATCTAAATGAGTTGTTCTTGAAGTTGAAGCGGCTTCGCGTGCTGGGATTAAGCGATCTTGGGATCACGGAGTTGCCACACTCGATCGGTGATTTGAAGCATCTCCGATACATTGATCTGTCATACAATGAAGGCCTTGTAAATTTGCCCGAGTCGCTGGGTAATCTTCACAATTTGCAGGTATTGAATTTGGACGGCTGCTCTTCGCTTCGTGTGTTCCCGTCTGGAATGAGAGAGCTGATAAACTTGAGGCATCTCCGAGCAGAAGGTATGCTGGCATCCAACATAGACGGGCTTTGCAAATTGACAGGCCTCCAAGAACTACACGTAGGAGGGCAAAGGTAGGGGAGTTGGAAGACATGAGCATGCTTCGGCGACTACACATCAGCCGCTTGGAAGACGTCGTCGGGAGGGAAGAGGCGGCTCGGGCCAGATTGGGCAGCAAGGAACATCTGCAGGAATTGGTATTGGAGTGGAGAGACGGAAGGGGTGCCACCTCCATAGACCAAGGCGTGGAGGAGGTACTTGAAGCCCTGCGACCTGCCGACAACATCAGAGATCTGAGTATTATAGGGTACGAAGGAGTCAAGTCTCCGGGATGGTTAGAAGGCAGTGTCGTCGACGACGGTGACGGTCGTCATGTCGTGCTCGCCTTTCCTAGCCTCCGCCAGCTAACCATGCGGTATTGCTCTCAAGTGAGGGACATGCCCTCCCTCCCTCCGACGGTGACACATCTAAGTCTAACCAGGGTGGGTCTGACGAGTCTCCCGGGAGTAGTGTGGGCAGCCTGCCATGGTGGGGGACGTGATGGGGATGAACCATCTCCTTCCTATTCGTCCTCTGCCTCCGCCGGTGCCCTCTCCGATTTGGTAATCCACCACTGTCCAAACCTGACATCTCTCGGTGGCTTGCTGCGGCACAACCTCACCGCTCTTACGAAGCTGGAAGTATGGTATTGCTCGGAGCTGGCGAACCTGCCAGAGAGTGGTTTTGGACACCTGGTCTCTCTCAAGAAATTAGACATCTTCCGATGCCCCAAACTCACCTGCCCGGCATTTGAGCGGGGGGAGGATGCCCCAGTACCGCCACTGTCCTTACCACGCTCACTGGAGCATCTCAGAATCGAAGGCTGCGGTGATGCGATGGGCGGGTGGTGGTGGGAAGGCCTGCAGCACCTCACCTGCCTCGCCCACTTGACCCTCGGTGGATGTCCAACTACTGCCGAGTCTTTCTTTCTCGCCTTGGGAAGGCACCGCCACCGCCACCACCTGGCAACAGAAACTCTCACAGAACTGAGGATCTACGATTGCGGATTCGACTGTCAGCAGCAGCAGCAACAACAACAAGGAGAAGAATCTTCCAGTACGTACTCCTTGCTAGTATTACTTCCTCCTCCTCTCTGCCACCACCTTAATTTGCATCATCTAATAAAATATTCCAACTGCACCAGCTGACGCAACATGGGGGTTTCAAGCGCTCACGTCACTCAGACAGTTTGAATTATATAGAAGCCCCAATCTGCTGCTGAAGTGTGGCCTCGGGGCCCTGCCATCGTCTCTCCAGTCTCTCACCATCGAGGGGGACAACCTCAACGACGAATGCCCGTCCGCATGCCTGCGGACGTCGCCTCCCTCGACGTGCTGTCCATCTGTAAGGTGGGGGATCTCTCCTCTCTGCCCTCCATGGGGAGCTGCCTCACCTTCCTCGACACTCTGGTGATAGAGTTTTGCCACCAGCTCCAGACATTGCCCGAGATAGTGTGCCCCCCGCTCAGGAATCTGTTCATCTGGTCCTGTCAAAATCTCCGCTCCCTGCCTGCCACGCTGAGTTGCCTCTCTTCCCTCGAGCGGCTGTGCATACGATACTGCGTCGAGATCGAGTCGTTACCAGAGACGGGCGTGCCTGCATCTCTGCGATGCCTGTACATTTCGGGGTGCCCGTTGTTGGCGGCGCGATGCAGAGACCGGGAGTGTCCCGACTGGCCCAAAATCTGCCACATTCCTGAGGTACATATCAACTGGAAGAGGATCATCTGAGAGGAAGGAATCTTCGGAGGCCCAAAATTTCCCCTTCTTGACAATCTTTATTTGGTACGTATCTCCAGCCCCGCACGGCCTCCTTTTCTCAACAAACCACGACAGTACGTACGTACGTGTTCCAATTTCCTCTTTGGGTGTATTTTTTCAACAGGGGTCGGATTGATCAATGCACGCATGCAATGCATTGGTCAACAATATTGTCGGGGTCCTCATGGAGTTTTCGCGTCCGAATAATTAAATGAGGCTGCGGGAATTAATAAGTGTTCTACGGGCCGGGTAGGTGCCTCACTTCTCCATCCAGCTGTGTCTTTCTTTCTCGTGCCATTATTTGTCCTTTTTTTAATATATTTTTCATGTGTGGAGTTCATCCCCTCTCATCTCATATATATTTATTTTCTTCCATTCCATTAATTTTCAGGTACCATCGTATGCATGCCCACAGTACCCAGATTCAAACAAACATATGCCAGAGCAAAATACTCTTCTCTTCTCCAACTTGTACAACTTTTCATGCAGATCACCGTGCTGAATTTATTGCTCATATTCAGAGGTACCAACCAAATGAAAACGTGAGGGAAGGCGGATTAGGGATGTCAATGGATCTGGTTCGGCCCGGGTAGATCAATATCATACTCTATCCGTAAAAATTTTACTAATACCATACCCGGATAGTACCCTATTATTTTCGCGAGTATGGATACGGATATATCCGTCACGGGTATGGATATATCCTCGGATATCCGTATCCGTCCATAAAGCATGAGTCCACGTTCACATCCAAAGAAATGTGAGATTTATGAGAATTAGAAAAAAAGAAATTCGATCAATTCTTTCCTTTCTAAAGTAATTTTTATGTTTTATAAAAATGACCTTATAATTTTAGCAAGAAGTCTAAATTCACAAACTCAACAAGACGGGCAACGGATTGGGTTCATGTCAAAATCATAGGCCTAACATGCACAATAAGTTATTAAGAGCGGGTTCGGATCGGGTACGGGTTTGGGTGCACTAAATCCATATCCTATCCGAATATGAAACGGGTATTTTAAACGTATCCGAACCCGAATCTAAATCCGTTTATTCGGGTATTACCCGATCCATCACGGGTCAGGTAATGCAGGTAATCAGGTTTACTGGTATTTTTGACATCCCTAGGGCGGATGGAGGAAGAGGTTGCAGTGTGGAAGCCCCGCAATATTGGAGCATGCCCAATAGCCCATGACAATTCCCTAATATTTATGTATGAATGTATTTTTGAATTTTTTTCTTATATATTTGGAGAGGGGAAATCGCAGCCCGTTAATCTTTTTATCCATGGGTCCATAAACTCGTTTGGCCCGATAGATGACATCTCACGAAAACATTCAGGGCCCACCTACTGGAAGCCCATATAAGAGGGACCAAGAAGTGCCACTTAGTCCCGGATGGACGTCCACGTTAAGGACTCCAAACTTGAGAAAGACCCCACCAACCGATGGCCCCGATCGATCGGAAGGCCACTGAGGGGACCCCCTTCGAAAGAGTGTTAGGATAGGAAGATTATCTGAGAATTCTGGCCCAGGACGGGGCTGATCTTTATCCATAGATGGGTAACCCCACATATGGGACCCCCTCTCTTAGCCCCGAGGAAGAGTTGATCGAAGGGTGTAGAGGGATTAAGAGAAAGGTAAGAGTCCTACCCCGGTAGGAGTCCTTACCCGGGGAATGCATCCCCCCTCTCACCGACCTCTGTGGAACCACACCGAGAGTTCGTGACTATTTGTTCTCGGGACTTCTCTCCGTGAAGATCATCATGTATGACCTATCTCTAACCCTTGATTGGTGAAGAGTGATTTCGTATCCTCAAACCCCTCACCTCCTCTTGCTCTCTTGCTTGTCGTTGACTTAAGCGGTCAGAAGGTTTTCTCTGGGTTCACCATCCTAGGCCTTCTTATCTTTTGTCTTCCTTGCAAATTGTTCTTCGGGAGTTTCCAACGAGGTCTCGTCGTCAGATTTTTTCTCTCCATCCGACGGTCTGCATCGAGATACGAGATCGAGCCTCTTCAATATTAATATATAGTTAGTCGCATGTGATAAGAAGGAAAAAAAATCTAAGGCAGGATAGAAATGCCAAAAACCTTGTACTTAAGTTCTTTCAAATAATGCATAGGAGGTGAGACGGGCGATCCGTGGATGTAGGCTTTGTCAAATCACGTAAATTTGTGTGCGCATTTCTCCCCTTTATCTTTCTTCATCTCTTTCACTCTGTTTTGTGTGTGTTCCCTGTGCATGAGACCCATCGATCTTGTATTATTATTCCCAACACAGTGTTTGCATAAGTTTTAGAAAGATGATGAGATTGTGTCCTATGCTTCATCACCAAATACACATCTGCGTACTGCTGAAAAGTTCTAGAGAGAGGAGAGGGTACCAGTGGGGGGTCTCCCCCTTCGGTGACCGACCCCTCCCCGCTAGAACCCCCACCCCAACGATGGACCCCAACTATTATCGATTGAGAGAGAGGGAGGAGGTGTCGATGGACCAGTCAAGCAGGATGGGGAAGGGCCGGTAGAACCTGGTGTCGTTGAGGTCGGTACTGTTGAACCTATACTCCTCCGCCATGAAAGCATACCCACAGCGGTTAAACCCTCACGACTGGTTACATTTAAAGGTGCTGCGGAGAACACTCTAGGAAGTTATTAAGGCCCTTGGGTATGGCAGCCTGGTAGCAGCCGAGGCCGGAGAATGTGCCACTGGCGATGCCCTATAGAGTGACGCAGAACGAGGAGCAGGCACCCCATGAACTTGACGGCACCAATGGTGGCCCCGATCCCTGCCACAGTGTCGCAGCCGACGACGATGAACTTGTTCCGTGTGTGCGAGAAGGTAAAGGGCCTGGCGTTCCAAGTTAATAGACTAGGTGGAGGTGGTGGTGTTGACGCCGGATCTGTTGTAGCAGTTGTGCCCTACCATGGCCTTGGCGCGCAACTGGCTGGAGACAAATATGTCAGCATGCCACTTCCATGTCGTTCGCGAGCAGCTTGGTGGGGTTTCCCGCCAAAACCCCACCCCCACATCTTAGAACCCCCTCTCTGTCGGAGATCCCACCCCCACCCTGAAACCCCCTCCCACCCCCTCCCTATCCTTTGTTGCTGTCCCCACCCCCTCACCCTCACCGTCGGCGTCCCCCTCCCCCTCTTTCTCCCACCTCTTAACTGGCGACACTACTCTCTCCCACCCTCGATGCTCCTCCGCCCCCACCCCCTTATCGCCGGCACCCCGCTTCCCGTCTCCCCTCTACCTCCTCGTAGTCGGCCTGTTGCTCTCCCCCCTATTAGGATTTTCATTAAGGAGAGAGAGAAAGAAGAGAGAGAATAATCCGAGGATAGGTTAATAATTTTTTCCCTTAATTCATGTTTAACTAAAATTAATCAATGGGAGTTACGTCGAGGATATAACTATAACATTTAAGATAAATCGAAGATATTATTGATAATATATTTAAACGAGAGTTATGTTTGATATAATTGATATTTAAAGCGGTATAAATATAATTTTTTTTCCCGGTTGAGTATGGACCTCTGCCTTGGAAAGGGACCAGATGTCCACTCGACTGCAAGGAACCTTTTGAATTTCAACTCGATTGAGTACATGTATCAGTTCTTGCCAAACCTGCACGATTTAAGATAATGTCAACGAGTAAGTTCGAGTTTAGGTCGGTTCAGGTTCGACTTATCAAAATTAAGACTCGAGTCTGGTTCATGTTCGATATTATTTAAAAAATACAAAGTCCGACTAAGATCTGATCCGGCCCGACAACTTAAATAAAAAAATAAAAAAAATAAAAATAATATATTTAATACTATAAAATATATAATATCACTAAATTATTTAAAATTTTGATATTAATTACATAATTTATGTGAAAAGATAGTTTTAAAATTTTTAATTAAGTAAAATAATATAATTTTAATTAAATAATTTTTAAAATTTAAAATAAAAATGAAAAAAAGAATGGGTCGGGCCGGCCCGCAGGTCGAACTCAAAGTCCGAGCCCGACCCGCGAATCTAATTGGGCTGAACTTTTAAACCCGATTAAAAATCTACGGATGAAAAAAAAACTTTACGACCTGACTTAAAATCAGACTAAATTCGTAGACCTATCAGGGTGACCCGACCCATTCAAATCACATGTGATTTTCATCCTCTACAGCTTCTCACATTTATTGCAAGTGTCGGACTCTCATATCTTGCATCTTTTCAAATGTCGTGCTATTAAAAGTCTATTTATACCACCTTCCACAACAGAAGCCTTCCCTCCCCTTTGATCGCAAGGCCGCTTCCATATTTCCTTTCAAAAAGAAAATATTAATAGTGTTTTGCAAGGCAAACCCATCTCAGAATCTGGCCTGACTCGTGTGGTTTCCAATTGTAGATGCACCGGCCCAGGTGGACGGCCCCGAGCGACCATTCAACGCGTTAAAACATGAAAGAGAACCCCCCCCCCTCCCCAAAAAAAAAGGCTTGCAGAAGAGACAAGAGGCTTTTCTTCAAACGTCTCGTGTGCCTTGTGAAAATCTTCCCACAAACAACGGCGATTTTGCTCCTCGCGACCCACCAGAAACCCGGAACCCCCGCCACTAAGGAATCGTAATGGCAGCCCGATGCCCCCCCCTCTCTCTCTCTCCTGGTGAAAATCTTCCCATAAACAACGGCGATCTTGCTCCTCGCGACCCACCAGAAAGCCGGAACCCCCGCCACTATGGATTCGTAATGGCAGCCCGATGCCCCCCCTCTCTCTCTCTCTCCTGGTGAAAATCTTCCCATAAACAACGGCGATTTTTGCTCCTCGCGACCCACCAGAAAGCCGGAACCCCCACCAAGTTGAATTCGTAATGGCAGCCCGATGCCCCCCCCTCTCTCTCTCTCTCTCTCGCGGCAGGAACCAAAACTGACAAATTGCTACACTATCTAATGAGCAAACGGGTCACTGCACGTGTGGGAAGATCTGACAAGTACCATCGTTCGCCCTTTTCTTTCTGTCACATAACAGTAGTTCTTACTTATTAGCTCCCATAAAATTGAATAACAAAGAGTGAGAAAGTTGGGATCTTTTCCTACTCTTCTTTGATGTATAATTGTATATATCCTGACGTGGTAGCCTGGTTGAACTACCCGGATAAGTAGCAAGTGCCGAGCCAAATCATAGCTGTGGTTTGTTCGTTATTGTTGTTGGGTCTCCCCAGGTTTCTCGCGCATTTATTTCCATCCGGTGCCCCGGCCACTTTCTCTCTCCTAGACGCTTTTCATGTTCCGTGCCGGGGGGTTTTTTGGTTACAGCGGCCCTCTGCTCTGTAGAACCCTAATACGCCCTCTCCTGGCCATTGCAGGGTGTGGGCAAGGCAAGTTTTTCCTCCGTGCCCGCGGAGAGGTATGACATCTCATCCTGTTCTGTTCTGATTATTTGTACAGCGGGTATATGTATTTGTACCATGTACGTGTATGCCGACGCTCTCTGCCTTTTTCTCTTTTTTTTTTCTCTTTCTTTTTATCGGTCATTGTGTCGTTCTCCTGTTAAGGATTAATGGTTTGTTTCGAAAATCTGTACGAAGGGAGTGTTTTTAATTTTTCTTTCTTTCCTTTTAATGCTGTTTCGAAAGCAAAAAATGTGATTTTGGCAGACACTGTAAGGCGTCTGGCAGTGGATTTTCTTAGATTTCTCTTTTCTTTCTTCTTATTAGAGAACTCCTGAGATTTCCGTGTCTTGACCTTGACACTCGTGCTTACTAACCGCAATCTGCCTTACCATGTTTGGAGCCCTTGCTTTTGTTCTTCTCCTGTTTGCCCTGAAAACGTGTTTTCCTTTCGGCCTCTGTTGCAAGCAGATTGCATATCTTTGGGGCGGGAAGAAGGCTGCCCACTGATTCTCATTTAGGTAAGAGAGTTGTTAAGGTCTCAAGGGAGCACTAGTAGAGTCGGAAGCACAGCTCTACCAATGGACGACAGAGAACCTTCCAGAATGGCTTCTTCAGACCATCCTGCTACTGCCATGTTGTGCCCAGATCCCTACAGCAGTGCCCCACAGAACAACCCGACGATGGTGCCAGGCTCGGCGGGGTTGATGCATGGCATGCATTTATCATTCAATCCCATGGCTCCTTGCATGTCAAAGCCAGCGGAGTTGCCCAACTCCCTGTATCATGGAGATGCATCGCTGGGGATAAGGCCAGGGGATGGCCTCAGTATGAGTGAACCGGTGAAGAAGAAGCGAGGAAGACCAAGAAAGTACGGACCTGATGGTAGCATGGTGTTGGCCTTGACCTCGCCCACTTCGGCTACGTCTGGGTACTCTGGTCATCCACCATCAGAGTCATCATTGCCCAAGCGGAGAGGCCGTCCACCGGGGTCAGGCAAGAAGCAGCAGCTTGATGCCTTGGGTATTTTCTTTTAGAACTCTTTAATTATGTTAAAATAATATATTATTATTGTACTTAAACGTTTATGTTTCTCATGTTATGATGGTCAAACTGCTATATTGTCTGGATAGGAGGAAAAGTATCCTGCCAAGTGGTTGAACTTTTATACTGCATGGTATCATGAGGAAAGCTTCTTCCTTCTTCTAGTAGTTATTGTAATAAGCTTCTACATATAAAGTGGGCTAACCCTAAGCACAGTATACTCATCTTTGTAGCCTAGTTTTTACCTAGATCTTTAATTCTTTTGGTTGCTACATCAACCCCCTACTCTAATTAATGAACCAGCAGCGGTTGCCAAGGGGGAAAAAAACATCCCCATTGTTTCCATTTTGTTAAGACACATTAATCCACTTTACATAAATACATGCTAGATTTCTCAAAATCTTTCTGAAGTTCTTAAATTCAATCTGCACATGTTTCTCAAGATAACTTTCTGAAGTTTCATAGTCCACGTCCGTCTGTCAAAATTTCTATATGATGCTGATAATTTATGTGTCATACATATTCTAATGTTTCAGCAATTTTTTCAGGATACTAGTTTACTTTCTGAACTAATACCAGACAAACATTGTGAAATTTTATCTTATTATTGTGTGCTTGACAGGTTCACCTGGGAGTGGTTTTACTCCACATATCATTACTGTTAAGGCCGGAGAGGTTATTAATCTTCAAACATTTACTTTTAATTGGAGCCCTTGAACATAATTAGAGCATCATCATCATTTTCTTCTTAGGAATTTATGATAATGCTCTAGTTATCTTCATGAAGAACCCTTGGATGCTCTTTTCCTTCATTCTTTCTTATTGATATGCCATTCTCTTCTACCAGCTTCTTATTCTGCACATGGTGCTTACAGGATGTGGCTTCAAAAATTATGGCATTTTCACAGCAGGGCTCCCGTACTGTCTGCATTATTTCTGCAAATGGTGCCATCTGTAATGCCACACTTCGTCAAGCTGCAACATCTGGTGGCACTATGACTTATGAGGTTGGTATGCAAATTAGAATGAGATCCAAATTGCCAGGTTATACAGATATTAGAGAAGAGACTGACAATTATTCAAGATATAAGTTGGAGCACATTGGTGAAATTATCCTTGGATACTAGTGGTGGTATATATTTGCGGGTCCATGCAATGATGATCAATGCTTTAAAAGGTGGATGTTCTAATTTCAGAGTGGTTAGCTATGTAGGCCATTGCAACCTCAGATCTATTCTTGCTGTAATTTAATTTAACGAAATTTTATCAAACAGTAGTTGTGTTTGCAACATAAGGGATTATGTTAAGTAAGTCATGATTATATATATGCCACCACCCTTATGTCTGCAACAATTGTTTCTGATTTAAAACCAGATCATGCTGAGTGTGCTTTTCCTTTGCTTGCGTGGCAACATTCCCCCCCCTCCCAAACCAAGTAAGCATGTTCTAGTCTTGGATTTAGTTCCTCTGCACTTCCACCCTTCCTAGGCTTTTCCTCATTTTGTGTTTTTTGGATGTAGTAAATTTCATTCTTCATTTACTTGATTCTTGCTTCTGGGGGAGGTAGAGATTTCCCTCCCATCCAGAAGACAAAGGATAAGAGGTTAGCAGACATCTTATTGTGCACAGGATCCAACTACTTGACCCCTTAACTTCTTTTCATGGCACCTGTCTGTTGAACTTGCCACCCTACAAATAGCAGTCTATTATCTCCACTATCTTCATCAGTGTTTTAGAAAATAAGGTGACCATTGAAGCAAATTTATGGATGGAAGAATTCAGAGTCTGATGAAGGCAAATACCATGTGTAGGCTTTTGCTTGGGAGAGGCTGTGTGATGTTGTTTAGGTTCAAAGAAGACAGAGTCAGATCAGATTTTCGCCATCCTGACGCCATCCCACTCCGTGACCCTTGATTCTTAGGTGGGATCTCCGGGACCCAGATCAGCCAATCTGGGAGGGGATAGGCTGCAGATCAGCGGCATCAGACAGAAATTTGCTGATTCCACCGCTCTGTAGGTCCTGCCCCTTCTTCTACCTCTTTCCTACTTGATGCCATAAAAGGGAAGGAAATAGAAAAGATGATGAGAGAAGATGTTAATAAAGAGGAACAGTCCAACAAAGGGACTTACCCACTGCTATTACCAATCACCATCACCATCATCTGTCGCTGTCAATGCCGCCTAGCAGACCTGCTGCTGCCACCACCACCTCCTCTTCCATTGTGGTTCGGCTTCTGCTTTCTATGACTGTGAAATTGGATTTGATCATTCTCGAAACTGAGATTGGTCCTGATCAGATCAGAATCTGCCGAACCCAATATTCCACCCTGGCCCAATCACGATCCTGTATTGGTTAGGATTAGATATACGTGATGAGAATGGATGGGAGGACAGAAACATTTTCATCATGGGGGATATGAAGAAAGAGAGTTAGGCAATTGTGTTTCAGGGATTTTAAAATTTCCAGTTCTCTAAATTGATGGCTTTTCTGAAGACAAGAAAATGAAACCAGAACCCTTGGCTGAGTCCTGGATCTGGTCTACAGTAATTTTTCTGCAAACCAAATGTAGGTAACTCTCTGCCACATTGTCTGACAGCAGCCCCACATGATCCTGAACTTTACATCAGTCCAGACAGCCCATAAACTAGTGACAGAAAATTAACAGTTCTGCCTAGACCACAGGTTCTGGAATGCTGGAACACTTATAAATCCCCATTTATGAAGTTGCCATCTTCTGAAGATTTTTCCCTGAGTTTAAATCACATGGCAGGTAGGAATCTTCACAAGCCAATATGCCTGGACTTCACTTACTGTTTTCGTATGGAGCGAAGGGGCTTTTGGCCTTGTCCCTGCATAGCTATCAAACCATGTTGTTGAAAGCTCAGGGAAGAGACAGCTGGGGCCATAGTCTGGTGGGGTCCTGATGTTGGTGGGTGCAGGGTGTGTTATTCCTCAGTTTGCATCAATCTTTTGAAGCTTATGTTATGAGCATCTAGATATCTCTGACTGTCGTTCTTGAAGGTTGAGTGTTGCTATTGTATATTTTGTTGCCATTTAAATAAGCATTTTCTTTTAAACTTTGTAGGGCCTCTTTGAGATTGTCTCTCTATCTGGTTCTTTTGTGCCTACGGAAAATGGTGGCACTCGGAGCAGAACTGGTGGCTTAAGTGTGTCACTAGCAGAGCATGGAGGTCGTGTTCTTGGAGGTGTCGTGGCTGGAATGCTAATGGCAGCAACTCCTGTGCAGGTACCTAGATTACTCATTCTTCTTGTGATCTGCTGCTTATGCATCTTCTTGATCTTTAGGTTCTTTCTTCTGCCACCCAGATAGTGGTTGCCAGTTTCATTGCGGAGGAGAAAAGGCCAAAGCCTGATCCATGGAAATGTGAGCCTTCATCAGCCCCTCAAGTTGCAGGTTTTGGGGTGACCCCAACCAGCCCACCCTCTCATGGTACTTCAAGTGAGTCATCCGACAACAAGCCAGGCAGTCCACTTAACCAACAGTTGGGAACCTGTAACAGCTCTACTCAGCATCTTCCCAACACCTCTGTATATACATCAGTTAGCTGGCCTCAGTCGGCAAATCAACACAGGCATGACAGTGAAATAAAGACGATTCACAACTAACTGAATTGTGGTTTTGATTGAACCATCGAAGCCAGAGGTGTCCCAAGAGATTATGCCTCAAAGAGCTTTTATTTTGTCCTCAGAAGACGCACGTGTCCCAATATCTTTTCTGCGGATTCACTGGTGAAAATTTTCCTGCCGGTATCAGCAATGAAGTTTCTTGGATTGTGGATAGTCTAAACTACGGCCTCTGAAGCTTCACTTTATTGCAGAATGCTCTCCTTTGCTACCTCAATATGTTTTAGTTCTTATATTGGTAGTGTCCAAGTGGTCCTTTTCATACTTACTCTTCATAACACGGTCGTTACAGCCTCATCATAGCTTCATGCATTGGTTTCTTTGCTAAGATCTATATTGAGGAGTTTTTGTTACTGTTATAATACCACACACGAGACTTAGTGGGTAATAATTCTGCCAATCGTTCATGCTGTGTGTTACCGAAATAACCATTGGATGGTATGTTAAATGATGGCTCTTGCTACGTATAAGTGATTGCTTGATCTCTCTTTTTAATACATGCATGTATGTATATCTTACCGTCTAGGCTTGCAATTTTCAATGTTTAAAGAGTCACACCATCGCATCTATGCATGCATGAGGCTGTCTTCCACGTTCTTGTCTCCATAAACAACTAGCTAATTTGCTTAAACGTGGATCGATGGTGGCTGTATTGATGAATGAGCCATGCTTATGAGAAATGCTTATAACATCACCACCCTTAATTACACCACTGGGCGGTGTACCAATTTTTTTTTAAATTACACCGTCGGGGCGGTGTAATTAGGGTGGTGTAATAAGCATTTCTCTCGATGCATTGGCATTGGATCAACCAACTGTACCTTGATCATTTCAAGTTACAGAATTTTCATTAGAGAGTGGATATTGGATGTGCACTGGGGCAACAAGGAAATTGGATGACTACGTTCGAACCACCAAACTAACACCAAGAGACTGTTTGTCATCTGCACAGACAATTTCTTACGGTGTTTAGCTAATATAGGTAACAATGTGTTACGATGTTTAGCTAATGTAGATATGCAATTGCAGTTACCATTATCATTCTACATGATTAACCAGAGTAGTTAATTCTCTCTCTCTCTCTCCCCAATCCGGGGAGTGCTAGATCATGGTCAGATGAATTCATCCCCAATACGGGTAATCTCCTCTTGAATGAAAATCAAGGATCGCTAGATCATGGTCAGATTTGATTGATGCCAGATCCAATCAGACAGGTCAATCCAGGGCCAGGCTGATTTTATCTGAACCAACAGGCCATGCTTTCAGCTCTTTTAAGCAAATACGAGATCTCAAGCATGCCAAAAATCTGCTTTCACAATTTCCATCCAAGCCCTTCCTGTAAGGGTGGGTAAGTGGGTAGGCTAATCTGATCAGATATGGGGAACCATGCTTTCCTGTCTGTCAAGAAAGATCCTAGACCGGAAAGTATACCCATGCAGCATTTCTCCCCAAGCTTTCGTATGAGGGTGTATACAACCCATAAATTTCCTCGTGTTTTTATTTTTCACAACTGATTTTCTTGCGTCTCTCCAAGCATGTGAAGAATGATAGTAGAAAAAAATATTCCCATGATGCATAAAATATTCTCTATTCCCTTTCTATTGCCCGCTTATTCCCCACTATCCTCTCTCTCTCCATGCGAGCATGCAAACATTTGTTGATATTTTCCAGTCATCTTCCTACAAAATTTACAAACACGTGTTTTTTCTTTCCAGTAAATTATTTCTTGGGATTTTTCAATTTGAGACAAGATTTTCATGCGATTCATCATTTCCCCAGGAGATCCATGATTGCAAACCACCAACACCCCACCCCCAACCTATGTCTTGACCTGTACCATGAAACGAGGACCCTTACTTGGAACTTGGAAGAACATTTGACCTACACCAATACAGACAACCCATCTACTCTATTGGGCCATTTAAAGTCAATATTCCTTATGTTGTCCCTCAAAGTTTTTCCCATACCCTGCCCTAAAATCCTCTGTCATCACCTTTCATCCTGTTCACATGTGCCTCCTTTTATTGAGCAACTTTAGAGCAAGATTCACCCATTTTGTCTTGGAACTCACTCACAGAAGCTCTCCCGAATCCTCTTCCCACTCCCATCCCGACCTGTAAAAGATAGTTCACTTTCTGAACGAAGCAGCATCAACTTACTTCATCAATTCAAATTCACCATCTGGTGGCACAACGCTGACTGTCCTATCAGAGTTGAGCCTTGTCAAATTTACACATTGGTGAAAGGTAACATCATCTAGCTCAATAGTCTTACTACTGGAAAGGAGAAGGGAAAGGGAAAAGGATGGTTATCAAATAAACAGCTCTGACAATCAACTTAAGAAGTGCTGGGGAAAGAAAAACTCTAAGCAATTTTTTGGTAGGCGAAGGTCTCTTCTTCATCAACGAATTATTCATTTTCGATTAGCTTTGATGTTTTATACGAAAAAGGATGGACACTAGTACACTGCACCACTAGCTGGAAGTACCATTTAACTTCAGTTTCCTACAGGGCACATGATAATAACCAAGACATTTTATAGAAAAATGTACCCATCTGTAGCTTTCTTCTCTCTTCTGAGCTAAACCGAAATATGTCACTATTGCACATGTCACATTAAGAGCAATCCCACCAAACTTTCTCTGAAGATCCCAAGTTGGACTCCAACTAGCTGCACTTTCACCTGTCACAGGTACTCGCACAGCTCGGGTATGTTCCAAAACATCCCTGGACTTTGCTCTGCTCTGATTTGGTGCATAGCCAATGGTAGGCTTTGCACGCTCCGACATCCCCACCGCACAGTGTCTATAGATATCCTTGGGGACCCATTTATGCTTTTAGCTGGACTCCATTGCTGCATCCCCAATCCCTTCCCAATCTTGCTCTTATTGACTCATTGGAAGATAAGAGTTCTTCTTGCTGATTTTAGAAAGTGAAGTATCACTGGGAGGCTACATTTGTGATCAACATTGGTCAGTTTTTCACACTATTGTTCACTTTGATGTAACAGTGCAGATGCAACTGTTTTAACACTCATTCGGTCTCATCAGGTAATTTTGTCCCAATCATTATGAATTATCATGTTACATCACGCTCAGAGAATCAGTGAAAGGCCCGGCAATAAGGATTGAGAAAAGTATGTGAGTACCCACTAGTGTAATGTCATCAAGCAACATAAAATGACCAACAGTTTCCTACTTGAAAGAAGGTAGGCGACTTTACTGATTGAAGTTCTTCCATTCCTCCAATAGAAAGCATGGGACAAGGATTTATGGTTTATAATCAATATTCTGATTTTATTTATAAAGATAAAATCCAATACAAGAAACATCAAACAAAGGAACTTTTATGATTTTTATTCCTTGCGGCTGCTAGCCCTACAATCTCCCTAAATAGAATCATTTGATACTAACGCCCCTTCTTATTTTTTCACACACTCAGCTAAGCATTCTCCTCTGACCTCATCTGATCTTGTCAAAATGGCTTTTCTTCCCCCCACCTAGCACCCACCAGAAGCAGGCAACGGACAATCGAAAGGTCACAGTGATACTGTTGCAATTTGCAAATAGTTAGTGAGATGTGTGTTTCTTGTATCTGCTATCAGGGCATTTGATGCGGACTGACTTGGCCAATTTATAAAGGATGATTTTGATTTATTGAGAACCGTTGAAGATTAGATTTTTATTTTCTTATATTTTTGTAGGTAATTTATGATTATTTTTATTTCAATAAATTATGAATTATTAGATGAGTTAAGATTTGGTTAAGAATCTATTTTATTTTATTTTATTTTTTATTTATTTTAAAACTAAAGATATGTTGATGTTAAAGTAAAAATAAAAAAAATTATTTATAATTTTTTTTACAAATAAAGATGTGTTAACCTTAATTAGAATTAAACAACGATTAGATTGAAAATTTGAAGTGCCCCTCCATACTTTTACCTCTCTTAATTTTTTCTCATGGTCCCTCTTCCCACATTCCACTGTCCACTGTTCATTTAATTCTTTTCATTTACGGAAGTCTTCCCCCCGTACATCTTCTCCGTTCCCCTTCCTTCGCGGTGAGCAACCCCACAGGCGAACCCCTCCCACAGCCGGCCACCTCCGGCCGTCAACTGCGAGCCAGCGCCGCTGCCACAGTACCACGCCGCCGGCCGCGTCCGCTAGACCACCAACCCACCGCCTTGCACGACGCCGGCAGAGCACCGCGGCCCCTCCTCACCCCTGTTCCGCAGCTGTTGCAGGCGGCCACGGCACCAGCTGGCGACGCCACCTCACCAGGCGCTGGGATCCGTCTGGCCCAGCAGTCCGCCACCTGGCTGTCCACACCGCCGCCGCCCGCCGCCGCCGCCGCCGCCGCGTGCCAGGCAGCCCATCCCGGCTCCCCCTGTCGGCTTCCGCGACCCCAGGCCAACGCAGCCGCCGTCTTCGGCCACCGCTCGCCAGCACCGCCGTGGGTGCTAGGGCCAGCCACCGCCGGGCTACTCCCGTCCGCGCCGCCGCCCGCCCGTCCTCTCCGTGGCCGTCACCACCTCCGGCGCGGTCGATCCCTCCCTCTTCCTGCCGTCGCTCTCTCTCTCTCTTTCCCTCCCGGTCGATTCTCTCTTCTTCTCTCTCTCTCTATTGGATTTCTTTGTTTATTTTCCTGTGTAGCAACTGTAGCAAATCTAAGAAAACGGAAAAAGGGAGGGAAAAAAAGGCAGAGGGAAAAAAAAGAACGGCAACAAACAAAAGAATAGAAGGTATAAAAAAGACAGAAATATCTCGTGAAAAAAATAGAGAGAAAAAATAGATAAAAATGAAGAAAAGAAGAGATTCATCTACGTCAAATGGAGCGACCCTCGTCCCCACAATTAACATGATCACCGTTGCGATTTGTCATCATCTTCGTTGTAGGATCCATTTTGCTAGTCGCTGAGATTCTATCCTATGTCATCATCACAACCAACAATAAGTAACTCCTGAATTCAGATGAGATTTTAGGTTACGTTCGAAACCTCAATAAGCTTCTTCCTTCTCATAAAAATCTTCAAACAATACAAACGAGAGTCTCTCTCCAGATTTATAATAATTAAGACCTCGTTTGAAAACTCAATAGGACTATGACTTTTTCATAATCCTTCAGAGTGAGAATAATCCAATGAAAAGGAGCTTTTGGGTGGACGCGTTTGAGAAGATGTGTGAGAAGAGGTGAATTTTGATGTGAAAGATTATGAAACATGTGGATCCCACTCCAATGATTAAAATCTAATTCTTCTTTTCAAAATCCTATCAAAAGGAGCTTTTAAATTTGAGAAAGAAGTCACCTTATTGTTCCTATCTCTCTCTAACCTTAGGAATTCAATTTTGAAATGGGAGATCAACTTTTTGAGCATTAATACGTTTGTCTCTCACAAAGAGTATTCTAATGATTGAAAGTTATTTTCATAATCCACCCCATTAGAATTTTAAACGCGCCCTAAAAAGTTAGATTATGACTTTTGAATAATATGATGTGACATTTAGATATTTAAGGGCGCATTTGAAATTCTAATGGAGTGGATTATGAAAATAGTTTCCAATCATTGGAAGGCTCTTTGTGGGAGACAAACACATTAATGCTCAAAAAGTTGGTCTCTCATTTCAAAAGTGGATTACTAAGGTTAGAGAGAGTTAGGAACAATAAGGTGGCTTCTCTCTCAAATTTAAAAGCTCTTTTTGGTAGATTTTGAAAAGAAGAAGTGGATTTTAATTATTGAAGTGAGGTCCACATGTTTCATAATCTCCTACATCAAAATCTATCTCTTCTCACACATCTTCTCAAACGCGCCCAATTAATGGAGGTTTGAATGAGTGAAAATTTCTAGACCATAATCTATAACATGTTGAGTTCTCAAACTCATCCTAAGAATCCACAAGATATCTACTTATGAGACTCCGGATGGAGACATATTTTGTGTCTACAATCTCTTTTATTGAATTTTGTGTGAGGGCTCAAAAACTCGGACACACTTACACATTTGTTAGACTTTAAATTTTGCCAGTGATTTTAGCTCGTAAATCACTGTCTATCGGGGTTTCAAACGCAGCAATTTCACTAACACAAGCAGGTTTAAGAGCTGACGGTGGCAAGCTTATTGTAGACTGCCTGCCAGTAGACACTCAAGGAAAATCTCCTTCACATTAAACACCTTCACAAAGGAATCGCCTATGTTGTCCTCTAACGACGGCGAAGTCCCGACTGGACCCAGAATTCCGACATCCATCAGCCAAATCCTTCCTTAATCCCGCGTCCTTCTCCCCTTGAAATCGAGCAGAATTATGATATTTTATAACACCCGAAGACTCTTTTAGTTCCCCCAATTCCCGCATTTATCAACAGAAGACGCGCAGGCACTCATCAGAAGATTTCAACTCACCAGACAAAAACATATATTAGCAAGGAAAGGATGCAACCCAACCAAAAACAGACGGCAGCAGATGCGCTTGGAAGGAGCTGGGAGGGGAGGTGGTCAACAAACCCGACGCCATCGCGGTAGAGGCGCGCCGTTGATGAGCACATCCCCCCGGAGGTTGAGGAAGTATATGGCGGACGCCGCCACAGGCATCTTCGGATCCGGAGATTCCCCGGTCCACCGGCCAGCAGACGCGCCCCCGCCGGCTATGACCCCGGAAGCGCCTTGATCTCCTCCCAGGAGAGCTTCTCACCCACCCCTGAAGGGGACACGGGACCCAGAGAAAGAGAACACGGACTAAGAAATCTAGAGTTCCGAGGGTCCTCGTAGCTGGTAGACGCGCGTTGGCCTCTCAATCCGGCGGCGGAAATGGAAGGATTCTGGCGGAGCAAAGCAATGCAGAGATCGCCTCCCCGCCTCCCTTCTTCCTCGTCGTCGTCTTCTTCTTCTTCTCGGTTGACTTGTACCCGCTCGAGCGGCACGTGCGGAGTCGAGTTTGAAAGCAAATGTAATAGCATTCAAATGAGCCGTCGAGACCCGGGAGCTTGTTCTGGGTGCAGCCCATTTGCAGACGCTTTGTGGGCCTTCTCCAGTTTCGGCCCGGTTAAGATTCCTAAAGGACTTTAGTTGGAAGTATTTTTAGATTTTTATATGTTGTCGAAACTCAAAACAATAGATATTTGGTTTCAAGTAAATATAATAATATATTTGGTTTCATGCAAATGTATAATAACAAATATTTGTTTATAATAATATATGCCCCCCATCTGTACGGGTATCTATATATCTTGGCATCACTCTATAAAAAGTTGATATCCTACAGGCAACTACAACTCATGTTGAGAAGTAGAATATTTTTACCCTCTGTTTGATGCAAAGCTTGTCCATGTTATGTTTTGCATATTTGTTTTGTAAGTAGAAATTTATGCATTAATTTGGTAGAAGGCGTAATACATGCATTTAAACTCCAAGTTTCTTATTCCAGTAAATCTCGAAGATAAGAATAGAAGTATGAGGATGATTAAGACATCAATGGTGTATAATGCTGTAAAAAGACGAGGAGGAAGAAACATGAATGAAACGGATGTGATTCTAGTCCAGTAGGTACATAAACCACTCGAGTGTATCTTAGTGTTTACAACATTTGAGCCTCAATATTGAGGAACAGAAACGGAACTGAACTCAAAAATCATACAAACACCAAGCTCTTTCTCTTACAGCTTCCACCTACACCTAGACTTCAACCTCAGCTTGAACATATCTATATATATATATATATATATAATATCCTTGAAATGTCCTCACACATCATAGTATTATACATGCCAAAACTGCTTATTATTGGGAAGGGGGTTTGGGGTACAAGAAAATAGAACTCCTCGGGACACAAAGGAAATCTCTATATCTGTTTCCTGCGAAAAGAGCAGCAACAGTGATAGGTCTAGCTTGCTTATATCATGGTTGCTTTGATTCCAGGTAACAAAATAATAAGAGACGCGTAAGTTTGATGCCACTGGCATTGCCGTTTCAAGACCATCAGTTTCCAAACTTTTGCTCAACACCTGGTGTGGCCTGCACATTCATTTTCAGTTGTAGGTTGTGAATCAGATCATCTCAGCATTATGTGACAGAATGCATTTCCATCAGCTGTTCGGTTAATTAAATGCAATCAAATGTCTTCACAAAGTGGCTAAAACTCATGGACATCTTATGAAATCAATAAAATTAGATTTTTGACCCCAACTTTAGACTGCAATCAACATTTGTCCAAGGACTTCATACGGTCAAGGCTCTTTGAGGTAGCTGCACAAAATCATATTAGTATAGCAGGAAGAACATTTGCAGTCATTTCATCTTTTAAGAATGTTCTTAAGATTTGCAACATTTTATCTTTAATAATATTTGCAGCATTCAAGGGAATCGATCAGTGCAGGCATCTTTGGCCTTTTCATCAATTTAGGGTCGGTTAGACCCAATCAAGGATCAAGAATTCGGCGAAGTTGACAATCGTTTGCCCTTTCTGACATCAACCCTCCACAAATTGGTTTTATCATGCCAACTATGTAATCAAGTTAGGCAGGAGGGATCTATCCAAACTACCATTAGGCTGGTTAGTGCATTAAAAAGTTACCTTCTTTATTTGGTATTTCATATATCAAATTTTACGCTTAAGTTTTTCTGAACTAATTCCAGAATTGCCAGTACATTCTGTATTGTATCACTCATGTCATTAGAAAAAAACAAGGATGAAGATCTAAGGTATACTCAAGATATATATTTGTACTAGTGTGTGGGTGGGTGGGAGTTGTGTTCTAAGAATGCATGGAAACTCAGAAAAAAGTGAAAAAATCAAGATTGCTGACCCCAATTGATGTCACATAATTGCAAACAGCACATTTAACAGACCGAGCTCCATACTGATACATCAGCAACATGCGACAGTTCCCACAGTTCACATGTGCGACTTGATTAGCTGCCACAAGACATTAGCCATTTTCAGGTGTCCAAGTTCTCAAACGAGCACAATATAGAAACAGATTCATAGCTCTTCTATCTGAAGTAAAAACATTAGCAAAAGATTCAACAAAAATTCCCAAACCAATAGCATTCTATAAACACTGTTAATGATCCTCTCCTCATAAATAAATGACAAACAATAAAGAGGTTGCAACGGATGTTTCCTTTTCACTTGTTTTATTCCTTGGATAAAGAGTGAAAGATACTAAAATGGTAAGTGCATCAAAGATCTTAGTTATTTCCACGTCAGTCCATTATTTCAAAGGATTGAGAGGGTTATGCCTAATTTGTCCCTATCTTGGTCAGTCATTTTAGCTTATTTATGCCCGCAGGACCTAGAAAATAACCAAAAGTTTATATAGGTCTACTGGCATAATTTGCCTAAAAGTTCGCGTCTTAGAAGGGCGTATTCAGGTATGAAACAAATGGATCAGCTCGTTGTGTAAATTGTATAAATGAGAAACCCTGCAGAACTCAGTCTCAGAGATTAATAAAAGTAAACAATTTTTTACAGCATCTAAGGTAATTCCTCATTACAGCCTGCGCTGTCTTCCCACCTGTTATCATACTTGAAGAACTAACTTTTCAACAAAGCATTACCACCGTTTTCCTAAGAATTTTCTTGACCTCACAGACAGAAATGGTAATGGAGGTTGCCAAGAGAAAAACACATTCACAGCTCAGTACAGTGATATCATCACAGACGCAGGCATATTCTTATCATGGGGAGCCTAATTTGATTAATTACCTGCATAGTGCCTCTGTTTATTTGAAGGACGCTTGGGTAACAGTTAGTCCACCTAGCCAAGATTATATGCTTTGGCCAATGACACACCTTCTGCATTGTCTTAGAGCCATGATGTATAGGAGTGTGGACTTCTGCCCTAGTTGACATGTTTAGGTCTCATTGAGGTCACAGGACAGGGTGGAGGACAGAGCCAGCTGGGGATGAGAAAACGCAGGCAAATTCTTCTTTTGTGTCATATGAATTCTTTTACTTCATAAAAACGATTTTTTCTCAGTCTCACTTCTTGCCTATTACAATCTCAAACACGTTCATGACTAATTAGAGTTTTGCATGTAATGATATCCCACATATGATATGTTTTTCTAAATCCAAATGAATAGATTTTATTGGTCATGACAATGTAGTAGGCTTCTGTACAACCCAACTTGTAAAAGAATAAACAGAGGAGTCCACAAAATTCAATCAAAATTTGAGGAGTCTCGTTACCTTGAATACGGACTATTAGAATTATCAGTGTATTTCATGCATGAATAACTTTATCTGAAGGTGTTCACTGTGATGATGGGAATATTGTTACCTTCTAAAGCCAGATTAATTGTATGACAACAAGAACACTGTACACTTGTTGCTCCACGAATGTACATCAGAAGTGTGAGACAACCTCCACAAAGCAACTGAGCCATTTCTGTGCCTGTTCCAAATTAAAAGAAATGTTATGGTGGCTAAAAAGAATCAATAGCTTCCACCAACTCAAACAGCTGCTCAAAATAACTAACAAAATGACATAATATACAGGTAACAGGTGTGCCATGCTTAGCAGACTATTACATCAAAGGACTAGTACTGTTCCATTAAGCCACCGAAAAGGTCTCATTATAAGATCAGATACAAGTGGAAGCTATTTGGATATGCTCATTTTAAGGTAGTTCGTGTTGTTTCAGAAAATCACACTCTTCCTGTGGAAACATTGATTTAACAAAAAATACAACCTTGTTGTTTCAGAAAATCACACTCTTCCTCTGGAACCATTGATTTAGCAAAAAATACAACCATTTGTCATTTCTGGCCATTAAGCATGCCTATTGAAACATAGAAGATTGTCCACTTCACAGTTATTAGTCCTCATTCACAATGTATAGATTTGTTGAGGCCTCACTCAAGGACGTCTGACATACGAAATGGTATTTGTTTCAGGCCCATCAGATCAAATTACCTGTAACTAAAATCAAAACCAAGAACGGGTGAATCAATCAAAGCACTTTAAAGATTGAAAAGCATACCTGGTGGTGGAACTGCAGTCACAGCATTGCAGACTGCACAACATACTGAGGTTGCTCCAATTGGATAAAGAAGGAGATTTCGACAACCAGAACAAACTAGCTGGCTTTGTGCACCTGATATGTGAGAAAGCCTTTAAATCCTTGTCAAGATAACCACTCTCGGAACCAAAAAAAGAGTGCAACCAACTATACAAATGGAAAATGGAAAAAGAATTGCAAAATTATACGCAATGGGGCACCTACATCCAAAGAGCAGTGGAAGACTGAAAGTAGACTCCTTTAGGGATTGTATTGAAGGTTAAAATGGATCTTCGTGGGTAGATATAGTCGTAAAATAATATACAACTCTGCAATGTTTTTAGCAATCACAAATAGATATAAGAATGTTGTTCATCATATTTCTGGTAATTAGCAGGTTCAGATGCAGCTAAATTCTTAAACATCATTCACACTCCCTCTCACAAAAAAACCTGATTTGTCATGCACAACTAGCAGAAATTAAACTCCAAAAGGAACATGTGCACTTGCTCAAAATTCGAGCCAAATCTGAACGTTAAACACTGAAATACTGTAGTGACAATAAGCTTTGCTATATAATTCACCTACACTAAAATCATTCGAAATTCTATGATATGCATCACTCATCCTCAGTCCAAATTATAGAAATCAGCTAAACTATAATGGAAAAGGTTCAAAATTAAAGTTAAAACATAGGCAGATGGGACATTACAGAACAAGAGCAACTTTGTACATATTCTGGAGCTAAGAGCAGATGGTGCAAGATAGAACTGTTTTTCTTAGTTGTATAGTTGTTAAAACGCTGCATTCTACTGAAAGAATATCTCTGTAGAAGCTTGAACAACATTAAATGACAAAAACTGATTCACAATCTTAAACCTGATTTTCTTCCTCATAAAGTTCACGGACACACTTGCAGGAAAAACCTCCTCTTAAACAAGCAAAATATAAGCAATTCAATCAGGTGCTTTCAAAAGATCAGAAGGAAGCTAACCATTTTGTTGGGTGAATGGCAAGGGCACTGGTGGCGTGGGGTACGGGGCGAGCGGAACTGGCATTGCCGGCCGAGGATAGGAGTCCTTGCCAACTCTTGAAAGCTGCAGATTCATGCAAAGAATCACAGACTGCAGTCTTAACCATAACTGGGAAAGTAAAAATGAAGCAGAAAACTGTAGCAGCTAGTGAAGAGAAACAGGGGAGAAAGTTAAGAACAAGTAGGTAAAGAACAAGAATTTTTGTGGGCCTGTGTATTCCTGGACTATGTTGAGTAATAACCATGTTTAGATGATACCTATATGTTCAAATAAGATGATATGTGCTCTCAGTTTCAAATAGAAGTTCCGGTAAACCAGAAACTTGCAGATACGTCAAGACTCCAATGAACATTTCAGCTCCCATGAAATAAAAGAACCCAAATTATGACAATCAGACAGGAAAAGAAAGGCAATTCTGCTGTGGTACTGTTTTAGCAAAGATGAAACCAGGAAGCTGAATCCCAATGATTTCCCATGAAACCACACAGACCCACATATGTAAAACTCTGCATTAAGAAACCAAAACACCCTCATGAACACCTCTAAATCTCCACATTAGGAGAACAAAAGAGAAACAGAGAAACAAAGAACTTCAAAGAGAGAGCATACGATGAGGGGACACTCCTTTCAACTGGTATAACCTTCACACCCAGAATGCAGAACAACAGAATCGAAAAGAGAGTAGGGAGCGGAATATCCCTGCAACCTGTACCTGCACCTTCCAATTTAGCAGTCTCTGTATGCTTTTGTAGAGAGAGAGAGAGAGAAATGATAGAAGTCCTTATTCATGTCTCTCTATTTATACTGGTTTTTGGTGCTCAGTCATCTGGAGCCCGCCCAAGGCTTGTGTCAGTGGGCAAGTGGGTAATGTTTGGATTTCCGGAGAGAGAAAAGCAGAGAGAGATAGAGAGGGACAGGGGAACTGTTGGTTTGGATAATGGTCGTAAAATACGAATAAAGGGCTCAAAATCACCATGTACTGATGTTATGTTGCACACACCTCCTCTCTCTCTATCTCTCTCCTGTTATGAGCCTGCTCGACGAATGATGTTGGGTTTTTCTCTTTTGTTTTTTTTGTTCCGGGGGGGGGAGGGGGGATTAGATATTGCTTTCAGATAATTAATTATCGAAGATTAGATGGATATATATATATATATGAGTTTACATTTTTGAAGGGAAGAGAAAATGGATAGAGATGGTTGCATAATGTACGTCTTCCTAATCACGACGGTGACTTCTAAAAATTTTAACTCGTGGTCCCAAGCCATTAATTAATTAAGTGGAGTACTATACATCCTGTATTTCGTAAACACATATTAATTACTTTATTTTTCTAAAATACGACGTATATTATTCTAACATATTTTCTACACATATATTAGCTTCAAACATGCCATGTGTATGATGATACACTTAGAACCGTGACCCCTAGAAATACGGTTATGAGTTCTGATATGATTTTAGGCTTATATACTAGAGACCCTACCTCTGCAAGATTTCAAGCCACATGAATAGAGTAGAGCCTATTTTGAAAAAAAAAAATATTTTCCGATTGGTATTTTTAGTTTATTCTCTAATAACTAATGAAGAACTATTTTAACAAGAATATAATATCAATTGGATAAGATTAGAGAGAGAGAGAGAGAGATGTGAGGAGTGGAGACAGGAAGGGAGAAGAGAAAGAAAGAACATGGCATCTACCAGAGACAGAATATACAGCGTAGTAGAGAGAGATGAGAAGCGGACACAGAGTAGAGAGAGAGAGAGTAGAACAATATAATATAATAATACAAGTGCAGGAGGAGAATGGCGCCTGGTCCCTGGACGGGGAGTTGGGCTTTCCTGAAAGAGCGTCGTGTGGAAGCGGACCAAATGCACGTGACTTCTGGTACTTCGAACCCCTCTCTCCCCCCCTTCCCCAACCCCGAAAAATTGGGTGGCTAACTGACCGCCACGTAGCACGGTCGGGAAGCGGGCCGAGACGGACCGGCACCCCCTCCCCCCACCACGAGGCACTCGTCCGACCATCCCTTTCTACTGTTCGAAAGCTACCATGTCCGCTGCCAGTTGTCTTATAGCCCGGGCGGTCGTTCTCTGCCCATTGGAAGGTGGTGGTGTGTCAATTTTTTTTTTCTATTTAAGATGTGAGTGATGAAAAATACGTCAGATCCGACGTAACCTAATAAATATCACATTCACTATAGTCCAGCGTAGTCAGATCCGTAGCGGTCCAGTATCACGATCTAGTTGAAGTCTATCGAGTCTTGACCAATTCACGGGCGAGATCTTTATATTCGTACTTTTTAGGTGCAATAAGACTCGTCAATAGACGTATGTCGAAATAATTATTACGGAATTTACCCCAACGAGTTCTAGATCACGCCCACCTCGTCGAGATGTCCACCACGCTATTTTTCTTCCAAGAGCGGACGAGTGAACAACGGAGGATCCCCACGATCAAATAGTACATCTCTCCACTAACCACGCCGTTACTAAACCAGGGAAGAAGTAACCTTGCTGCGACTAGTATAAATATGTCTCCAGATGAACCTACAAATAGACGGGCAGACCAACTCGCAGAGAGAGAAAGATTATCTTAGACAGAGACTCCACGACATATAGGGCAAGCGATATAGAGAGAGCAGATTGAGAGTTCTCCATCTTGTTCTCTCAACCATGCCGCTGTCTCCGGACACTCTCAGTCTCTCCAAGCACTTTCCCCCTCTTCGAGTAAGTAATCTCCAGACTTTGCCTCCATTCTACAGACTCTGTCTCTCTCTCACTCTAAATTTTTTTTCCTACTCCCTTCTTCGTTATTAACTTAAGCATCGAATGATTATTAATTCCTTGAGATCACTCTCATGACTACTTCTGACGTCATTTCTAGTTGTTACATATTTTCTTGAGATGGTTAACTATTTTTTTCAATAAATAAATTTTACAAATGTAATACGAGATGCATGGGAAATTTTTCGGTCTCTACGAGATGTATTTAGGAATACATTTTAGAATGACTTCCAATCAGTAGATGACCGAAATTAGAGAACAAAAAGGAGATAAGTACATTCAATACACTTTTTTAAAAGTCTCAAATGTCTAAAATCTCTTTCTTACATTGAAGAGAGAGATAAATAGCAGAGATAAAAAGTAGTTTTTAGAGATTTTAGGTAGATTACAGTCATCTGTACGAGACCCACGGATGGTAAAATCCCAACCTCACACGATCATCTTTTTTTCTCACACCTCTTCCCAAATGTGCCCTTAGATCTGCAATGAAATGCCATGGCATGCGATAAAAAATTTAACTGAGGTGGATATGACTGTTTAAGTGTGGATGAGGGAGTTGATCTGAAAGTTTGAAGAAGAGAATTCTTGGTGGTGTTCGGAAAGGCAGTCTAGTTTGAATGTCCTGATATGGAGTATATATTCTTTTGATGTAGGGTAGATGCTGATGTTTTAGAGTAGGGGAGTGTCATTATTGCACTTGGTATAAGGGGAGTATCAAGGGCAATAAATGACGGAGAAGGATAACGTTTGGAGTGTTTGGAAGGAGGGGAAAAGCGTGGGGTGTCAATTGATGAGCGCGTCGACGAAGAAAAATGACTTGCTTCGGTCGGCCTAGCCTAAGATCAAAGAGGGCCGCCCTTGGGCTCTTCGTGGCTTCGCCCTCCCGACCTACTTTCTCCAAAGGGGTCCTTGCATCGTCAAAAAAAAATGACCTGATGCACACCCTGGGATATTTGCACACTCCGTTGTTTTTTTTTTATATCCTTATTTTTATATTTTGAAAATATAAAGAGAACTATCCCACCTAAGTCTTGTTAACGGATTTGGTTGACTTGACAGGCTCGCAGGTCTAACCTAACATGTGGGTCGAGTTGTCACCTCCTTTTCAGCTCGTGGACCTTTGGCTGAGTTTAAAATCAAGGGCATGTTAAAGAATCGGGCCGAACTTGGACTTTTGGGGCTTCCCGAACGAGTCTTAATGATCCGTCAAACATTTATTTTTGAATAAAAAATTATGTCACATTCAGGAGAGAGAGAGAGAGAGAGAGAGAGAGAGAGAGAGAGAGAGAGAGAGAGAGAGAGAGAGAGAGAGAGAGAGAGAGGGTTCCATACCGTTGGTCATCGATGAAGAAGTATCTTATATCTTTTTATTATATTAAAATATTAATCAATATTTTCATAGATAATTTATAATTACCAATTTTATACTATTGTATGTATTATTTTTCATTGATTTTTTTCATAACAAGAAATCATCGTCCAACCTCTTGAGCATGACCTTTCTAAAACATAGATTCTACAAATTAGAAATCTGATTAAAATCACAAACAACATTATCATACTAGGGCAAATTGCAATAGAAGGATAAGAGTAGTGAGAAAAATGTCAAATTTTTATTGACATCAGAGGCAACATCAAGTAGTGTCATAAAGACTTATGAAAAAATTAGCTCTACTATCCTAAGGGGGAATAATTTCCGATGCAAACGGTCTTGCTTGGATCCTCTCCTACTTGGATGAGTTAGAGGTCTTCAGCTGGTATGCTCCCATTAGGCTCGGGATCCTCCATCCTAGCCCTCTTCTTGGGGGGAGCGCCCTCGGTTCACATGTCCTTGGTGGAAATCAAATAACACTTTCGGGACTCTCCTTAATCGCCCCGAACCTCCCCTATCTCGCGGGGAGTGAGAAATTTTAGTTCCTAATGATAGGATGAGGGGACGCCCCATAGTATGCCTAGGATGCCTCTGCCGATTATGGCATTGTACCAGGTCATTCTGCGCATGACTATGAAGTCGGCCAAAAACATCACATCCCTAGGGCAGTCCCGAAAGTGATCGGAAGGGAGATGCGCCCCTTCGGAAGGATGGTTGTGCCAGAAAAGTAGTACAAGGGCGTGTGCAATGGTGTTTTGTGTGATAGATCTATACCCATATGGACAAGGTAGTCGTAAGAAATCACATCAGGACTACTTCAATTATCGACGAGAATCCGTCGTACAATACATTGGTTAATGGTCGCAAAGACCACAAGGGCATCGGAGTGGGGGGTAGTCACGCCTTCTAGATCATCGTCTGAAAAGACGATTGGATCTTTGAGGCGATCTCGATCAGTGGAGTCATGATGGCTCTCGTCGTTGTAGTCCACTTGGTTTACCCCAAATACGTACCTACGACGTCTCCTGGAGCTGTCTCCTCTCGATGCTGACCCTCCTAAAATCATCATGATCTCCTTTCCATTGGGTCAGTTGTCGATTGGAGGAGGAGTCCGATCTTTCTACTATCGTTTCTCCGCAGCCTTGGTGACGAATTTGTCGAGGAGTCCTCACCGGATGAGGTCCTCGATCGTGTCTTTAAGCTGGATGCAGTCGGCCATATCGTGACCGTGGTCACGATGGAAGCGGCAATACTTCTTTCAGCTTCTAGACCTCGGATCGGATTTCATCTTCGAGGGCCACCGGAGGTAGGGCTCCTCCCGAATCTCTGTCAGGGGCTTGTAGTGTTGATATTGGCCCCCGTCTCTTATTTCTGGCGGTCACGACGTTCCCGGTCGCGTCGCTCGCATTTACTCCACCCTTCTCATGCGGAATCAGTGGGTCTCTTGTGGTCGGGTTAAACATTCCTGACCGTTTGGCCTAACGCCGCGTTATTCTCCTCGCAACTGGCGTACTTTTGGGCCAGAGCGAGGAGACCCATCAGGGTCGTCAGGGCCTTTACTCCGAGCAACCATCAGAGGATGGGACCTGGGGTTCCTTGTGTCAGGACGGTGGCGACGATGCTGACATCAAGGTGAGGGATACGGAGGGCTTCCTTCCAGAAGCTAGAAACGTAGTCCCACATAGTTTCTTTGCGTCTCTGCTTGACGGCAAGCAGACTCACCGCCGACTTGACTTCCTTTTGGTAGTCAATGAAGTTCTCCTTGAACGACTTCTTCAACTGCTGGAAGGAGGTAATTGACCCGGCGGGCAAGGACGCGAACCAGGTCCGAGCATTTTCCCGACGGGTGGTCGAACGCCAATCATTTCACAGCGTCTGAGGCTCGGTGGAACACCAGATTCGACTTGAAGCTGTGCATATGGTCGATCGGATCGGGGGTGCCGTCGTATGGGGTGAACGACGGCAGTTAGAACTTTGGAGAAATGGGGACCTCCATAATCTCCTTGGAGAAAGGAGCATGAAAGTCGATGTCATCATCGATAAGCCCTCGAGTCCTTGCGGTGTGGAGGACGTTGTCCAAATATTGGACCTTCCCCTCCAGCTCACGTTCCACTTCTTCGTAGCGGCGCAGCCATTGTGCCATCTCCGGGTTGGAGTGGAGCAGGCTGCGGAGCCGCGGTGCGAGTAAGCTGCGCGGACGCTGGGATTGCACATCAGACACGTGAGAGGGCTCAGCCACCCGACGAGATTCTGCCATGTTGGGGGCCCCTCCATTTTGGGGCAACTCCGTTAGGGCGCAGTCCTGCCCCGTTGGTCAGTTGAGGAGGTTTTGGCACAACTACGTCAGTGCTTGGAGCTGTCGTCACATTTCTTCCAGCTTGTCAGTGGCGGGGTTGTGGACTTAAGCGCCACGCGGCGGTCGAGTCGATGAGGATGCATTCTAGGATCTCCGTCGGGAACTCGGGGCCTAATGGGATTCTCAGCCTCGATTGCTAGTGTTGTGATAGCTTTCACGGGATGCCATGACTTTTAGTCGCGTTCCCACAGACGGTGCCAAAAAGTGTAGAGGTGGAAAAATGGTCTCTAGACCTCATACCACACTTTTAAGATTTGTTTGTTGGGGAAGGACGTCTAGCCACTCGTGGAACCCTGCAAGCACTAGGAAGATGGCGTCAGAAGGAGCCCTGGGTGTTACCCCAAGGGACAACACTCCGATGCTTAAGTTAGGATCACACTGAGGGAAAAATAGTAGGAGGCAAAGAGAAAGAGAGAGAGAGCGTGAGAGTGGGATAGATGAGCCTAGGCGCGAGGACCAAGTCCCCAGAGGTGCTCGCCGCGTCTGACGAGTGCTCGAAGAGTGCTCACTGGGCACAAGCCGTGCTCGAAAAGTCCCGTGGATGCTTGGAATGCTGGGACTAGCGTCCCTATGTAAGCTTTTGCTTTCATATGTCTATCTCTCTCCTTTTTCTATGTGTGTGCCTGTGTGTTTCTTTGTGTGTCCTCTGGCGTCTAATCAGAGGCTTATTTATATGGGTCGCCCTGGTGGTGGAGGTCTGTTCCTTAACAAGGCATAGGTCGTGGAGTAATGCCTCCTTGATCGTGAGGGCAGTTTCCCGTTGTGCGCATGTTTCTTCGGGAAGTGCGGCCTCGGGGGGAGGATCTTGGCGTCGTGGGCATGACCTCGTCCCTACCGGAGAAGAGACATATAATGGCGGAAGCAACGTTTTATCGCTGGAGAGTCGCCCGACGCCCAAGATGGCCGCATCGATGCCCCCCGTGCACCGGTGAATCCTTTGTTTGCCTCTGTTGGACCGCCTGGTCTGGGCTGTAGGCTATTGGGCGGCCTGCTTTGAGTCCGACTGGGCCAGGCTACTGCGGGCCTGGTGCTAGTGGACCGCAATGGGCTTGGTGGGTTTTACCCTCCACAATATTATTATTCAATAATCAATAAATGAATAAATTTTACAATAGAATTTAATGTTGTTCATCTATGAAAATGTAAGATCTATAACTGTTGTCATATCATTATGCCCCTCTTTGATAGAGGGATATCCCTTGTTTATCTCGAGGATAAGTCACATTTTATCCATTTTTAGTAGTTTGATAGGGTAATAAAGTTAATCCAGTTAACCGTTGAGTATTTTGATTGGAGAATTATCTTAAGCCCCACTTTGGAAAGGAGTTATCACTTTTGTGGGTTAAGTCTAGGGCTGTCAATGGGCTGAGTTCGGGTCGGGCTTAGGTCGGCCCGACCCGGGCCCGACTTATCAATATTAAAGCCCGAGCCCGGTCCGGCCCGGGCCGAGCCCGACAATATTTAAAAAATACAAAGCTCGACTGAGACCCGACCCAGTCCGACAACTTAACTAAAATAATAAAATATTAATATATTAATATATTTAATAATTTATAATCTCACTAAATTAATTAAAAATTGACATTAATTACATAATTTGTCTGAATATAGAGTTTTAAATTTTTTAATTAAGTAAAATAGCATAGTCTTAACTAAGTAATTTTTAATATTTGAAGTGAGAATAAAAAAAAGAGAACGGGTCGGGCCGGCCTGCGGGTCGAACTCAAAGCTCGAGCCCGGCCCGCAAGTCTAGTCGGGCTGAACTTTTAGACCCGACTAAAAGCCCGCGGACCGAAAAAGGCCTTGCTGTCCGGCCCGAAATTGGGCCTAGCCCGCGGGCCTGTTAGGCCAGTCTAGCCCATTGACTGTCCTAATTAAGTCAACCCGCTTAAGTTAGTCCTGGGTTAACTCATTTTTAGTTTGATAGGAAGATAGTTAATTCAGAAGTAAGAAGGTGGGCTAACTTACTTTTAATCCAATGTTATTTGATAGAGAGTGGATTATCCTATCAATAATGGCAACCAAATTATCATAGTTATCACTCTACTAATATTTTTTTAATATGTATCTCATTCTCTCTCTACCTCTCTCCCCACCACTCTCTCTCACGTCACTCCCCATCTCTCTCACACACATTAATTATGAGTTTAAGTTACTATTCATCAATATATTTTTTATTTTATTTTAAAATATTTTAATATACACTATATATTGAATATATCATAAATATTAAAATATTTTTGATAAATAACATAATTAATCTCGCTAATTAAAATTCAAAACACAGAGACATCATTAATTATGGGTTTTGATTATTGTTCATCTTAAATAAATTTTATTTTTTATTTGTTTTTAAAATATTTTTTATATATTCTATAAATTGAGTATACATTATAATTAAATTTTTTATAATACCATCAATAATGTCACTACTTAAAGTTTAAAGGTCAAAAATGATATTAATTTGGGGTTTAGCTTTCTATTCATCTTCAAAAAATATTTTATTTTAATATTTTAATATTTTTAATATATTCTATAAATTGAATATACCATGAAAATAATTTTTTGATAAAAAATATCATTAATCTCACTAATTATAATTTAAAAGTCAAAAATAACATTCATTATGGGTTTAGGTTATTGTACATCTTTAAATTTTTTATTTTATTTTATTCTAATATTTTTAAAATATTTTATAAATTGAATGTACTATGAAAATATTTTTTATAGATAACATCATTAATCTTATTAATAAAACTTTAAAAGTCAAAAACAACATTAATTGTGAGTTTAGGTTAATGTTCATCTTAAAAAATATTTTACTTTGATTTCTAAATATTTTTAATATATTATATAAATTAAATATATCATGACAGTATTTTTTATAAATAACAGCAATAATCTCACTAATTAAAATTTAAAAGTCAAAAATGATATTAATTTCAAATTTAGGTTACAGTTCATCGTAAAAATATGCAATTTAATTTTTAAATATTCTAAAAATATTCTAAAAACTGAATATACCATGAAAATAATGTTTTCATAAATAATATCATTAATATCATTTATTAAAATTTAAAGGTTAAAAATATTTTTAAAAACTGCTATTTATCTTAATATCTTTAGTTTTTAACTTTTATAAATATTTTTATAGAATATATATGATAAATATTCCATTATAATAATAAAGTTTTTTATAAAATTATGATTATTATTGCTAACTAAAAATTTAACCATATAAAAGTTATAATAATTTAATGTTAAATATAAATAAATATGTCTGCGAGAGAGGGGGGGTGAGCATTAATTACATGTGTGAGAGAGAGAGAGAGGGTGAGCATTAATTACGTGAGAGAGGGAGAGAGAGCATTGATTAGGAGAGTGTTTAATCGGACACGTAGTAACCCATCTTAGGCGATGGGTTTCGTAACTCTAGGATAATCGGTGGTCGGCCCATTTTTTAACATGATTAAACATGATCTAAAATAAAAAAAGGTTAGTTATGAGTTAATTTCGAATTAACTTAGGGTTAACCCGTAACAAAAGTGGCACTAGATTAAATGTGGGCCAACTCAACCTTATTAAAATAGTCTAAAGTTAACTCATTTTTAATTTGATAGGAGGGTAGTTAATTTGGGTATAAAGAGTTGGGCTAATCTAGTTTCAATCTAGTGTGATTTTATAAATAGTAGGTTAACCTAATAATAATGACAAATGAAATATTATATTTATATATCTTTTTAAATTTTTTAATATATCTCTTATTCTCTCTCTCTCTCTCTCTCTCACACACACGTTAATTACTAGTTTAAGTTACTATTAATCTTTAAACATTTTAATTTAATTTAATTTTAATTTAATTTAATAAATTTTGTAAATTAAAATATATCATAAAATAAAAACCCTTTTGATAAATAATGTTATTAATATTTTTGATGAATAGCATCAATAATCTCACTAATTAAAATTTAAAAGTCAAAAATAACATTAATACGAGTTTATGTTACTGTTCATCTTTTAAAAATTATTTTATCTTATTTTTTAAATATTTTTAATATATTTCATAAATATAATATACCATGAAAATAAATTTTATTTTATAAATAACATCAATAATCTCAGTAATTAAAATTTTAAAGTCAAAAATGACATTAATACGAGTTTATGTTACCATTTATCTTTAAAAAAAATTATTTTATCTTAAATTTTAAATATTTTTAATACAATTTATAAATATAATAAGTCATGAATTTAAATTTTGTTTGATAGATAACATCAACAATCTCACTAATTAAAATTTAAAAGTAAAAAATGGCATTAATTACGGGTTTTGTGTTACTATTTATCTTTAAAATTTTTATTTTATCTTAATTATTGAATATTTTGAATATAATCTATAAATATAATATATCATGAACATAAATTTTATTTGATAAATAACATCAATAATCTAATTAATTAAAATTTTAAGCTAAAAATGACATTAATTACAGATTTATGTTACCGTTCATCTTTAAAATTTGTATTTTATCTTACTTTCTAAATAATTTTAATATATTCTATAAGTTAAATATACAATAAAATATTATTTTTTCTAATAAATAACATCATTAGTCTCACTAATTAAAATTTAAAAATCATAAATATTTTTAAAAATTACTCTTGATTTTAATATCTTTATTTTTTAGATCTTATAATTATTTCGAATAGATTTTACATGATAAATTTACCTTTATAATAATAATATTTTTAATAAAAATAATTTTAATATTATCAACTAAAAATATAATAAATATAAAAAATTATTAAACATAAATTTACCCTACTCAGTCTTTATTATGAATAAGAGGTGAGGAGAGTGAATTATTAAACAATGATAATTCCATAGAGTCTAATAGGGTATTTAGTTACTCTTTTTTACCTCTTTTTTCTCTCAAATTTAAAAAAGAGAGTAAGAGATCTTTTAACTCTGTTTGATGTTCCTCTCCTAAATTTTAGGGAGAGAATCTAAGCGTGTGTAATTCTTCCTAAAAAAAAAAGTCTAGACCAATTTTTTAAAAAAAAACACCAACCACGTCTCGGGACTCCCCCTCCCTCCCACGCTCGACCCCCCTCCCCCGCCCCCTATGCAACCCCCCTGCCCTCCCCTCCCCTGCGGCCCCCCTCCCTCTCGGCCGGCGACCCTCCCCTCCCCCACGGTCAACGACCCTCCCCTGTCCTCTCCGTTGCCACCTCCTACTGCCGCGCCGGAGCGGCCGCCACGGAGGAAGCCGCAACCTTATGCGCCGATGCCTCCTGCAAACCCTCGTTTGTCGATACGCGACCTCGCCGCCCGCACCATCCATGCGCTCGAAGGAAGGATCAGGTTTGGTTGGCGACATCCTGGAGGCGCGACGGCGACGCTTGGATCGACGGGGGACCGCCACCGACGCCTGGGTCGACTCAGCCTCGCTCTCCCGATCCTGGAGGACGAGAGAGGAACAGCCGCCGCCGCCGACGAGTGTTCCGTGAATATATCCCAGATGTTCCAAACGGGTTTATCAAATTTTTAAAAAATGAGATATTTTTACCGAACAGTTGATATCATTTTTTTCAATTTTAAATTTTAAGTTAAAAATTGACACAATATAATTTTTTATGTAAAAATAGTTTCTATAAAAAAATTATTCCCTGACACCTTATAACGAATAAACACAAAACATCCGGTCCGATGGGCATTTCTATTTACATCCTTACCGTCGCTTGAGTCCCCAGTTCTAACTTTCAACGTCTAATAAAATCTAAACCAGGAACCTGCAAAACCCTCCGCCTTCCATGGCGGTCTCCCCCTGCGCGCCCCCAGTAGCCGGCTCCGGCCTCGGTCACCACGCCGCCCCTGCAGCCAAGGTTTACCCGCTCCCCCACCGGGCATCCCAGCGCGCGCTTCTCCGCTGCGCCGGAGAAGCCGCCACCGGCAAGCGCCCGGCGAGGTGGGCCTCCTACGGAGGGCGCATCCCTCCGATCCTGCGCGCGTTGGAGGCCGTCCGGGATGTGGACGAGGCCCTCAAGCCGTGGGAGGACACCCTTAGCAACAAGGAGAGGAGCATCATCCTCAAGGAGCAGCCCGACTGGGATCGGACCCTCGAGATCTTCGACTGGTTCAAGGCGAAGCGCTGCTACGAGCTCAACGTTATCCACTACAACATCGTCCTCCGGGCGCTGGGGAGGGCCAGGAGGTGGGACCTGGTGGGCCGCCTCTGGTGCGAGATGCAGAACAGGGGGGTGGCGCCGACCAATCCCACCTACGGCACCTTGATCGACGTCTGCCAGCA